>SMDT01002434.1:0-600000 GCA_005392925.1 Aquilaria sinensis
GCTCAAATTTATACATCCATCGGTACTGAACAGGTCCTCCAACCCTTGCTTCAAAGGGCAAGTGAACTGGGAGATGCTCCATGACATCAAAAAACCCTGGAGGGAAAATTCTCTCAAGCTTACAAATTATAATTGGAATATTTTCCTCCAACGCAAACAAGTGATTTTCATGCAACTCTGGAGAGCACAAGTCTCTAAAGAATAGGCTTAACTCCGTTAATGGCTTCCAAATATTGTCGGGTAGCGCTTCGAGGGCAATGGGGAGAAGCCTTTGCATCATAACGTGGCAATCATGGCTCTTCATACCATACATATTACAACCAGCTGTATCAACACATCTCCCAAGATTTGAGGCATATCCATCAGGGAGTCGTAATGATTTTACTCAGGTGATCACATCTTGCCTTTGGTTAACATCCAATGTGAACCTCGCCTTTGGTTTGAACGAACGACCATCATCAAGTGGAACCATGTTTAACTCCTGCCGATTACAATAAATTTCCAGGTCCTTCCGTGCTTTCACATTATCTTTCGTTTTGTTTTTAACATCCATCACAGTATTCCATATATTCTCAAACATGTTCTTCTCAATATGCATAACATCAAGATTATGTCGTATTAAGTTCGTGGCCCAATATGGTAACTCCCAGAAAATGCTTCGCTTCGTCCAATTATGTGATTTCCCATAATCGTACGGGCGATTTTGTGGCCCATCGTTTCCAACTGATGGAATCCATGAGATTCTTTCAAATATATCTTCACCTGATAAGCGCGGAGGAGGCAATGACTTCTCTGATTTCCCCTTCTTAAAGCAAGTACAATTCCTTCTATATGGGTGGTTCCGGGCAAGGAATTGCCAATGACAGTCGAAAAATGAAATTTTCCCGCCATACTTAAGTTGGAATGCCTTATTTTCGCCCATCCAAATAGGGCAAGACAATCGCACATGTGTCATCCACCCTGATAGCATGCCATAACCCGGAAAGTCATTTATGGTCCACATTAATGCTACTCGCAGAATAAAATTTTGTTTCAATGACACATCCCATGTTTCAACGCCATCAAACCACAGATGCCGTAGCTCCTCGATTAGAGGTTGTAGATAAACATCAATCTTATGATTTGGGCTACATGGACCTGGAATCAGCAACGAAAGGAACATATAGGGTTTTTTCATGCACATCCAAGGGGGCAAATTATACGGAGTAACGATCACAGGCCAACAAGAGTATTGTTTCCCAGATGGTCCAAAAGGTGTAAATCCATCGGCACATAACCCCAATCTGACATTTCGTGGTTCCAAAGCAAACCATGGGTAGGTCTGATCAAAATGTTTCCAAACTTCACCATCTGATGGATGTTTTATCACACCTGGGACTTGTGTTTGCTCCTTATGCCACCTCATCTGCTCAGCTGTTGCCAATGACGCAAATAAGCATTGCAGACGAGGGCTAAGTGGTAAATAATGCATGGTTTTCCTCGGTCGATCTTTACCACGACCTCCCTTTTTTGGCTTATATCTCTCAGACCCACAGTACTTACAAATACGATCGGTACTGTCATCTTTCCAGAACAACATACAATCATTCACACAGACGTCAATCTTCTCGTGAGACAGACCCAACTGGGAAACTAATTTCTTAGTTTCATACCAATTTGATGGCATCTTACTATCTGTTGGTTGAGTCTCCTTCATCAGTTGGGCAATGCCATTAAAACATGCTCGTGACATGTGATACTCAGACTTAAGGTTGAGAAGACAGACAGCAGCAGATAACTCAGAATGATTTTCGCACCCATCCCATAAAGGAGTTGATGCTGAATTCAAAAGATTAAAATTTTTTTTTGCACTTTCATTCGGCTCTGCAACATTGTCTTCCGGAATTTGTGAGTAACTAGGGGCAACGGCATCTAATACCATCCTTTCATATGGATTCGTCGAACTCCCCTGGTCAAACTGATCAAACCCACCCACACCCGGAGCCGTATCTGATGCTTCATTAAATGGCTCACCATGAGCGGTCCAATTCAAGTAAAAAGGCGTAAACCCCCATTTGTACAGATGAACTCTGACCTCATCAGACTGATTAAACCGCAAATTCTTACATTTCCGACAAGGACAGCGAATGCATAACCCGCTCATAGTTTCAGGGTGCGAGACAGCAAATGATATAAATTCTTCGACCCCGGACTCCCACTGTTCTGTGTAACCCGTTCGGCCAGGCAAGAAACGGTTACTGTACATCCAACTACGGGCGGATTCCATTACAAACAAAATCTGTTCGTAATCATAAACATCTCAATCTATTACATGATATACGTAGTCAAGTTTTATATTCAGTTAATAAAAACAACAAAAGTTCATTAATGTTTACGTAAGTAACTTAAAAGTCTTGTTAGATAAACAAAGTTTATTCTCAATCTTATTGTTCTTATGATTAACGTACGGTCACGCTTATTGTTCTTATTGTTCTTATTATTCTTATTGTTCTTAGTATTTAAATTAAAAATTTTCTTCATTATATTTTATTACATATAGGCTTTACTAAGTAAATAAGGTAATGAATAAAGAAAGTTAATGTTTAGGTTGAGGGTTTAAAACTGTCCTGATTATTCCTTTATGGTTTAGGGTTTTAAGGTTAGAGTTTGAGGGTTTATGATTTGGATTACGAGCTTATAGTTAAGGTTAAGGTTAAGGTTAGAGTCTTTGGTTTATGGGGATTATTTGGGTTCAGATTTAGTCTATAGTGTTTATGGTAAAGTTAAAATTAGTGTTAAGATTAGGGTCTAAGTTTATGTCTATTAGAGTTTAGATTTAGGTATAGGGTTTATACTGTTAGGATTATAGACTTATAGTTTAGGTTAGATTTTGTCTTTAGGGTTTTAAAGTTTAGGATTAGGGTCTTGGGTTTAAGTTTAGATTTATGGTCTAAGGAAAAGGTTAGGGTTAGGATTAGGTTTGCGTTCAAGTCATGTTTGGTACAATCAGGCTAGCTGGATTTTGTCGAAGGACGGTGACTCCGCCTCTTCAGTGGTCGTCATTTATTACTGAAAACGAGTATCAAACCAAGATCTTAGAAATGATTTTGTACTTCGGTGTTGGGCTGGGTTGTGACCCGCTCTGTTGCATGTCCTTTCCTTTTGTTCTTTTTTATTGTTGGGTTTGGTTACTTCTTTTGGAATGATGGTGACATTTTCGAATGAAAATATCTTTTCGATTGTCGATTTCGCTATTCTCCTACTTTCACTTTTCTTTTTTGTGAAACACATTTTCAGTCCCTATATTATTTTCGTTTCTGATATTAGACCCTAAGTTTAATAAATTATTGTGTTTTTGTTTAATTCCTTGGTTATTTTATTTAAATGTCTTATTTTCTAAACTAAAATATTGGTCACCATGGTTTAATTATTTTTTTCAGTGAAATAAGACATTTTTTTTCTTAACTTTTTGAAATTCAATTGTTAAACTCTTAATACCTAAAGTTTTTACATTTTCTCCATTGGTCTCCAAATTAATTTTTTAATTTTTCTGCATTATTATTGTCATATTATTGCAACATGGTTTTATTATAATTATTATAATTATTATTATTAGACCATGACATAATCTAACCATTTACACTAAATCACTCCAACTAAACCATAACTATACCTATTACCATCAACTTATACTAATAATCATTCCATAAAATAATCTATACAACGCACAAAGAAATATCATATTCACTCTAATCCATCAGAAAAACTATCCACAGATAACAAATAATTAACATAAATTGCATATTCAAATACCAACAACTATGTTCAAACTTCAGTGACAACACATAAGTTTTATTATCAATATTAATAATTAAAAATAATTTCCCTTAAAAAATCCCGTTTTCAATTCGAAAGGAAGAAAAAATAGAAACTTGCCTCAAACGACTTCGAACGGAGAGGAAAAACAATGGGTACGTCTTCAGGCTCACAGATACAGGGAGGAACTGAAAATGGAGGGGAAAAAAACTTAATATCCTGGTAATATAAGAAATTTCCGAAAATGAAACAAAGAAACGTTAATCTACACGCGTATTTTAAACAAAATACGTTAGAAAGATTATTATTAGTTTCATTATTGTAATTATTATTATTATAATTAATAACTATTATTATTATTAGTATTATTATTGTAATTATGATTGTTAAGAAGTGATCAAAGGTTGATATTAAGCAGTTGCTCTTTTCTCATCTGGAAAAGTTTGTATAATTTATATCCACTTTTTACTAATCCTTATGTAAATAAAAATGTGAATGACATTAATTTTACTTACAACTTAGAGTTGAATACAAGGTTGAATTTGTATAATTATGAAAAACTAAATTAATTTCATACATAAATATACAACCTAATTAATTTACTTCCAAAGTACTTATTTATTATATCTAAATATAGAAACATATTTTACACAAATATTAAATATACCACATAATCAATAGAACTGACAATAAAATTTTTACTATTTTTAATTAAACTCAATATTTTGACATATACATATATTACCCACACATTTTACTTAAAAGTAATTATTTTCTATATTTTATTTAATACGAAAATTCAGAAAAAAACTAAGAAATTACACATAAATGTTAAATTATAATGGGTCACCCAACTAGTTCAAATCCAACAATCAACAACAATACATCACCAATATTTCACAAATTTTACTACAAAATACCATGAAATAATCGGAATATTACATATTTGTTGGAAAATAAAAAAATTAAAAATATGGTCTAAACAAATAAAAATTTAAGTGATAGTAAAATTAAGTGTAGATGACTTACATAGTAATTTTACACAACAATTAAATAAACTGCCTAATGAATTTACTTACAACTTAATTATTATTAACTTTTTTAAATTAAACTAAAAAATTTCACACATAAATATACAACATAAATAATTTACTTCCAAAGTACTTATTTATTATATCTAAATATATAAACTAATTTTACACAAATATTAAATATACAACCTAATCAATTAACTGACAATAAAATTTTTACTATTTTTAATTAAACTCAATATTTTGACATATACATATATTACCCACACATTTTACTTAAAAGTAATTATTTTCTATTTTTAATTTAATCCCAAAATTCAGAATAAACTAAGAAAATGTACATAAATGTTAAATTATAATGGGTCACCCAACTAGTTCAAATCCAACCATCAACAACAATACATCACCAATATTTCACAAATTTTACTACAAAATACCATGAAATAATCGGAATATTACCTATTTTTTGGAAAATAAAAAAATTAAAAATATGTTCTAAACAAATAAAAATTTAAGTGATAGTAAAATTAAGTGTAGATGACTTACATAGTAACTTTACACAACAATTAAATAAACTACCTAATCAATTTACTTACAACTTATTATTAACTATTTTAAATTAAACTAAATAAATTTCACACATAAATATACAACATAAATAATTTACTTCCAAAGTACTTATTTATTATATCTAAATATAGAAACTAATTTTACACAAATATTAAATATACCACCTAATCAATTAACTGACAATAAATTTTTCACTATTTTTAATTAAACTCAATATTTTGACATATACATATATTACCCACACATTTTACTTAAAAGTAATTATTTTCTATTTTTTATTTAATCCAAAAATTCAGAAAAAACTAATAAATTGCACATAAATGTTAAATTATAATGGGTCACCGAATAGTTCACATCCAACCATCAACAATAATAAATCACAAATATTTCACAAATTTTACTCCAAAATACAATGAAATAATCGGAATATTAACTAATTTTTGGAAAATAAAAAAATTAAAAATACGTTCTAAACAAACATACCTCAAATCCAATTTCAGTTGCTTCAAATACCTCCAAATAACTTCAAATCAGCTAGAACAACGAAAATCAAAACCCATTATCAACAAACAACCGATCCAAATTCGAAAAAAAAAATTGAAAAAATATTCACACAAACCTACAGATCAACGAAATGAAGACAAGATCCACGATTTAGTAAGCTTAACGAAGCAATTTCACCCCTTGGTCTTCAAACGAACGTGCTGTGTGTGCGTGTGGGATGGAAATCACGGCGAGGGAGAGAACAGGCGAAGAACAGAACAGAAGAAGAAGAAGAAGAAGACGAGGTCTCGTCTTCGCGTTGCTGGGGGGGGGGGGGGGGGGTTTTAAAAAACAAATCAAAACGCACCGTTTAACTAAAGTAAAAATTCCAAACGGCTCAAGCCGTTGGTAAAAACTTTTGAAAAAAAAAAAAAACCAACTGCTGGAAGTTGGAATTTTACCAACGGCTAAGGACGTTGGTAATTACCAACGGTTTGCACGTTGGAAAAATAAAAAAAAAACTTACAAATTTTTTTGAAGCCCTCACCAACGCGTGCACATTGGAAAATATTTACCAACGGCTAGCCGTTGGTAAATCAGCCTTCAAAAAAAAAAAAATTTACCAACTGCTAGGAAGTTGGAATTTTACCAACGGTCTTGACCGTTGGTAATTACCAACGGCTAGCCCGTTGGAAACAAAACAAAAAACCTGCAAAAAAAAGTTGACACCCTCACCAACGCGTGCACGTTGGAAAATAAATACCAACGGCTTTACGCGTTGGTAACTACCAACGGCATAGCCATTGGTAAATAAGCCGTTGGAAAAGCCACGAATTTTAGTAGTGGTAGTTTGAAGGATAATATAATAAAATAATTTACTAAATATAAAAATATTAAAATTTTTTAAATATGCTTAAAAATAATATGTTGCAATAGTTTTAGGATCATCTGAAATTAAGGACATTAGCGGGGAAATAGTGTATCCCTAGCTAACCATTTATGAGTACTAAATAGTACGGTTGGAGAGACATTTGGGGGAGCCGACAAGAAAGGAAAATGAAGGGACAGAAGAAGGGGGAATGGGACCTTCCTTCGAAACCGGCCGGAGTAGAGAATCCAAAGCTGCCATATGTAGTTAGACACAAACAGAATCCTATATACTATGCTATGTGATTTGCATCTGCTTACAGTTACAGCCAGAGGCTTTATTATTAGGCATTTGACTAATTGTCTTAATCTTTCTTACTGATGATCATTCGCTTATTAGAAGTTCCAAGGTTTTACAGTTGGAGTTAAACGTTCCTAGGATTGGATGGCACATGACCTAAAAAAGGTATAAAATGGAAGGGAAGCATTAGAAGCTTAGTTTGACAAGTAATTAAGAGCCAATTAATTTTAATTTAAGTCAACTTAATTTAAAATAATTTATTTTTTATTTTTATATAATTTTTATCTAGAAACTACTTTATTTGAAACTCAATATTATTTAGATTTAATAATCCATTAAAAAATAAAAAATTCATAAAAGTTTAAGATTAAAAATTTTATAAAAAAAAATATAAAAAATAAAAATAAATTATTTTAAATTATGTTAAAATGAATTTGGCCTAATTAAGGGAGAAGAGATGTAACATGAGATGAGCTTTTGATGGAAAACCATCTCATCATCGTCAGCTTTGGGTGCATAAAGATAGAAGCTTCCTCGATCTCTGCACTCGTGGGAGTGCGTTGCATGTATCTTTCTTTTCTTTTCTTTTTCTTTTTCTTTTAACGGCTTTCCATATACTTGTAAGCTTTGTTTCTGTCTCGCATCTATCTACAAATTCTTTTTAATTCGCTCTTAAAATCTGAGTTTAATTAATAGTGTAGTTAATTATTTTCTTCATTCAGATCATTCATGTGAACTTCATTCATAATTAAGAACTAATAATAAATGTGAAATGCTACTCTCTTTAAATAAATATACTGTTCTTTTTAAACAAATATGTTTTTTTAAGCACATGCAGTGGTAATTTTGTAAGCATCACAAAAATATATGGTCCAACACCTAATCTGAAAGTATTTTACCTTGATCCTAATAGGAATAAGAAAAGGAAAATGAAAAGAGCATAAGAAGTTAAGAAAATTCAACCACATATATAGGAACCCCTGCGCGCATACAAATACAAATTAACTAGAAAAAAAATATATAACTGGAAATTAAGAAGCGGAAATTATTAAAAGAAGTTGGACGGATATGATATCCTAATTATTAAGACAGCAAAGAGAAATTATCATACAAAATGAGATCCGAAAGTAATCCCATTCCAATGCAGTGGGCAATCAATTAAGAAGTTTATATATATATATATATATATATTATATGTGTGTGTGTGTGTGTATTGACTAGCTAGCTAGCTAGCTAGCTAGTGAATTATTAACTAATTCGTTGGTGCGTGATAGGTAGAGTGATTGGGTAAGTTGGGCCCAAAAATTTGATAAATAACAAATTGGGATCCTGCATATAAAGATAGCTTCAGAGTCTTGGGATATGCTCATGGAGAAAATCTTTCGACGTTCAAGTTAGCCTTCCTTTAAGGAGTAGTAAGGAGAAAGGGAGGGGAGCCAGAATGTCATACTTTGGAATTGGTGAGGTGTTTATATACACTACCAAAAAAGCCATGTTTTCCAATAGGCAAATTACCAACGGCTTGCGTGTTGGTAATTTTCAACGCATCAGACTGTTGGTTAAAAAAGTTAAAATTTACCAACACACTGACGCATTGATAATTATAAATAGATTATTATATTTTTTAATAATAATAATAATAATAATAATAATAATAATAATATAATAATATAATATGTATCATATTTATATTTTTTTATTAGAATAATAATATGTACATTTATATTTATACTTTGATATATTCATATTAATATTGTCAATTATATCATTTTTATATAATATTTTTATTTAAATATGTGTGTGTGTAATAACTATATATTTGTAACAGTTATATATACAATTTATAATGTATATGAGAATATATATATGAACATAGTTTTTATAGTGAAATTAAAATTTATGGTTTTAATTTATACGATAAAAATTAAATCAATTTTTATATAATATTTATATTTAATCACCATACCCAAAAAAACCCATAACCCTAAGATACCTCATATAAAAACCCTAACCTATCTCACATCTCATTTCCACTTCCATCATCGCAGCTCTCACTCTCTCTCAACCCTCTCTTCTCTACACTCACCTTTTCCACCCTCTCTACTGTCATCCCTAACCCCGCTCTGCTCTCATCTTTCACCCTCTCCTCCTTCTCTTTCGTTCTCCAGCCATCCCTCTCCTCGGCCGCCGATCACCTTTCATCCATCATAGTCGTTGATCTTCGTCCGTTGTTCCTTAGGGGTCGATCTTGGTACGCCGTTGACATCTCGCGTCCTTGTCACGCCTCCCTGTCTCCTCGCGTCCCCCTTGCCTCGCTGATCTCCCTCCATGCTTCCCCAAGCGTCAATCTCGGTATGCCACTGACGGTTCGCCTCCTCTCCTTGCATCCCCGTCTCCTCCCATCCTTGTCTCTTTGCGTCCCCCTCACCTCGATGCCTTACCTTGCCTCGCTGCCCTGCTTCCTCTCCTCGCCTATCATTGCTGCCCCAACTCCATTATTTCAGTTTTTTATTGTGTTGATTTGGTTGTTTTCGTCAAATTGTAGCTTTTGCTCGTTTGATTTTATAGAGCTGGTGTTTAATTGTTGATTTGGTTTTGATTTTGTGAATTTGCAGCATTTGGTTGTATGATTTTGTAGATCTGTTGTTTGATTGTTGATTTTGTTTTCATTTCCTGATTTTTTAGTTAATATTGTGTTATATTTTTTAATTAATTATAAATTTTGCAAATTTTGTGTATTTTAAATTAAGTATATAATTTAGGGCAATTTTTGTGCATGAATTTCAGTAATTTTTTTAATTTTGTGAATTTTTAGTTAATTTTGAAGATATTTTTAATTCTTAAGTTTCAAATTTATTCTTAATTTTTTAATTTTTTCTATTAATTTTAAATTTTTTTATTAATTTTAGTTAGCTCTTATGAATTTCAGATTTTTTTTTCAATTTTTTAAATTTTGAGTTATTTTTTGTGAAATTATATATTTTTGAATTTTAACTAAATTATTAAAATTTTTATGTACCAATAAAATCGTTGTTATATATTTTTACCAAATATAATTTTTAGTTAATGTAATGTATAATTTTTAATATTAATTATTTTATTTTTACTTTTTTCTTTTTTTTTACAAAAAAACAATTTCCAATAGCTCCTCGTTGGAAACTGCTTTAATTTTTTTAACAAATTTGACATAATTACCAACGGCTCATCGTTGGAAACTATTGATATTTACCGACACACATGCATGTTGGTAATTATCAACATACACGCACGTGCACGTTGATAATTTAGTCGCCCGTTGGAAACACATAACTAATGTATGACATTTGGTAATTACTAACGCACTTGTTACCAACGCGCACATGTTGGAAATTACCAACATGTGAAATTTTGTGTGTTGGTAATTGGATTTCCAACACGTGATTTACCAATGTGAATTTACCAACGGCTACACGTTGGAAATTTAAATTTATTAACGCGTAGCTGTTGGAAATGCACATTAGTAAACTCCATTTTTTTAGTAGTAATAATTGAGGTGTGTTCTAAGTAATTCATTTCTCGGATAAAAATTCTATAGCTTATCCCATATTTACATAATACAGTTTCCTTCCAATAATGAGTTTCCAATTTTTGAGATCTATTTTGGCCTCCAGAAATAACCTAGCCCCTAGACTTACGATTTAGGTCTCTGGACCCGTTTCCTATCATTACGTATGGGAGTGGTGTGCATGCATATGCTTACATTACATGGGGATAAATTAATTGGGATCTAACTCTCCAATTGATTATTGCAGACTCTAATTGATGTGCGTAATTATATATATATATATAGTAGCACTTTGAATGTGCAGATGATCAATATTACGATATCTATCTGTGTGACTATAATATAGTAAAATGTTCTGCCACGTTTATTAGCATTGATTTAATATCCAGATAAACAATTAAAATTATTAATGTCCCGTAATTAATAAGTAATCATATATAGTATGTAGAAATTTTAATGAGAAAAAGGAAGGAAGGAATTTTAATTAATGTGCAAGTAAATGAAAAGAAGTATGAAAGCTAGATTGCTTTAATTTGGCCACATCGATCCATTCTTTTACTTTACTGCTCTAAAGAACACATGCATGCCAGCCAGCCAGCCTCCCTCCTCACCAAAAACCCTAGCTACCTACCACAAACTATTTCTGCTGTTATATATGCGCCTTTTTTATTTGGTATTCAAAATTATATTATAAGAGATAGTTATAAAAGTAATTTTATTAATAAGTCTATGTTAGATCCCGGCCCCCTTACCTAAGTCTATCCTTTAGTTGTAGAGAGAAAAAATCTTTTATACAAACTTGCAAAATTTAAATCTTAACCGACCATAAGAAATGATGAATAGCATGCCAATTAACCAACATGTTATACCAATAACTAACTTAAAAGGTGTCAATGTATTTCCCTAACCAACTAAACATGTCTAACAATAAAATCCCAAAACAAAACACGCTAAGGCGCATGCAGCAAAAATTGAAAACCAGACTAATTATGTACTGATGATTGATCAACTAATTCCTCCCAACCCCACCATATATTCCCAAATCTTCCAATCTACCTCCGTTACTTTCTCGCTCTTCCTGTTCCTGCTGCTGTTAAGTAACCAGCTAGCTAGCTACCATTATCCTTCCATGCATTAATCTGTGAGTAGACACTTGTTTTTTAGTACGACTCTTGCATTTAAGTTGTTATATATATTCTTTCCCGTGAACTTATATCTAATTATGATTAATTCACAACAACACTAACAATAATTTCCATCCATTTTATTATTATCACTCCTTATATATATATATATATATATATATATATATATTTCCCCATAATATTCTATTCTTTCATCTTTCCCCATAATATTCTATCTATTTTTCATATATTTATACATTTTTCAGCGTGTACCTTCCCATCATATAAAATACATGAACAATAAATGCTGTAACTATTCAGTAATTAAGAGGTAACTTAGAATAACATATCTAATATGCTTATATCACATACCATTCATAATTTTTAATTTTATGTATGTATATATGTACATATGTATATATGTGTGTGTATATAATTTTCTTATGACTAGAGAAGAGTTTTAATAAAAAAAAAAAATTCTCCTATAGCTAACTACAGAAAAAAGGCAAAGTCGTTAAAAGTTAAAACATATTATTTCCATTATAATGTCACAATGGTTTAGGCATTAAAGAGATGATAATTACTTATTCTGATTTTAATTTAAGATGGATTTGCAACCAAAAGTAATTATGGACAAGTCGTAATTAAGGATCATACAAGAGCTAAAAGTGTTCTAATTACATCTGAAACAACACTGTTCAACCACGACAAAAAGCTAATAAAGAAAAGCTCAATTGCCAAGCATGGCAATTTATGACAATGATCAGTAGAGACGAACCCCAGCTGGATGAACATCTATAATTTGCCCTTAGTTTTTTTCTTTTTTTCATTTTGTTGACTCGCAACTCTTAATTAATTAATATAATATTCTCGCTAAATTAATTATCATATATATATGCCATTAACTAAGATTGTACCTCGTTATGTCAAGTTAATTAAAATCATGATAAGCAAAAACATACACTTATTTCATCCGAACGGAGAATTTCTTGCTTGTGCCATGGCGCCGGAGCCATGAATATTCATTGGATTTTGAAGTGCCCCTTTCCTCGGAGACGGCCTCTCGAGCTTATTCTGGGACGACTCGAACTTTGCGTCGCCGGCGCTGAGCATCGGCTTGGAATCATAGATGTCTGGCATAGCATCTAGATCCGAGCTGGGATCAATCGAAGGCGGCCCAATCTGGATTTGGTCACCTTTAAAGGTCAAGTGATCATGATCTTGAGGTCCAAGGCAGGAAGAAGCAGTCCCCAAGTCTTGCAGCCTAAGGTCATTAGACCAGATCAAGTTATTCGGGCTCTTACCAGTGGTGTAATGACTGGGACTGGGCCTCTTCTTGCTGTGCCCTAACCCTAAGCAAGGGGCATTATGGTCATTGAGGGTGTTGGGCATGAAGCCCTCCAGCAACAAGCTGTTGGATCTGTCCTGCATGTTATGGTGCAGGTCAAGCTGGTGGTGCTGGGTGTCTCCATAGATGCTGAGGTCTTGAAACTGGGGGAAGCTTAGAGGTGGAGGATGACCCAGATCTGCAGCTTTGAAGCTTGCAGCGGGAGCAAGGTGGTTTTCGCTGGCTAGGGTTTGGCAGGCCTTCTCCAGTATGGATTGCATGTACTTTCCTTGAGCCTCAATCCTCAGCTGCAGGTGTCTTTGCACCTGGACCCATCATACGCAGATTAGTTAAGTGGCCCATCAATATATTATTAATTACTTATTATTAGCTAGTACATATAAATAAGTTAGTTAATGATTTTCTTTTTCCATTCAGATATATATATACATCTACCTACCTCCAGTTGCTCATGCAGCCTTCTCTGCACTTCCATTTGCATCCTAGTCGATTGAATTGGTCATATTTATAATCAATTGTGAGAATGTTAGCTGTTAATCAGAGAAAAGATATAGAGAATAATAAAATTTAAGAAGAAGAAGAGAAAAGAAATGAATTAAAACATACTCGTTCATGCTGCGACCCATCAAGCTGGAAGAAGGAGCATTTCGTTGAAGATCTAAACCTGAAGCTGTTCATTAATGAATTAGAAAAAGAGATATAGCTGGTAGTTAAGTTAAAGTATAAGTGGTATGAATAATAAAGAAATTAATTAAAGAAAACCCTAAAAAGAAGAGTCTGTCGTCAATAGATCCGCAGATCTTTCTAAGTAATTCGATCCTTACCATCCTTTAAAGGGTGATCGTTGAACTCCTTGTGAGGTTGCTTTCCGAGCCTGAATTTCTAGTATAAGAGATCGATCAGGAAAAACAAATTAGAAACATAAAAGCAAATGGTCAAATGAGGAAAAAAAAAACTTGATGGCCAGCAGAAAGAAAAGTTAGTAGAAAGAAAGCTATTAGAACCTGAAGGTGGCTCTTGAGGTGATAAAGAGTGAGACCCTTCACACCCATAACCCTCATGATCGTCTTCGGCGTTGCCTCTGCAAATTATTTTGTTTTTAAGTTAATTATCAGAAATTGCAATCGAAAAACTACACACACATGCGGTAGCTAGAGTTGAGTAATTAAGAGAGGGTGGTATTACTATCAGGGCCACCGAGCTGGGTGACGGCATCGACGAATCGCTCATGGAGCTCGACGGTCCAGCGGAGGCGGGGCTTAGGGTCGGTAGTGAGGACGAGGCCAGAGTCTCCCTGGACACACATAGCTCTCTCATGGGAATTCATACTTGAGGGCTTCTTCGGATGGAACATTCTGATCTCCTTCCTTTTTTTTTTTTCTTCTTCTTTCTGATCTCTCTCTCTCTCTCTCTCTCTCTAGCCCAAAGAGATTCAAGAACAAATGCGATGCAAATAGAGAGGAATTGGGTGCCTTTTTTAAGTACTCTGGAGATGGCAGCGAGTGCAGCTTAATTTCCAGTGAAAAATCAAAACGACGCAGCCTAATAGCAGCTAGTAGGGGACAAGTTTTCTCTTGGATAAAGCAAAGAATATATATAATATTACAAATTTAAAGTGCACCTATTCTAATACATACATGTATGCTTACCCTTCCTTTCCTAAAAGATACTCCCTCCCCCCCCTCTCTCTCTCCTTTTACAAATTAAAGATCAGTGTTACATATATATGGTACAAAGCATATATTTCACAAAAATATATAAATTTTATACAGAGATGTGCACAATTTTACATGTAATTTATAATACAAGTGGATGTTGCATATATGTGTGCTTCTCAAATTCTGTAACAAAATTTTGTTATATTAGCTTGTATATTTATGTTTGGTATTATTCTTAACAAAATTAAATTGGTTAATTTGTAACTATATGTATATATATAGATTAATTATACGTGCTTACTTACTAATGGAGAGAAATAATTAGAAAAGCTTGAGCGAGAGAAGGAAGTACTTTTAACTACAATGCTATAGTATGGATGTGTGAGGCCCTAGCGTGATCTTTTGGTTCATGGCCAAAAGAAGGGTAATGTGTATCTTTCTTTTTAGTTATATTCTTCTAGCATGTGAAGCTTTTCAAGTAACAGGGATATGACCGAGGTCCCTCAATTCATGCTATGATGATGCCCAAAAACTTTGCCCTTCTGATTTTTATTATTATTTTTTCTTCTTTCCATTTGAAACCCATGCATGGCATTCTTTTTGTTGCGCACACAAACCCATGCACATGCTCACTATAGCTAATACATATCATCATGTTTTCCTTGGATTTTCAGGGTACAATCTCCTTTTAGCCTTATAGTATTATCCAAGTTACTATCAATTCATAAGATATTAGTGTCATGTCAACAAAAGGCACAAGCTTATATCATTGGCTTGGGAAAGTTAGCCATGATACTAATCTTAATCATCATTTATATGATTAAGCTTTCGATTTAGTAAGACTATATAGTGTTAGAGGTTTGGAGAATATAAATTAATTTGGTTTCCACTTTTTCTTGGAGACCCGCATGGGTAACCGAAAATTTGGTCATTAGTTCATCAATCGCCAAGTGGGCACAATTTACAAGAGAGAAGTGGCGACCAATTGGTAACCGAGCGAAATTGGTCATGCCTATTTGATGCACATTCGGTCGTCCTCCCTAAAATCTCCATGTTAAACAAAATTGACCAATTAGCTTCAGTTTCAATGCTCTCAGTTTATAAGATGCCATCCTTAGTTTTTTTTTTTCTTATCATTTTGTTTCTCATCTCCCACACTTTGTTTTTGTTTTCATTTTTGTGCTCTATTTAATTTGGAGCAAGAGATCCAGCCAAAATGGATATCACGAATTAAAGGAAGAATGTTACTTTTTACAAAAGTCCAACCAAATTAAAGAAGCTGATCTCTATAAGAACCTCAAGCTGGGATTCATGAGGGCTCTCCTTTTCCTAAGAAGGCCTTTGCTCCTTTTTTTTTTCTTTTATTCCTCCTCTTTCTCTATTGTTTGAAGGCCTTTTTTTTCCTTTCCATCAGGTAGAATATACAACTGCATAATAAGTAAAAATTAGTAAAGAATAAAAAAATGTGATTCCAATACAACTGCATAATAAAAAAACTTACTAGACAACTGCATAGTAAGAAGGCCTTTGCTCCTTTTTTTTTTCTTTTATTCCTCCTCTTTCTCTATTGTTTGAAGGCCTTTTTTTTCCTTTCCATCAGGTAGAATATACAACTGCATAATAAGTAAAAATTAGTAAAGAATAAAAAAATGTTATGAAGAAAATCCAATGAGAAATTTAGAATAAAAAATTTTAAATTTGGTATTTGAAGCCATCTATAAAAAATTTTTAAATATGTGTACTTAGAATTTTGAAAGAAATAAGAATTAGTGACCAATTAGTGACCACCATAATCAATCATTATAAATATTTGAGAATCAGTCACCAGCTAGTTACTCCACTCTGGTGACCAATGTTTTGACAACCGATTTTGGTCACCAAAAATTGAAATGGTGACCGGTTTATTGGTCTCAAAAATGATTTTATCTTGTAGTGTCTATCGCAGAAAAATATGACATTTGGACAAAAAAATATTAAAGTGCAACTCAAGCTATAATCATGATGACAAGGGTTTCTCAAATGTGCATCTTTGCGCGTATATATGGGGATAATGTGGTGAAAGTTGATATTAAATTTTGAGAAAACGGGAATTAAAATGTCATTACCTTCTAGCGAAGTGCAAATTCATGATAGATGCTCTATATACAAGTTGATATGCAAGCTTTAATATATTGGTGGAAGCAATTGCAAAATTACTTTCTTTTTTTTTTCATGAATATTTCATACTGGCTGTTTTTTTAATTTAGATTGTGCTGATGAAGACGCGAGGATCAAGGTCAAAAGGGGTATAACTGCCAGTTAATGATAATACAACTTTTTATGACATAAATGCCTAGGGGACCCTTCCCTTCACTACTCTTTCTAAAGCATGAATGAGGCTTCTTGTTTTTTTTCTCCATCTCTTTTGTGGAATTGAAGCTTGTCTTCTCCCATGCATTTCTACATGCATCCAAACCATGTACAACAAAATACACTTGAATAGAGTCAAACCACCCAAATTGACACGAAGGCCCCACCGTGTAGCTAAAGACATGGCTGCAAAACTCAAATATTTAATGTGTTAAAACTTTAGCCAGCCCCTCTCTATATCTCTCCTTTTCTTTCTATCTGGCCCTCCCATCTTTCTCTCACTTTAAGCCCCAGGCAAGTACGCCAAACCTGGTGGGAGATGATCATATGAAAAAAAACCAGCACCCAGGATGAAAAACAAAGGGGGGAAAAAAGAAGAAAGAAAACCTAGATAGCTCTGTTTACCCAGCTCCAAATGGGAATAAATGCTTCCTTCTTTGACAATTAAAGCAAGATTCCTAAAGCAAGTCTTGAGTGAACTAATATTCTATATACCATGATTTCCAAAATTTTGAACTGCATATATGCACTAAAACGATCCATGTGTGGGATATATATCTGTAATATTCATATATTTTTATATTAAAAATCATTACACTAGTAATTAAGCATACAATAGAAATTATACTACCTAGTCTACATGCATCGACCTCAACCATATTGGCTATTAAAGGAAGCAATTCAGTAACCGATCAGGAAATTTTATAAAGGGGTTTTGTTTATATATATATATATTCAACATTATATAAAAAGCTTATAAATTTACATATGTAACACAAAAATCTAAACCCATATATTATATAACAATGATTTTTTTAATAAAATCTGAATAATGCTCAAATTTACCATTTATTTTCTGTCATTAATCAAACAATAACAACACGAATTATAAAATTATATATAAATTATTGAGAATATGAGTGAAATGTGCATGCTAGGTAGAATGTAAAAGAAAAATATCCCTTTTAGCCCTTAAACTTATACTTTTCTTTTCACTTAGCTTCTACATTTTATCATGTGTTCTACTAGCTCATTAATTTTTCTATATGTTTAAATAGACAAGAGAATAAAAAAAATTCAAAGTCTAGGTGGAAAATATATATATGAAAGTTTATGGGCCAATACGTATAGAATATTGCCAATAGAAAAATTATTAGTACATAGAAGAGGTTGAGCCAATTTTTTGTCTTCCTTAAAGTAATAGATGCTTATTTTTTTTAATAGATATTATGAAAATTATATGGGAGTCTATTAAAAAATTTATAGAGATCCAATTATTAAATTATATATCTCCTATTAACATTTTTTAAAAGGGGGTTTGTGGACCCCATATAAAACACATCAATCCACGTCTGAATTAATCACAAAGTATAGGCAGCTAACTATATGATATATATGGTGGATTTTTTTTTAACAGCAAGAAAATTTATTGAAGAATTTTTTAAAAAAGTTACCGTACAATCAATGAAGAATCTAGCAAGTCAATAGATTCCTCCACCCTTCCTTAGCACTACTTTCCTGCTAAATTGGCTTCCATTCGCTACTGCTGCCTGCCAAAGGGTTCACCACTCTAACCAGACAAGTTTCCCTTGTTACTTCTATTTGAAATCCAAAAGAAAGACAACAACCTCATCACCGCGACATATTTATATGTTTGTATAGTGATCAGATTATAGTTTTTAAAGGTATGTAAAAAATATACACATATAACTGTTATGGTTCCAATTAGATTGGGAATTCCAATATCATTGGCGTGCGCTAACTCATGTTACAATTGCTTGCTTCTTCACTCTTCATCTCCAGGTGCTCCTTTTGGGTGGCATATTTATCCGTACGGTAATTAATGATATATATTTGTCAAAGTGGTGTTAAATTCAATTCTAGTCCTTTAAAAAAAAATAAACTTTACAAATTTGTATGTTAAAAATATAGTTAATACAATTCAAATTAAACAACTAAAACATTAACACAGTAGTTAAGACTTATGATTATTACCAGAATATCCAAGATTAAATCTCTTATTCCCTCCTTTGGCCTCTCTCCCACCAGAAAAGAAAAACAGGGATTTAAGTTCAGGTGAATTTCATGTGCAATTTTTGTTTCAACGTCCAGTTAAGATCTACTAAATCACTTTATCAAATTCGATTTTATATGTGTGTGAATGGATTAATATATTTAGTCAAGAAAAGTAGGAATAGTTATGTATGTTAATTTCATTAATAATTAGATCTGGAGATTATTCCTGTTTAAATCAATTAATAATTGGTATAACTGTAAGCGCTGTCTCATGCAATATTCATGCACAATGTATCTAATCAAGAGATTAAAGTTATGGTTTAACTTTTAGTTCAATAATAATAATTATCAATAAGATATACTTGTGTATATTATTAATTTAAGTACGTAGTAGAAGGGAAGCAGGATATATAGATAGATATGGCCAAGTGGAAAAGTGGGTACGTTGGCTTAAGTTTAAGGCCATGTTTGCTTGAATTTCAAGCATCTTTTTGTGCTGTGCGGAGAACTTATTCTGTAAAAATGAATATATTCCTTTGGAGCCAAATTTGGGGGTCCCATCTTTAGTTGGTTGGTTTCTAATAAGCTCCTTGCTTTACCATTTTCCCGAAGGTGTTTAGGTCCTCACCTCCTCCATGGCTTTTCCGACATCGTTTTCTCTCTTCTTTTATTATCTTCTTCTCTTCTTCTTTCTTCTCACTCTCTCTCTCTCTCTCTCTCTCTCTCTCTCTCTCTCTCTCTCTCTCTTTTGTTTTTAACCTAGTTTTTTTTTGTTACCTCGCCAACCAATAATAACAATAACAACCATTGCAATTTCTTAACATAATAAGACTGTGTACATGTTTGTTTTGTGTAATTATAATTGAAATAGCTAACTTAAAAAATCTAATTTAAATAGCCAGAGATATTGGTATGATATTTATGATTTTTACAACCCCATTTATGCTTTTTGGAATCGGGAGTTGTACTTTTTGTTTTTAGTAATAATATTTTTTAGCCTTTCAAAAAAAAAAAAGCATTTGAAAGCACATAGTCATACGTGGATCTAATATAGGTAAGTTTGAGGCGGATCTGAATTCAACGGTTGAAAAAACACATATTTGATCAAGTTTCTCCCATAAAATATTCTATTTCACTAATTTTAAAATCTTATGATACGATTTTGAATATATTTAAAAAATTTCAAGAAATAATTACGGCTATGCTTTATTTATTTTGCCATTACTAATTAATTCTAAATATATACGTAGACGTGCAAACTCTAAACAAGTACGTACATATTATCTACACCAGTCCAGTAGATGTGTCCCGAGGAACAAGTGCAGCTGGATATATTAGTGCATGAAATACAATTATAATCAAACATGTGTGGCTTTTTTTACTCAATAAAATACAAGATCATGTGTCACTTGTTTAGAATGCATGCATACCAACCAATACAATGGGGGTTCTTCATATGATTAAAGTACAATTCACTTATAGTATTAAGTTACATCAATTCAAAATGAATTATATTCATTTTTATGGGTTTTCTATACTAAAAAAATTAAATACTCTTTTCGTTTCAAATTCTTTACAATATTCATCATTCAGCAATTAATCTATAATTTTTCATGTTTAATATTTTAGTATATAAATGAAAAACCTAAAAACATATATATATCTATATATATATATATATATATATGATAAATAAAGACCTATAGTTTCTAAATATATTTTTTTAAAATTTTTTTCTAACAAATAATAATATAAATAAATTCAAGTTAAACTATTTTTAAAAAGTCAAATGTTTCAAACAATATAGGACAGAGAAAGTATCATTTAAAATCCAATATTATATAGGTATGATCATCCATTGAATAACAGTTTTTTTATAATGGAATTATAACATTTATAATTTTACTTACTCAATCTAAAAAATTACTAATAAAAAATTAACTGTATGGTAAAAAAATGTTATTCAATTGATTATTGAACAAACACATATTATTAGCTTTTTAAATGAAATTAGCTCCAGACAAAAGGCCACAAAAATAAGAATATTAATTTAACTTAAAGAACTGCACCTAAATGTTAATTGATCTAAATTTGATTGAAATCAGGCTTTCCCGCAAGATGTTTGCGTACATTTTCATCTCATTATATATACTCAAACGGTAACTGTGGTATTGTAGTTATGGACAGCAAACGCTGCGTAGGTTCTCTTTTTTCTTTCTTTGTTTTTTTTTTTTTTTTTTTTTTGTTTGAGCTAAGGAACAGTCACAACCTGCTACAATGTTTTCTTTTGGGTTGAAGCCGATTCCTAGCTTATGACCTAGGAATGTTTTTTTTTTTTTTTTTACTTGGAAGCATTTTACAAATATATTTACTTGACGATATCTGTGATATTATATAAAGGGTAAGGGGTCACTTGCAAGTTTCTCAAGATATGGAGGGTGTCAAGCTATATTTGGCATTTATTACCATGCCGTCCAAGTGGGAGAAGGGTTTGAACTCAGCCAATTGCATCAGCTTGCACCATCGTTGCCACCAAGCCACAGTGATGAGGACTGCCCAGGAATGTCTAGAACAAAAAAATGGTTGAATGCAATAAAGAATATATTTTCGTTCTAAACTTTGAAATTGGGTTTTTCGTCACTCTATCTCCTAGATATAAAAGATATTCTAAACATTTAGATTTTACATTTTAAGTAATCCAAACTTTCATGAATTACAGTTAAGGCTTCAATTTATGCTGAAATTCCAAATCCACTACTTTGATCTTATAACTTGTGGTTTTAATTTACCATATTGGTTATGAACAACTTTCAATCATTTCGAATTTTTAAAATCTTTAAATTAACGATGACTTAGTTTTTAATTCATAATATTTTTTAACATTTTTTCACTGTAAATATAATAAACATGCAATAATGTTTAGTTCAATTATTAGACTTTCTTGTTCTTGCTAGTCAACCTATTACCTCTCAAGTTCTTTGCACCATTTTAGTTTTTCATTTAAATTTATTTATATTAATATGTACTAAAAGTTCTTTTAAAAAAATATATTTAGAAACTATAAGTCTTGTAATTTCGAAATATAAGGTAAAAAAAGTTAGCAAATATTAATATAATAAATTTAAACTAAATTTAAGTAAAAAAAAATTGAAATGGTGCAATGTATTTGGGATGAATGTAGTACAGTTCAAAAACCGTTAAGAGACTATTTTACCCTTAAATAGAGAAAGTTTTGAGAAAAATCTTATAATTTATGTGATAATCATATACCTGTAATTTCTAAAACTTAAATGGTTTGTCTAGTGCCTATAGTCTGTGTTGTTTCTCATGGGTACATTTTATGTCACTACTAGAAAAAGGTAATTTAGCAACGGCAAATTTAGTAACAGCTAAAAACAGTCACTAATTAAAGATGGCAAACAGTCCCTAAAAGTCCACTGAAAATATGCCTTTTACCCCACCCAAAAGAATCTTAATCTGATGCATATATTCACAAAAAAAATCTAATACTACCACCAAGATCTATTTTCATTTCTGCAAGACAACAACCATAAATTCTTTGGGAGGAAATGAATTGACCAATACGAGCCTATTAAAGAGAATTAGTAGTATACTACCTTGACATGTGGTCAGTGGACGAAATTATAGTATATAGGAATCATACACACGCTGGTTTTCAAATTTGGTAGAACCACACTCTTCTTGCCTGATAGTTGAATTGGGAGAAAAAATACATTTGTTACTATAATCGTCCAATTTGCTCCCAAGTTAAAACTAAAGGACTTGAACCCAGCAAACAAAGAAAAAAAAATTAAAGAACCTGGTGGAGAAAAAATAAGCTCAATCAAGGATAAAGCAATTTAAGTCTCTTGCAACTGTACCACTGCCAGCACCGTGTCAACCTCAGAGCAGGGAAAAGTGTCATTCCAGTTCATCGGCCATCATCAACCTCCGAGTAGGGAAAATCATCATTCTAATATATAGGAGACTGCCGCTACGCAATCAACAAGCACTGGACAGCCACTAAAATCTCAGCAAGGCGGAAAAATTTGGGTCCAAAAGCACAAAAGTCATGGATTGACGAGATGAGAGTGGCGAAGGGTGATGAGTCATGTTTTGTGAATGTCTCAATGGAAGGAAATGAGGGGTTTAAAAAAATTTGAACTAGCGAGGGCCTTGCCCGTCGCTAGTAGATGGTCATCTAGCCCAAGTCCAACTTGCGAACAAGAGCCATCGCTACTTTTTGCTATCAATTTTAAAACACCAATTTTGTTTATTCACCCATTTATAAAAAAAATTATGAAATTTATAATGAACTATTTAGGGTCCTTTCCTATACGCAAATGACCAATATTCATTATTAATTAATAAAATATTATTTGTAAGGTCTGGCTAAAAATTAGTTAAAATTCAACAGACCTTGATTTTTTTTCCTAAAAAAATAACTAAGACTAATGAATTTCTTAACCATAAAATAATTTTTTTATTCAAAATACATAGTTTCAATTTTTTTTAAACTACCTTTGGGTATAATTTAACGATAGCTACTTCAAACAATATTTTAGTGATTATTAGCCATCACTAGTCTATAACCTATTAGCGAGGGCATCATTTTGCTTCCTAGTTTGTTTATATATATTTTTTTTCAAAATATGTAAGATAAAAAAATTGTAGAAGTAGTGACAAGTTGCCTTCGCTAGTTAGTGACGGCTAACTGTCACTAGTTCTAATAACTTAGTGACTGTTAGTTATCACTAGTCTCTGACCAGCTAGTGAGGGCAAACCGTTACTAGCGCTAGCCAATCTAGCAACAATAAGTCGTTGCTAAAGTGTTTGGGATGTTATGAGGGCAAGTTGTTGCTAATCTTTGGGATATTAATAAAGGCAAGTCATCGTTAAGTTTAGTGACGGTTAGTTGTCACAAAATTAGTGAAGGCAAATTGTCACTAAATTTTAGTGACAGATAGTTGTTGCTAAACTTTCACCGGATATTTGCCTACACATCCACTACCAAAAAATTCCTCTTTTCCAACTGTTTTATTACCAACGGCTTGACCGTTGGTAATTACCAACGTGTAGAACCGTTGGTAAAAATTTTCCAACATGCACACGTTGGTGCTTATTTTTTTTTTATTTTTTTTGTTACCAACGGCTAAGCCGTTGGTAGTTAGCAATGGTTGTGACCGTTGGAATAAGTTCCTACTGTCACGCGTTGGAAAATATATACAATAATTAGGAAAATGAATGTGTAATGGAAAAAAAAAAGGTCCTGTACATTTACCAACGGCTTCAACCGTTGGAAGCTGATTAATGAAACGGTGCGTTGGGGCCTTAGGTTTCCAACGGCTAAGGCCGTTGGAAAAGTTGTTTTTAATCCCCCCCAGCGCCAGTCGTCTTCCTCGTCGCGACTCAAACGCGTCTCTCTCTCCCCTGCAACTCGTCTTCTTCGCACAGCACACACATTCACGTGGAGTCATCGATTGGGGCCCGAAACAGCTTCTTCCAGGTCGGAAATGCTTGGATCTGGTGTCGTTTACCACGATCTGAAGGTTAGTTAACTTTTTTCTAAGAATTTTTTATTTTTTTTCAGTATTTCTCCCTATTTGAGCTTCTTGGTTGATAATGGGTTGAAGATTTTGGTTTTTATTGCAGGATTGAAGTTATTTAGAGATATTTGAAGGAAGTAAACATTTTGATTTGAGGTAACCGCGTTTATTTCGTATTTTTTCAATTTTTTCCCCAATAAATACGCATTTCCGGATTATTACATGTTAATTTGGTTTGAAATATGTGCAATATTTGTTATTTTGTGTTGTATTTGGTTGGAGATTTAGTTTTTAGGTTACCCATTACAATTGCAAATTTATGTGCTTTTTCTTACAATTTTTTGTTTATTTTCGGGATTAATTATAAAATATGAATTATTAGTTTTAAGTGATTTGTTTAGGTAGTATATTTATGTGCGCAATTATTTAGTATAATTTAAAATAGTAAATAATTTGTAATGTTCATTTGTACATTTTTTGTTGTTGATTTATTTGTCTATTTTTTTATTCATGTATTTTAAAAGGATAAATAAAAGGATAATAAATTTATTATGTGCCAAAAAATAGGGAAAATAACAAAAACAAACAAAGAATGTGTGAAAAAAAAAAAAGGAAATGAAATTGAAGAATGTCTCGCTGAAATGGCACTAGGCTGGTTAATAATTATTAAATGGTAGACATATGTCTAATTAGACATAGTTTTTTAATACCTAAACTTAATTTACACTCAATCCTGCATCCTTAACAAAATTATAGTTCTACCCTTTACTTTAATACCTTAACAAAAGTGTCATGAATAATTACTTATTCATCGTCCATCATTTAATTTTTTTAATTGAATTATCCTTGCTATATAACCAGCATTCCCCGTACATATAAATATTTAATTACACACACACACACACACACACATGACGTGTATCAAGACAGTGGATCCGTTAATTGTCAAAGAATTGAAGATGACCCAATTAAGGAGTTAGCTGACCCGGGTGTCGGTGATGATATTGAAGAAGATGTACTTGAGGAGGGGGGATCTAATGGCAAGACAGAGGATGATGAGGAGTTTATATCCGATGACAGTGACTCTGAAGAGTCCGAGGAGTTTGAGTCTAATGACAGCAGTGGGTCGAATGAATGATTAGATAACATGTACTAGGAATAATGATAACCTCTAATTTCTAATTAATGTGTAGAAAATATTTGAGTAAATTTATGTACCCCTAATACTGCACAATATATGTCAGTAAATATATGTTATGTTTAATTTACCAGCAGATTATAAAAATAAATGCAGATGCCTCGTAAAGGGGATAACACCTATAAACGCCGACCTGGAAAAGAACCATTTGCGCAGTTTAAGGAGGTAATGAAGCCAATACTTAATGAACGACATAGGATGGGTTCTTCATCCCGGGCACAGGAGGATGTCGGTGTAGAGACGCAAGAAACAACAGTGCCAGCCACGCAGGTCCCCTCACATGAGCACCGATCTGACAGCGGTGGAGGCACGTCATCTGGACATGGATCTGGTGCGCGCCACCTGAGGCACCCCATAGTGACGACTCATCCCTCAGATGATGATATACATATTGATGACATCCCATCATCGATGTCACAGACAGCAGGCCGACTGCGGATGAGGATATCCCCACATGGTAACACGTACGTGATAAATACCAGACACACGTATTAATATTAGTAAGAGTAATTACTTTACATAGAATCATCAACAAATTTCTAACTAATAATTTCAACGTCACAGATTCATTCCTGCTGCGGCGACACGGTTAGTGACACCATGTTTCACCACACATTTCAAACCATATTCTGATTGGTCCTCCGTCTCTCCATCAGACCTGCAGCAATGGTGGCGTGTTTTTGAGGTATAACAATAATATTACTATGATAATGATGTAATAATATTATAAGATATAGAATTGTATTTTCCCATGCTAATAATTTAAACATATTAATCGGTACAGAGGAGCTGTGAGTGGGATCCCATACACTATAATGAAGTGTATCGGGTGTGGAATATATTGGGAGCACAGCATTACAGAAGCATGATGTCAGAAATTCGGCGTGTGAAAAATCCGGTTAAATGTCGAGCGAAGGCAAACTTTATGTCAGATGCTGCATATGCGGAAATGGAGGCATATTGGGCGAGTCCGGAGTTCATTCAGAAGTCCGCTAAGTTCAAGGCAATGCGAGCAACAATGACTGACGAGGATTCACAGTCTGGCTCTTGCAGCGCGACATATGCTGGGGGATCTATCTCGATGTCTGCACATCGAGAGCAAATGGTATGTATCTCGCTAATGTTCTTTCAAACAACAGTTCAGATACTAATGAAATTAAATTACATATAAATGTTACGTTTCATTCAATTAGAGAGAGAGAGATCCTGAGAAGAAGGACCCTGGCTTGTTTAAAGTCCTTCAGGCGACACATAAAATGAAGAATGGGAAATATGTTAGTAAGCGCTGTGAAGAAGTTGCTGTAAGTAGTAAAACTGTTTGGTCACAGAATATTCTTAAGTTAATTACTATGTTTTACAAATTATGACATGACTAAATGTATTTTATAACGTTTCTGTAGACTCGTATCAGTGCAGAGATTGAGGAGCAAACACAGCAAGAGGATGGAATAGAGGCCATTGATGAACTAGCAATCATTAGTACTGCATCTGGCGGTAGAAGGAGAGGCCGTGTATTTGGATTAGGATCTGAGCAGTGTGTTATACCGGGACGCCGACAGCCAGGTCCCATCCCGCCTATCGACATCACACAGACACCGCAATTCAACGAGCAAGTACAGAAGATGATGGCGGAGGAGAATGCGCGAAGGGATGCGGAGTACGAGAGGAAGCTCGAGAGAATTAAGAGGAGACAGAGAGCAGAGATGGAGGCTCAGAGAGCCGCATTGGAGGCAAACCGGGCTCAGTTGGAGATTATTTGTCGTTCGCTAAACCTTCCGTGCCCGCCGGCACAACCAGTTCCACATTATCCTGATGACTCGGACTCAGAGGATGAGGAGATAGTCGGGACTCCGTGATGGGCGTCATCAACAGGTTAGCGCATTTCCAAAGTTCTTGTGTTAGAGCCCTAGACATAATAATTTTTAGACCTAAATCAGACTGACTTGATATTTCTGAAATGTGTAAGGCGTTGAATGTTGAATGCTTTCTTTCAGACATATCTGTTATTGTTTTAATTATGCTGTATTTGAGAATATTTTATTTTAATAACGTTGGCATAGCTGTGTAATGTTTATTGCTGAGTAAAGCCGGGCATACTTTTGAATTGGTATTTTAATTTTGAATGTGGATTGAAACGGGGAAAAATACGAAACAACCGAAACCTGGAACGTTTAATATACATTACCAACGCGCAAATGGGGAACTTACCAACTTGCGCGCGTTGGTAATTACCGACTGTCATCCTGTTACCAACGTATGCAAGTTGGTAATTACCAACGGCTTCATAACAACACCCTTACCAACTGATCCGGTAACTACCAAGTTGGTAATTACCAACTGTCCTAACAGTTGGTAAGTTACCAACTGCAAGTTACCAACAGCCAGCAGTTGGTAAGTTACCAACTGGTGGCAGTTGGTAAACTTACCAACTGCCAGCAGTTGGTAGCAGTTGGTAAGTTACCAACTGCTACCAGTTGGTAAGTTGCCAACTGCCGGCCGTTGGTAAGTTACCAACTGCTGACAGTTGGTAACTACAACTACGCGATGGAAACCAAGTTTTTTCATGACCGTTGGTAATTACCAACGTGTATTTTACCAACATCTACACGTTGGAATTTACCAAAGTGTTATTAGTTGCGCATTGGTGAAAAATTTTCCAACGTATCGAATACCAACTGCCATTTACCAACTGCAGCAGTTGGTAAATTCAATTTACCAACTGCTGCACGTTGGTAAATGGCAGTTGGTAAAGTCCTATATTTTAATAGTGATCTCCATTGTGTTAAATATATTAGAAAATGTTATATAAGTTAAAGGAGATGACAAGTTAGCACAAAAAATGATTAACTAGCGAGAGCTCCTACGAGGCTAGCAACGGAAGTCGTTTTTAGGGCATACCTTAGTGACAGCTTGGTGCAGCTAATTCATTGACTTTTAGCAAGGGCCACGCATCACAAAATTTTGTCAAGACTTAGCGAAGGCTAACCATTACTAATTTTTGGGATTTTAGAAAGGGCAACCCATTACTAAATTTAGCAACAACTAATCGTCACTAATTTAGTGAGGGGAAAGTGTCGCTAAATCTAACTATTGCTAAATTAATGAAGGCAAGTTGTCGCTTAATTTTCCACAACTAAAAAAAAAAAACTTTTCCCAATGGCTAAATTTTCCAACGGCTTGGTCGTTGGAAATTCTCGCATTAGAAATAATAATAATAATAATAATAATATAATAATAATAATAATTAATTATAATAATAATAATTATTATTATTATTATTATTATTACACACACACACACACATTATTAGAAATAAAAATAATTATAATATGTATATTTATATTACATTGATATTTATATTTATATATATTCATATTGATATATACATACATATATACATACATACATATATATACATACATATATATATATATATATATGTATGTATGTATGTATGTATGTATATCATATTTATCAATTTTATTATACATAATTATATGTCTCATATATGTTAATGTATCATATATATGATATATACTAACATATATATTACATATAATAATCTCTCATAGATATTATACTATAATATTTCATATACTAAAAAGACCATTTTTTTCAACAGCCCATTTTCCAACAGCCAATTTCCAACGTGCAAAGCTGTTGGAAAATATGTAAGCTAAACATTGCGTTTTAGTATTTATTGTTTCCAACTGCTTAAGCCATTGGAAAACATTTAATTAATTTTTCCAACTGCCTAGGCCATTAAAAATGAAAATTTTAAATATGTTGATATATATGTCACACACACACATACACATACCTTTTTTTATCAATTACTTTCTAATTAGATAATTAAAATTGATAATTATCATTATAATTATTTCTTAAGATACATATAATAGATAGTTAAATGACAATTGTCACACGTGATTTTATTGAACTAAATCACCTCCTCTCTACACCTAGAAATTAATAATAATAATATGCATATTTATATTACATTGATATTGATATTTATTTATATTTATATAATATATCATAATATATTTACCATAATAAATATATATTAATACATATATATAGCTTACACATTATTATTATATTTATACATAGTATATTTTTATACATATTATAATACATATCATATTTTACACATATCATAATAACATATATAGTGTGTGTGTTTGTGTCATATATCATAATGCCGTATCATAATAATAAGACTAATAATAATCATATATATTATAATAATTTTAGAAAGTTATGTGATATCTTTTTAAAACATTTTTTACAAATAATAATTATAAGTATAATAGTATTAATATATGTTTATATATATACATATATAATATTTATCCATAATTATTTTACAATTTTAGAAAGTGAATTTGTATTTTGAAAATATTTTTTAATAATTAATTATTATTAATTATTCTTATTATATTATTATCATTATTATTATTATTATTAATCTAAGAAGAAGAGTATATATAAATATATATAAATATTATTATTATTATTATTATAATATATATATCATATATAAATATTTACATATCATATACATCATATTTATATTACAATTTTTCAAACACACACACACACACACACACATCATATAAAAAATTAGAAAAATCATTAAAAGCCCAGCCCATCAAAACCCTAGCATAATCCATATAAAACCCCCTTTATCTTTTAACCTATTCCATTCTCTGCCCTTACTTCTCCTTCTCGTTGCCTCCTCACTTCTCTCTCTCGCTGACCAATCTTTCTCCTCCCTCCATTGTCGGCCAGTAGTCTCCCTCAGTCGACCAAGCTCTTTTTTCTCCTTCTCACCGCCTCCTCACTTCTCTTTCTCACTGACCAAGCTCTCTCTTCTCCCTCACGATTCCTCGCCTTCATCCACCGTTGCTATTCTTCCTCCGATCGTTCGTCCGTCATTCGTTCGTTCGTCGTCCAGCAGTTCGTTCCATCGATTGTTCTTCAGTCATCCGCTATTCTTCTTCTGATCCTTCCTCCGTCATTCAGCCATTCTCCTTCTCACAGCCGTCGCCCAATCGTTTCTCCGATTCGTTCGCTATCGCCAAATCTGCAAGATTTGTTCATTGTCGCTAGATTTGCTCGCCAACCGCACAATTGTTGCCAAATCTGCTAGTTGTTGCCTAATCATTGCCAGATCTGCTCGCTCCGCCGCCCTACTCTGCCCTCACCCTGGCTCCTCGCCTCCACAAGATTTGAATTTTTGTATTTCTTTTTAAATTTTTAAGATCTGTTTTTATTTTGTGGTTTTGTTTTACTTTTTGTGTTTTATGACATAATTGTGGAGATCTATTGTGTCTGATTTTTCATAATTTATGTGATTTTTGTGATTTTTTTAGTTTTGTAATTTTATAATTTTGTGGTTTTTGTTGTTTGTAAGTTTGAATCTTGGAAATATAAGATAAAATTTTTAAAATAAATTTGTCATATTATTAAATATAAAATATTTCTTAGTAATAAATAAAATATTTAATTTTTTTATTTTCACATAAAAATTTTCCAACGGCTAAAGTCGTTAGAAACCCTTTTTCACATGCAAAAATAACCACGTAACATTTGGTCGTTGGAAATTTCTAACTACTCATTTTCTAACGGTCAACTGTTAGAAGTACCAATAACCCAAAAAATAAGCCATTGGTAATTTTTTTCCCAATGGAGCTTTTTCCAACAATCATGTTTCCAACAGCCTCACATTTGAAAATTTGATTTTTCCAACGCAAGGCCATTCATAAAGGTTGTTGGAAAAGTGTCATTTTTTAGTAGTGTATATATTAATAAATATATCGTATATATTATACTACAATATAACCCAACCCAAATGTTCTATAACCCAACCAATTTATTAGAACCCAGCCCATATAACCTAGCCCCTTATATATACATCATAACCTAACACTTTACCCCCTCAAACCCTAATCTGCCCCCCCACCTACTGCCCCACCTTATCTCTCTTAACTCCCTTCATCATCTCTCTCAGCCCTCTCTTGCCTCTCTCAATCCTCTCATTTGCCATCAAAACTCTTCGTCGCGTCCCCGTACATACCGCCTCTCCATCTTGCTATCCTCTCAGTCTTTCCGTCATTGTCGCCATCTGTCGTCCTCTCTCCGACTTGTCCTTTCCACCTTCGCGGATGTGCAAATTTGGTCACCGTCCTCTTGGTCATCTGGGCACAGTTCTTGTCGCCCTCTCTTGCTTCCCTGGTGCTGTTCAACTTACCATCCTAGCTGTCCAGGCACCATTATCCTTGCCGTCCAGGTGCCATTCTCCTCGGGCTCCTCAAACGCCTCACTTTCTAACCGTCGTTCGATATAGGTTATTTCCAATTAGATTCCTTTTTTGTGATCTTGGATTTTTATTTTTAACTTGATTTCAGATTGTTGGATTTTGAATTTGAATCAGATTGGTGGAGTTGTTAGATTAGATCAATTGGTGGAGTTGTTGGATTAGATCAATTGATGGAGATGTTGGAGTCCAAATTAAATCTGATTTTGGGTTTCATTTTTGTGTTTGTTATGATTTATTGAGGATTAATTTTTTGATGTGGTGAATTCTTTTTATTTTGAATTGTATAATTTCCAATCTAAATGCTTGATATGATTTTCTTTTTTTTTTAGTTGAATGCTCGATCGATGGATCTGAGGAATCTTGTTGTGCATTGTTTGTTTGAAAATAACTATGTGACTAGGCCGTTGGAAAGTTCCAATAGCTCACTTTCCAATGGCTAGCCATTAAAAATTATCAATGGCCAACCATAGAGCCGTTGGAAAATTTTTTACCAACGCTTCATTTACCAACGGCATAGTTTCTAACAACTGGCTGTTGGAAAATGTAAATTTTCCAACGCAAAGCCATTAAAAATGGCAGTTGGAAAAACACCTTTTTTTAGTAGTGTTAGTAATGGACAGTCATTGCTAAACTTTTAGCGACTATTTACTATCTTTAATCAACGACTGTTTTTAGCTATCACTAAATCACATTTTTCTAGTAGTGAACATACTTCATTATTTACAGCTGGCAAGATTTCTCCATTTACATCCCACCAATTTAGTATAGATAACTCTACGAAAAAGAACAATAAAATGAAGACTAATATGCAAAAATCATATGTGAAGAGAAAAATAAACAAGTATTTTTTCTTACATGTGAAAATTTAGTGAATATAACAAAAATTTAGGGCTACTTCATTTTAACTTAAGTCAACTAGTTTATTTTAAACTTTATATCTTTTTTACTTGAAACCAATTTCATTTGAAAGCCAATATTATTTATATGTATTAATCCATTTGAAAGTACATTTTCATGATATTGTGAAATTTTTATGAATTTTTCTTTTTAAATGCGTAAAAGTAAAAAAAAAATCATAAAAATTTAGTAAGATTACAAAACTTGTATTTTTAATGGATTATTGCACGGAAATAATTTTAGCTTTCTATTTAAATTAGTTTTGGGTAAAAAAGACATAAGAATAAAAATAAGTCATTTGAAATTTAATCGACTCAAGTTAAAATGAATTTGATGTTTGTGAATATAACATGAATAATTTTGGAAAGTTGAAAATTTTAAAATGATACTAGTGTTTGGGTAAGTTATGGGTAGAGCCATGTGACTTTAAAGTTATAGATAAATATTAGTCATAATATACTTAGTTTTAGAGTTCTTACAAAACCATTATAGTGTTAAAACCCTAGATGCCCTAAAGCCATTTAATGTTAAAACAATGAACTCATATCCTACCTCTATCTAGTAAGGATCAAAACTTGTATACTACTAATTATTATACTATGCACATATTTCTAATTTGACGTACTAACTTACCCTTATCTCTTTATATAATCCACTTCAATAAAAAAAATTGATAAAATTGCTCCTCATAAAAAAATATCGTTTCAAAAATCCTACCCTCAATCCTACCACAATCACCATTGCTACTGTCATTACCACTGCCACTGCCACTACCACCAAATCTTCCTTCATTATTTACAATTGCATAAGTGTCAAAGACAAAGATGCAATGTGTCCTAAACAATTGCAAAAAATGCCTAAACATGTATGTACAAGTGTCTGAAATAATATGTAGACTATTTGCTTTTTTCAATAACATATAAATTATTTGCTCTCTGCCAAAATGATATGTAAATGTGTAAAAGTGTCCAAATAAATATGTAGAAAAGTTGTTAGCTTCAAATTTAAAAGTGTGTGAAAAAAAAAATCAAAATATCTGAATAAGTAGTTAAAACTATCATAACAAATATTCTTTTAGTATTATAAGCAAACCAACTCACAAATCACTAGAACCATTTTCTGACTTTCATACACAAAAACAGGCGATCAACAACAACAACCAATTTCAACAGAGGAGACAATGAGAAATAGGCGATCAACGGCGGGCCTTCAATCTGAGCGACGACTCAATTCGGAGATCAGAACGATCAAAGATTAGAGTACGTTCAGAGCGGTGCAATTTAATAGCCCACGATTAGGAGATCAAAGTTCAGAGTGTTGCGATCAAAGATCAAAGGTGGGTAATTCCATTGATGATGATTTGGATATTAGAGTTCAGAGCGGCACGATTAGAGATTGAAAGGGCACAATTCGATGTCTGGCACTTGATCTGGAACAAAGAACAGCGGCAATTGGCGGCAAATCATCGGGACAAAAAGGGGGAAGAGTGGCAGCAATAAGAAGGAGAAAGAGAAATAGTTTGGATGGCAGCAATAAGGCAAAGAACGACAGTTTGGAAAAGAAATTTTGGGGGTTAAAATTGTAAAATAACCACCATGTCTAATTAGACGTATGTCCATAATATCTATAATGGTATACTATTATAACCATTTAGCCAGACAAAAAAAAATCTATCCACATAAATAATGGGTCAAAGAATGTGTCAAAGCAAAACTTTACCCGATAGGATCACCCTTGGCATCCATACTCATCCCATTGATTCCCATACATTCGTGGCATATCGTACTGACTCCTACAAATCACCGTAGCAGGAGGCTCCAAAATTGAGGTTACACAACTCTCTGTTCTCTTTCTCAAATAGCATGAAAATCATGTAAACATTGGAAACTGATTATTATTCCTAAACTGAAGGAACAGCTCTCGTATAGTCACTTCCATGAAGAAAAGGAAATTGAACCATTTATTTTTTCTATTGAGAAATTAAGGCCTAGATCGTATTTCATAATCACATTCAAGGAAAGCATTTTGACCATCCAGCGTGTTTGAGTCGACCGGTTGCTAGGCAATCCTAGGCCTATTCTTTAGCAAAATTACACTTGACTACCACCGGCACCTCTTTTCTCCAATGACCTCGAGTGATTCCAATCACAAATCTCGTTACGAATCTTTCTCCACCACCGAATCCAAATCAATCACCGAGCATAACCCATAGTTTAACCCTAATTCATCTGCAAACCCCGCCAAAACCAAGCCACAACCCGACCCCTCAGTACCCCTTTCCTCTTCTTAGACCCCACCGTGATGGGGCCGCCGCCACTTACCTACCACTTCCACATGCCCGAGTGTCGAACAGTTGTGCCCTATAACATCATCCACTCCCACTTAGCCCTTCCACCTGACCACCAAAGCTTCCCCTTTCAACCCATCCTCCCAAACCTTGATTAGTCAGGAGGTTGGAGACCATCCACCCGATCCTAACCATCAAATGCAGCCACCGGTTCAAATCTGGGGAATCACGCCCTTCCATCGAGCACCGCATAATGGATCTGGCTCCTTCATCAACTGGAGGACCAGTCAACATATTCTGACTCCTTCAGTTGCTTTTTGTGGCCTGCTACTTCAGGGGCAAATTACTTCATCTGCTTTTCGTGGCCTGCTTCAGGGGCTCATCTGCTAAGGGTGACTTGCGATTTTTTTTTTTAACCCCAGGGCTGCTCTCAATTAATTCCCAATTAAGTCATGTGCAACCCAATCAAATGACCCGACCCAATTGAAACTAACGCGTTAATCCTCCCCTGTACCCATTAAACGAACCAGTTGTAAAATAAACATTCTACTTTTTAGATGCAGAGTTCTGGTTTCTCTTTTCTACATTTATTGAGAGGAACAAGCTACAAAGAACCATCAGCAAAAAGAAGCAGGGGCCGCACACCCTCCATCCAAACAATGAAATAGATGTCACAAGCACCGAAACCTATATAGAAGAAATGGAACTTTATTATTGATTCCCAGTCCAGCAATGCTGAAGGCATAGATAAGCAGGCGAACACATCAAAAACTCCTCGCACATACCTTGCACATCATTTACTGCTCATATCTCCTAGGCAAACATATTTCATCTGCATCAAGTGAAATCATTTAGTCAAGAAGACCATATCACCTAAAGCTAATGAAGACAACACCATATTTTACAGATGAGAATTACACAATTTCTTAACTATGAATGAGGAGACAAGCATATATGAACTTGAATGCGATAGGAATCACTGACAAGAAGCATTTATATTGGGATGACACGTATGTTACAGACATTCCTGGGATCATAAAAATAAAGTCACTGCACACTCACTTCCAGATATTCATCGATCCCATACTTGGAGCCTTCTCTTCCGATGCCTGACTGTTTGACACCCCCAAATGGAGCCACCTAGGAAAGAAAAAAAAAATATTAGGAGTCAGATGAAATTGTTTGGCTTCACTTTTGTTGCAGATATGGAGGGAGAACCACCTCTGTCGAAATCAGTCCTTCATTAACGCCAACAAGTCCATATTCAAGAGCTTCGGATACACGCCATGAACGTTGAACATTGTTTGTGAATACATAAGCAGCTAATCCTGAACCCAAGTGCAAGGATAAATCCATGAGTCCAACTACACATATATCCTATGTCCAGATAATACAATAATTAAGGACATGGAAATGGAAAATAATTCTAGAAGCAACAGATATCACTGGATACAAAGTGATCAGCCAGGTGTGGCGCCCAAAAAAGCCTGTGCCAGGTTTCTTAGTTTAGTTTTTTTTCTTCTGTATTTTATCCTTGTAGCATTTTAGAACACTTAAGAAAAAAATTAAAAGAAGACATCACTCCATACAAAAGATAAAGTAGCAAATTAAAGACAGAGAGATTTCAAAAATTTCAGAAATATCCAGCAGAAAGTCTGATGATGAACCTGCATTGGTGTCATTTGCAATGCGGATTGCTTCTTCCTCAGTTTTGAATCTCAAAAGAGATGCCACGGGTCCAAACACTTCCTCTCTGAGTAAGGACATAAAATTAATTAAATTATCTGACCAATTTAGAACCAAATTATATCCAAGGTATCTTAACCTAAAGGTATACCATCACTGTCATAGATGGCATAAGCCACATCACAGTTAAAGTTATTTGAATATTTGTCCCTCAAAGATCAAGCTTGTTAGGTAGCATTGATAAGCCAGGGCACAATTTTAACATAGTGATGATTACTGATCCTGTTTGGAAAGCAAAGTATAACTAGAAAATATAGAGAAGTAAAAGAGACTTCCCATTATTTAAGGTGCACAATCTGCAACACTACATTTTCAGAAGTACAATATTGATCATGATGCTCTCCATACTATGCAATTGACTTTAGTCCCAGTTCTTCAATTATTACAACTCAGAGAAAAAGATCATTGACTTGTTTAGAAGTCAGATACATAGATAATGCATACAACAGAATGGAAGAAACAAAAAAATGAAGCGTCTTTGCTTCACTCATGTGAGTGCTTGTCTTCTGCCATGCGCCATAGGAAGCACAAAGGACCTTTGGCTTCAAGTGCACCACTTGCCTTTGACTATCTAACTCATTCATCTAAAGTTGCACATTTCTCTTTTGATTATGAAATATAATAAGAGTAGATTGAATCAATTATCAATCAGGTTCAAAAGATATTGTAGTTGACTACTGTACCTATCATGGGCATGAAGTGCAGGTTTGAACCACCTAAAATATGCTACTGCATATGCATTACAGACAACAATCAGTAAAATCAGCAGACGTTTTTGTCTCACCTAGCTATGAGCATATCATTGTTGACTTCAGTAACGACTGTTGGCTCATAGAAGGTCATGCCAAGGCCATGCCTTTTACCTCCAAGGAGAACTTTTGCTCCCTTCAGATAAATAATGGTGACTGAAGTTGTTTAAATTATCAAGAGCAGGATTTAGATGCAGCTATGAAGTTGCAGACATTGATAATTTGGTCAGAGTTACTGCAACAGGGAAACTTATCAGGCTGTTTTCAGCAGTCATACAGCCTATTTTTCAGAGATGTCCTAGGTCAATGATTCTTTCAGAAAGTAGACCACCAAGTGGCTCAACTAAATTGCAACAGCACATAAAAAGCACAGCTGCATAACTCAATTCCAGCATAAACAACGACTTTCTACTTCTCTGCTACCCTAAAGAATAAAGTGCAGTTAATTAAGAGCCACCTTCTTCAGTCAACCATTCCAACCAGCCACTTGGAACATTTGGAGGGCCAGCACGTTAACTTGTCAGGTTTCAACTGACTAATCTCAAAATATCCTTCCAGTATCAAGACTGACAACAAGCAGCTCTATAGCTTCCGAAGTATATTCATAGCTAAATTCGCTCAATATATAGCTTTCTAACCCATATTTAATGTGTCATAACCTCTGCAACTACCATTGCTAGTTATTGTAATAAGTAGACCAACTGGTATATCCAAAAACCTGAAAATAAAATTCCAGTTGCTTTCCCCCTTTTCAGCTTTCTTTCTGCCGATTGAAATACAGATAAAATATCAAGTCCTATGATAAGTGACTGATTTCAGCCCATAAAAACATTTTGTAATGCCACTTAACGGTTATATTCCTTTTTTTTTTTTTGTTTTTTTCAGTTCAGAAGCTGTAAACATATTCCATAACTGTCAATTGCTTAATCTGATACGGAAGAGAATAGCGAAGAAAGTAGACCTTTGTTATAGCTTCTTGAATGAATTTCTCAACCTGTAAGAAAAAATTTCTATAGTGTAAGATGAGTGAGATCTATAAAGCTGAACATGGAATTCATGACATTAGGTTTTTCATGCAATGGAATGTAACAAAACCAAAAATATAACCTTTTGGACTGCAGCTTCATTAATTAGTGGACCCTGAAAAGTAGCATATGATAAAAGCTATCTTAAGATGAATCGAATGAAAAAGGTGCAGTCAACATATTAATAGTTCCAGGACAGGAAAATTGAAGAGCATTGAACAAAAAAAATCCTTAAATCATTGGAGCGATGTTTGATGAATGTGCATTAACATAAATGTAGTCGCCAAACATGATTTACCAAATGCAAACCAGAAAGCCATTTACTGCAGAAGGGGTAAATTTCAAAAACAGTCCCTAACCTATTGACTGTTCTGTCTTGGTCCTAAACCTATTAAAATTGTTTCTTTTGGGTCTTTCACCAGATGGAGTCCATTAAATCAGAGTAACTTTCTGAGATAAACTTTTTAGACTCTAATTTAAATATCCAGTAATTATCTTCCATTAAATTTAAACTGTATAACAATTTTTTAAAAGAGTAAATTTCCTAAATGATCCCTAACTTTTAGTCATTGTTTCCTTTTAGTCCCTAACCTATGGAATGTTCAGTTTTAATCCTTCACCTATTAAAATGTTTCATTTTAGTCCTAAATCTATTGAAAACGTTTCATTTTTGTCCCAATTTGATGAAATTTGTTAACTCAAAGTATTTGTCTAATAACAATTTTTTAGATCATAATTTAAACTATCCAGTAACTATCTTACAATAAATTTAATCTGTATAATAATTTTTTTATAGTTAATGAAAAATGCAAATCATGTTTCTTTTTTTCTCTCTGTAAATTGAACTTATTTTATTTAGAAAGAAAAAACTATTAATTTAAATTGTATATTTACTGACAAAAAATATTAAATTACTTAAATTTACTAGAAGACAATTACCGAATATTTAAATTAGAATTTCAAATATTTCTATCAGACAATTACTTTGAGTTAATGAATTTCATCTAGTGAGGGACCAAAATGAAACAATTTTAATAAATTTAGGACCAAAACAAAACATTCAATAGATTGGGGACTAAAGGGAAACAATGACTAAAGGTTAGGGACCATTTATACAATTTACTCTTTTTTAAAAGTCAATAGACAAGTTAAATTAGTAGTCTTTTCTTCCTAAATCAAATTAAGTCTAATTTACAAAGAGGAAAAACTAGTGATTTGAAATGTCCATTAACTATAAAAAAGTACAAATTAAATTTACTAGAAAATAGTTTCTGAATAATTTATATTACAATATAAAAAGTAAAAAGTTGCTATTAGACAGTTACACTGAGTTACTAAATTTCATCCAATTGAGGACTAAAATGAAATATTTTTAATAAGTTCATGACCAAAACAGAACAGTAAATAGGTTAGGGATTAAGACAGAACAATAATTAAAGGCTAGAGACTATGCATGCAATTTACCCACTGTAGAAGGATAGAAGGATTATTCAGCCAATAAATATACCCAGCTTTTGTACATATGAATACCTGGACCACCCCTTCACTAAAGCCATCCCCAACGTGAAAACCTTGGACAGCCTTTGAAAAAGCATCCGCAAACTTCTCATAGATGGCTGTAGAAAAAAACCCACTTGAGAAACACCATTGGACCTTCTATTGATTGGACTGCAAATACTAACTTCAAGAAAAAAAGACAGGCACATACAGGCACATTCTTTCAATCTGGGCTCCTGAAAAAGCAGTTATATATTTTCATACATGTAACCCATCTTTTAGCAGGCATCCCCAGAAACAGAATACAAATTTACAAGTTGAACTTTAAAAAGAATTTGGAAGCAGTAGAGTAAAACTTCAGTTGCTTTTACAGGGAAAAGGAAGCAAAAAATCCTAGGAATCAATAAGCAGTATGAATAATATTGAAAAGAAATACCATAAGATAATTCATTGGAATCTTATATGAGCAATGAATTACCATCTTGCACTAGTACTCTATTTACGCAGACACAAGTCTGTCCACTATTACGGAACTTTGCTGCAATCTGCAACACCAAATTGTATGGTTTAGCAACAATGGCACTACGATTGAAACCATAACTTTTCTCTTCATTTATAATAAAAAAAATTATGTCAAAGAAGAGCACTAATGGGTTGCAAACTATATCTGGTTCATGCACCAACAGATTGGAAAACTTGTTGGACAATACAAAGAAGTAATTTTCACCCAGCCTAAGGAGTGCCAAGTTTATATTTGAAACGACTGGAATGTGAACTGATAAGCATATTCATCTGTTACAGTTATAGGATCTTGCAGAATATCAGTCAAGGGCCACCTCTGGTCATATATTCAGGTTGGGCTTCTCCAGTAATAGTCAATCTGCATGCTGGATGCATCACCATTGTATCAAAGCCTAAGCTTGTTGTTGCCCCTCATAAGTTCTTCAGGCAATTCTTCTTATCCTCTTTTTTTTTTACTAATTCTTGCCCAATCTCTTCCTATCTCTATAATCCTCAATTTTCTCCTGCTTCCTCTCTTGTTATCATTTATTTTTCTACCAGCCCGTGCAGTTTATCTGGCATCCTCAATCAGACAAGGAGTTAAAAAAAGGGACCATTCACAGGGAAAGGTACAGTCTTTTGTAATATGCCTATCACAACACAACAACATCATTAGATGTCATTTAATGGAGAGTGTGACGCCTCTACGAATTGAATCCTAACGTTTAGTCACATAACCAGGATCTTGTTAAACAGGGAACAGTACTACCATGGGGCCTGTTAGACCTATTATGAATCAAAACAAGTCTAGTGAGCAGCAAACTAGACAATTAAGGATACTGCTACCAGAAAAGATTATAAAAAGGAAGTGTGGCTGCTTTCTTGTTATAGTATGTTGAGTGGTAGAATCCCAAATGGTTAAATCAAAGGGCTAGCTAAGGCTCTATATTGTAGTGAGGCCTCTCCAATCCTTGCCAATTGATTTTGATTGGAAGCTTTAAAATAATATCAGAGCCCAAGGTTTGTCACTGCCTTGTATTTTCAAGTCACAAGCCACAGTTGACGCCATGGTCCATATGACAGGCCTATTTTCAGTTGTCTCACCAGCTTGCACATTAGGCGGTGTGTTAAGTGTTAAATAGTTAAATAAACAGGCTAACTAAGGCTTTATATTGTAGTAAGGCCTCTCAACCCATTGCCAATTGATTTTGAGTTGGATGCTTTAACATAGTATTTGTAAAGTTATTAGAACTCACGTACTTTATTTCCCATTCTTAACCACAAATCTTTATAGCCATTGTTCTAATTTTATGTTGCTTTTGTTCCGTGTTTTTATCAGGCTTAGTCCTTTTTATGTAGGCCTATGCTGTAGTATAAGTAAATGTAGTAGGGAGGTTTTGGTGGAATAGAAGTACCGAGTCTGGTGACTCTAAGTAGTCAGTTGTCCATGTAAAAATCTTTTTAGACAAGAAACGACTAGAGTACAAATGAAAATGTCAAACAAGGATGTAAGACACACTGAGTAGATCCAGACAACTACATCAACTTACTGTTCCTTTCACTGCCACATTAATATCTGCATCATCAAAGACAATGCATGGAGCATTACCACCCAGTTCAAGAGATACCTGAAGGGTTAAGGACAGTTATTTAGAAGCCACATAGCTCTCATATAACAATTTTTTATTTAGGATGTGTGTTGTCCTTGCCTATCATACCCTTTTAACAGTTGAAGCAGCACCTGCCATCAACTTCTTTCCAACAGCTGTAGATCCTGTAAATGTGATCTTTCTTACCTGAATACATAGTAAAAAGCAATGACGCATTGCTTTTCTCATTTAGAAATCCATTAGCTAATAAGGAGGTTTCCCTGTGCAATGTGGGAGAAGAACTCAGTTGTACAAGGGAAAAACACCTGTGTGCTAGCAAGTAAGGCATCACCAATTTCAGATGCATTCCCCATAACAACGTTAAGAACACCCTACAGGAATGAAAAGACAACTAAAATGAACACGCAAAGCAATACTAAATTTATTGACCCCAGGGAGGAGGGGGGAAGAAAAGAAAGGAATATGTACATCAGTGCAAGAAATAAATGTCTATATACAAAACCCAATAGATTAAAGAAGGCTATGCTATAAAATGTTATCAAGTCTAAACGCAAAAGAGTTAAACATTATCCACATCCAAGCATCAGTGTTTCTTTTTACCATCATCAATGAGTTTACAAGCATGAGCCTATCCAGTCAGACTAAGGATCATCTAGTATATGAGAGAAGATGATATAAATAATAAAGAGGAGAAAAGTGGTGAAAATTGCCTTTGGTATTCTCATTTTAATCTTTGAACTTTCCAAATTGCATTCAGATTTTAACCTACTTTGATTTGCTTTACCCAATGCACATCTTGTAGAAAACCCTTATCCATCACATTTTCATTTGCTAGTTACTTGAAGCATGAGAACAGGAAATTGCCTCAAGCACAGACCTGGTACCTTAGCAATAACCCAGCTCCGCTAGGATAAAGACAGCATTGAATTTGAACCCCAGTGCCTAAGGCATTACCTAATGCCCCTCACAATAATACTATTACAACAAATAGCAGGCCCAATAAATATCCAAAAATTGTGAAGAAAAAATAATGACTGCAACAAAGACCTAGAATACCATAGCCAGTTATGTTTTTTTAAAAAATATATATATAATACCATAGCCACAAGAACAATCATGATCTTCTTCCAACAAGATCATGGATTAAAAAAAAAAAGCAAAGAGTCAATTGAACACCAAATGGTGAGTGGCATACACACCGGTGGAATCCCTGCTTGAAGGGAAAGCTCAGCTGCTGCCAAAGCTGTGAGTGGAGTAAGTTCAGAAGGTTTTACAACCACCGTACACCCAGCGGCAAGGGCAGGACCAATCTTATGCAAGAATTGAAAGAAGTAGGTAAGAGCTAACCTTAAACAAGCATTGGAAAAATCAGTTAAAATTTTAGGATGACATTAGATGCTTGGTCTGTGTGTGTGTGTGTGTGTGAGTGAGCAAGTGTCATGTGGATCTAGCTGATAAGTTATCTGCTTCTCCAAATTCCAAAATCCAAAGATTATCACAGATAATGTTGAATAATTAGTTTAGATAGTACACCTTGCGAGTGATCATGGCTAAGGGGAAGTTCCAAGGCGCAATAGCACCAACAACACCTACAGGCTGCGAAAAGATAAAAAGAGGCAAATATCAATAGAAACTAGGATGTATTATGTCTGCAAACATGAATGCAGAAAGTTAGCATGAGGATAACAAGTGTTTATGGAAATAAGAAATGAAAAAAATTAAAGAAGGATAACCCATCCTTGTGTCAGTCAAGAGATGAGGTGGCAGTGGTGTACAGAACCAATTAGATGAAATGTGATAATCATATAACTATCAATACAAATTTAAAGAATAGCCCTTCAAAAAGGACAGCTAAGAAGTCAAAGCAATGGCATTAATATAAGTTAAGTACCCTTTCACCCCACTAATTCTAGGATGGGCTTAGAGGCACATAAACCAAAGGTGATCTTTTAATCCCAACCATGAAAGGCAAGAAATAATGACAGACAAATACTCATTGCAGTTTCTTTTGGGATAAGCCACATACTAGCTCCCTACAGGCGTAAGCTAACTCTGAAACCCCAAGAAAGATCTGGCATCTTCTTGAGAGGAAGGGAAGCATACAATAGTCCTCTAAGAAATTTCACACGAGAGCATTTCATGCAAACTTTTCCCTCTTCTCCTTTCTGCTAATAAAAGCTATTCTTGAAGGGCTCCAAGGTGGTAGCATCCACATAGCAGAAAAAAACAAAAAATACCACATCCCGTGCAAACCTTTTACTCCAATCCTTTTCATTTGTGTCAAAGAACTGCCTCCCCAATTTCTTTTCCAAATTTTGCCTTTTCCTTAGATGTTTCCCTATTTAGACCATTACATCTTTATTATATACGAGAGGTATTTCTTATGTTACAGTTAAGGCAATTGTTATTTCATGTCCTCCGCATTGTTTTCCACAAGATTTCTAAAAATATAGTTAATTGACCTTAGTATAGCCAGTGGCAGCAAAAAGGGTAGAAGTATATCTTTCTGAAAAGATAACAAGAACTCCAAAGGCAATTAGTTGAAAGGGTTACTTGTTAATGAAAAATAGCCAGCATTCACATATTTATGCTTACCTGTTTTAAGACCAGCAATCGACGATCAGCTAGAGTCGCTGGAATTATATCACCGTAAATCCGTTTTGCCTCCTCTGAGAAGAACTCAATAAAACTGGCCCCGTAGCTAACCTGAGAGTAATAGGACCACAAGTAACAAAAAAATGATGATTGATGGCAAAGAAAGAATACAATGGCAGATTATGGTAGTGCAACACATTCAAAGTTACCTCACCAATGGCTTCCTTCAGAGGTTTTCCTTGCTCTAAAGTTATTAGCTGTCCTAGCTCTTCCTTGTGGGCCATTAGCAAATCATACCTTTTGAAACATATAGGGATTAGAAGTATCTGAAACAGTAAGAACTGAATAACCTCTATAAAGACATTTCAGCAGCCTAAAACTAGAGCAGGATCAGCAATGTTAATTTCAATGAAGAGACTTTGCAGATTAGCCACCCATATTGCTTTTTTAGCTACAATGCTGGATTAAAACCAGCCAAAACTAACAACCTAACAAGAAAATTAAAATGAGTAAACTCCACCTTAAGTCCCTTAACTTATTTTCTTGTTCTATCTGGGTCACGTAACTCCACTTTGTCCTAGCAAGCTCCTTTATCTCATGTAGAGCGTCCTATTAGGGTCCTTTCTGTCATTTGGGTTGTTAACTTTGGCGGAATCTTGGTGGAAAATGATTACTCCAATTTCCAATTTAGCATCAACAACATCCAATTACAAAAATTAGAGTTAGGGTTCTTGAACAATTTAAAAACCCAGATTTGATACAAATAAAAAATTTATTGAAACAGTGCAAAATTGAGTTCCAAAACCATAGGGCTATTGTTATACGGCCTGAATGCTACAAAACCAAGCCATCCATAGGTGACTTTCACAAACAGTGGTGGCTAGGAGCTTCGGGATCAAGTCGGGGCTCCAGGGTATTTTTCAAGCTCTTTAACTCAGACTCTGATTAAAGTTCTGAACCTGTTTCGACATTACATGTCACTTTGAAAAACCATTAGAAACACCAAAACAACAATCACATACAGATTTCATCAAAGATTCATCACCAGAGAAGTGGTTGATCTGTTAGATCTATATAGGGTGTTAGAAGCAAGATGAATAAAGCCTAGGATGCTAGGAGTAGGATGAAGAAATTTAGGGACCAGAATTATTATTTTCCACCAAGATTCCATCAAAGTTAACAGTCCAAATGACAAAAAGGACCCCAATAGGATGCGCTATATGAGGTAAAGGAGCTCCCTAGGACAAAATGAAGTTACATGACCCTGATAGGACAAGAAAATAAGTTAACGGACCTACTGTGGAGTTTACTCAAATAAAAATTGAATGACTATATTTTTTTGGTGAAATAGGGCAAGAAAGTCTTCTTAGCGGAAAAAAAGAAGGGGCTAGTAGCACCAAATACTCCCTCAGTTCCAGTTACTTGGCCCTTTGACTTTTCATGTAGTTTTAGGAGATCTTATCTTCTAATCCATTTTTAGAAATGACAATGGTGAACAATGGTGGGTAGTAGTATTTTTATACTATTTGTCACTATTCACTGTTTATCTTTTCTGCAAATGAATTAAAAGATACAACATCCTAAAACTGCATGAAAAAGTCAAAGGGGCAAGTAATTTGTGACGGAGGGAGTATATCTGCCTTCAAATTAGGCAAAAGGCCAGAGGGATCATACAACATTACACCAGAAGGAAGCAAGCTGTAGTTGGAAGCCAGCCACATAGGTGCAAAATTAGCATTTGTAATGGATAGAGTATATTTGCCTTAAAATAGTCAAAAGGCCAAAGGGATCATACAACATTACACCAGAAGGAAGCAGGCTGCAGTTGGAAGCCAACCACATAGGTGCAAAATTAGCTTCACAATACTGGATTTTCCTGAAAGCTCATACATTTTATCGTACTAAAGAAAATACAAATTTTTATTTTGATTTATAATGGGATAAATATTCCATCATCATTAAATAAGTAATCATGCATAAGTATTTATATGTTTTTATCTATGGTTCGAAGTGCAATAGGAAAACAATTGCACATGAAATTTTGGGAGGAGTTGGGGAAGACCTGTTCCTTCTTTCTCATCCATAGCTATTATAAATACTTAAATCCTTAAGCTCTAATTATTTTCCAAAAAAACTACTCCTAATTATGCAAAATCATCTCTTTCAACACAAATATCTATTGCAGAACATTAGATGTCAGCAACATCCAACATGGAAGAGGTCATACCATTTCCTAAGAAGTTTGCTCCTCTCAGCAGCAGTAGTTTTGCTCCAAGCTACAGAAATAAAGATAGCCAGGAGTAGCATCATTACACTTCTGCAAGGGGTGTATGCACTAACAACATCATCCCTCATCCAAATAAAGATCATCAGGAGAAGCACAGTTATACCATGTAAGGAGTATGCTGTACTAATGTCATCCCACACCGAAAATGACCAAATTTAGTAACAACCACAGCCCAAATGTAGGAGATAAAGTTTTCAAGCAGAAGTACTTCAAAAGCATTTTAAAAAGTATCTCACAACTTTATACAGAAAAACCAAGCTCATTGTAAACAAAAGGGAAAAAGCTCCATACATCACCACTTTTGAACATGAGTTACATCCAAGCCTGAGTCGGCAATTTGTAAGCATATGATCCAGCAAACCACGTACTGCTCATGTGCATGCAAGGTGACTATTTTCAATCGTTTAGTATTAAGCCATGCAGCAGCAACAATAAATGTCATTTCCAGAGTTGCAAACGTTATAGCTTTATATGCCCAAAAAATTCATGGGCAAAAGCAGACATGACAGAATTCAGAAATAGTAAAGTTAATTGATATAAATAGCTTAGCAGTGAAACAAAACAAACAGATGGATAAAGTATCAATTTCAAATCTTCCAGGTACAATTACAATATGAGCAAAGGTTTTCATCCTCTTACAATTAAAAGCATCATAAGCAGAAGATATAGCATCATTTGTCTCCTTTCCGCCCATGCATGGGACGTCTACTATTACATCACCTGTTGCTGGATTGTTAACCTGCCATGAAAAAATCAATCTAAAGGTTCAGAGTCATGACACCTCAACCAAAAAAATTAAGCAAAAATTCAAAAGAATAATTGCAAATTATTTTTGTTTTGGATGTTTTTCTGAGAGGGTGAGAGATCTACAGATATCCTAGCAGGAGGGAAGCCAAACACAAAATAATGATCAAAATAGGCAGTACTCGCAATGATCAAATCCTCTTACTCCAATTCAAAAACAAAAGCAAACACAAGTGCATGTTTCTTGAGACTCCACAGGCCAAATAAAACCCAAAATATTCTGAGATATTTTAGCATGCAGTGTTCAGTGCCACCTTTTACCAATATGTGCTGAACAAAAAATAATAGCTTCAAGCATCAGATCAAACATGAAAAGAGACTTGGAGATAAATCAAGCAAGACCTTTATGGTCTTCTTGTCATAAGCATCAATCCATTTCCCTCCTATCAGTCCTTGACTTCTGAACAGAGCTGAACTTTTGAGCTGAGCTGCAATACTCTGCGCATCCATACTTATCTGAAACCCAATTACCCAATTACCCCATTCAGAGAATCACATGTATAGATAATTCCACTAAAAAAATGCCGAACACACAAGATAAGAAAACGGCCAGCAAGATGAGTAAACCATGCTGATCAACGGACAGCGAAGAATTAGTTAGTTGGTTTGAAAAATTTAACTAACACAATCCACAATCCTTAAAAACACACACACACCCAAAATCCACAATGAATCGTCAAGAAATTAGAGGTGGCCATGTCTAAGTTGTGTAGAATGGGAACTCATAATGACTAAACTTGAAGAACAAAGAAGTGTGATGATTCAAAACACTACAGGCTAAAACTGAACCGCACCACCTAGTGATGAAGCATATATAAAATATTTAGACCATCAATCGCTGAGCCAGTAAACCAGTAGACGAATAACTTTCAAGGAACAACAAATTCCGAATCAATTGATTCTTGGATTCAGATAACTTTCGCTACAGAAAGCCGAACATGGTTCATCAAATTACCTTTTAAAAGAAGTCCTCGGGTGCGACGATAAGGAAATTGTACACTAGAGAGTGATAGATATAAGAAGGTAGAGCGAGACCTGGCGAGAAAAGGAGTGCATGTAAAGCGAACGTGAGGAGAGAAATCTGCCAAGCGCCATGCGTGCGATTGTCATCTCCGATTCTCTTTGTTTTCTCTATCTGCTCTGAGTTCGGGTTCCAATTAGCTGCGTCTGCGTGAAAATGTCACCAGGAGACCATACGCGTGTGCTTTGCTTGCTTCATTTGATTGATCGATTTGTTGTCCGATTCAAATCTTTGACTGACGAGCGGGCCTTTCGGCCCTTCGGTCCGCTGGTTGTGCGTGTTGGGCTCCAATCAACTTGTTATCCTAGGCTGAAAGTTTGGGTTATAGGATCATATTTAAGTTGAAACCTGATTTTTACAGCCTATTTTTAACTTGATTAACACTAACTCAAACCAACTCTAACTCAATTAGGGTCGGGTTAACCCTATTTTTTCATGTCTTTGTTGCATGCCTGATTAGAGGAAAGCGGCAACTGTTGGCAAATGGTGATGCTGCAAGTGTCGGCTGTTCGAAAGCTCTGCTATAGCGACTGTTGGCGAATGACGAATGGCTCTTCAACAATGGTGACTAACTGGAGGAAAGTGGCAGTAAAGCATGATTGACCGGGAGGATGACGAGAGCAGCAGGTATGCTTGAAATCAGCTAGCAGTACAGACACAGTGGCAGATAGTTGTGGTTGGGAGAAGGCGATTTCAAATCAAAAGAGGGACTACGAGGGACAATAGGAGGTCAGTGAAACAACAATGACGACAGAAGCTAGCTCTCTGCTTGACTCTTAAGGGTTGAGGTGAAGGGAAATGATTCGAACAAATTAGGATTAGGAATAGGAAGCTAGGGTTAGAATGAAGAAATTAAGGATAGGAATTGGGTATTAAGGGAATTAGGATTGGGTCAGGTCAATTATTTGGGCTTAGAAATTAGTTTGGACTGGGCTATTATATAAATGTAGTATAAGAATAGGTTGGCCTAACATACAATATAAGGTCGGAGCAGGTATTTTCAAGTCAACCCTACCCAAACTAAAAATTCAAATTTCAGAATAAGGTTGGCTCAGGGTTTTTCTCTTTATCAACTCAACCCAAACCTAGAAATTAGGGTCGAGGGCGGGTTCGAGTTTAGGATCATAGCTTATACACATAGTTGTCTGTTTCATTTATTACCATGACAATTTTTGGCTAAAATTCATTTATGGTCATTTAGTTTTTATGGTGGTTCTAAAGTGGTTTTTTTCCTCAAAATTTATCCTCATGAAATTTTTTACTTATATATTCTATCCTAATCGTGGTTCTTCTATTAATTTGAACATTATCTTTTACAAAATTGTTGATGTGGCAATCTAGAAAACCTTTCTAAGACTCACACCCATGGCTCTTCTTTAATTACAATGGGTGACCAATTATATGACCATCAAACTTGAGAGTGAAACATTACACAAATACATAATCATGATGGCTTGAAATGTAAATTAGCCAAACTTGATCTTTTTCACACAAACTTCAATTAAAACTCATAATTCCTAAAAAAGGTCAAGTCAACCTCTTTAAAATTGTGGGGAAAAAAAAGAAAACAAAACTCATTAGTTAACACTACCACCAAAACCAAGATCCTAATGTTCAAGATTGAACTAAACCAGCACAAATTGTTGGAAGATAGGGTAAAAAAAATGAACGAATCTTGATTTGAACTTTAAGTCCTTCTTCATAACACCCAATCAACTTCTCAACATGCCCAAGCATCAAATACATATCTCTAAGTTGCATGTGCTTGGAAAGGCAGCAAGCACATGATTCGGGCCCTGACTAATCTCTGGCACCTTAATCACCTACTCCAACATTGACAATGTCTCCCCAAACCTCCCAAGCTTGTGAAAGCTCATTACAATATTCCAAACTAAGCTCACCTTCAATGACCTATTGCTTAAACGATTTAACTGCCCAAATGCGTACTCTAAAACCTTAAGGGCTCATTACCAAGGCAATGGTGTCTCCAACAAGCTTGTAGAAAAACGGGTCGAGTTTCGAGTTATCAAGGGTGGGACTATTGAGGTTGCAAGAGTCCAATAGAAGGTTTTTTGGCATGGTCGGTATCCATCGCCGGCAAGCAAACCATTGCCAATGGACTTTTGGATTTTGGCACTATTTCTAGCAATTCAATAATAAAATCCAATAAAAAGATGGATAATGTACCTTCAATTGGTAAAGGTTCATGTTTTACTTGATTTTGGATGCCAATTTGATATAATGGTTTTTGGAAATTTTGGGGCAGGTGTTATGATTTTCCAACCCTAGCTGCAAGCACACGGTGTGTTAGTATTGTGCCCAGAATACAATCATGAGATGATTGTATTTTTGCAGATTGAGTCATGATATTTTATTAAGGTATTAATCCAGCAATTATGTTTGTTGTTTTGTTTCTGCATAACGTAATAACCATAATTGTAACCCTAGAATAATGATATTCTCAAATGTTCCTGGTCTAGTATTATTGTGGAGCAGGTTACAATAATACATAATGACTAACATATGTGAAGACTAATATGAAATATATAGTCTACATATGGGTACAAGTTAGAGAATTGTTACTAGACCGACCTACTATGAGAACATTACACGGATCGTTATATGAGTGTCATAAGTGATTTTCATAGTAATCATGGTATATGTAGTCATTTGACCTAAGATCATCAAGGTTCCCTACATGTGAGTCACATATTTTGATCCTTCCCTTCATTGCTCGTAACTAAGTAAGCTTGAAGGAGGTCATTGGATATATCACATATCATGCGGGGGGTTTTATATGATCCAGATGAGATTTGTCTCTCCTATGTAACAGGAGTGGTATATTCGGGCCCTTTGATAAAGTAAGACTTAGAAAATACATGGCTATACTCGGATAAGTTGATATATGATATCAATGTCATCAGTTTAAATTAGTCTACTCGGTAATCAAGAAACCAAAAATTAGGCTATACGAAAGTGATATATTCCATGTCTCGTGCTTAGTCTTGATATCTTGGACAAAAGGACAATGACATATATGGATAATGATCATAAAGGTTTAGTCGAATCACCGACAATCTTGTCACTTCGGTAGTGATGTGTTACTAGATACCACTCATTGTTTATGATCATAAATGTGATTTATGATCATTGCCAACTTGATAAGAGCCTATTGGGTCACACACATAAAGCTATTTAGATTATTGTAGTGCATGGGCTAATTAGTTGGGTTATGATTTCATAATATTTTCGTATTAATAATGGGCCCAAAAGTTGAGCCATTATGAAGCCCGAAATTAAAGCCTAATTAAATTAGGGCTTTGAAACTCATTAAGCCTAGAAGTTAAGTCTACTATAAATACAACTTTTAGTGAGAAATTCACAGCTTTGCCCTAATTTCCCAAAAAGGACAGTTGCACTCTTCTCTTTCTATTCCTTGGAAGACGCAAGCTAACACTATGAGCGCAAGAGAAACACATCTACTGGGATGTGGTGGAAGCGCGGTGATCCCGAGAAGCTCGTGTGGATACCGTAGAGAGCTTGAACACATCAACTGTTGAGATTTTGTGATTTGATTCTACAGTCGAATGAAGGATCTCAACTGAAATTAGGTATGAAAATTTTCGAACACCAGGTTTACCCTATTTCACTTGGATCCTGGAGGGTTTCAATTAAATTCCACTGCGCTTGTTTGGCTCCTAAAACCCTACACAGTGGACGTTAAAATTAGGTGAGGAAGAGTATCATTTCCATAATGATTGATTGAATTACTTGTTAAGTACCACTACTCTAAGTTAACTTTAGCTAAACAATTAAAGTTGAATAAGAATGTAAACAAGTCAAACAAGTAATTAAACCTAGCGAAGTGGAATGCTACTAACCTATAATACAAGGATGTACTGTAAATTTTGTTATTTTTATCAAATTATGAAAACACACTTCCTATGGGTTTATTACTTGGATTGGTTAGTTAATGAATTTAATCTGTTAATTTGGTTTTCATTACTTATCAGTGAAGTCAATTAATCAAATCCTTACTTTCCAAGTTGAAAGGATTAACTCTCTCTATTCTAAGCTTAGTAAGGATTCTCATCCACTTACAAGATTAGATAGAGGCATTAGTGCTTAATTTACATTCACCTAATGACTTAGACTAGTTTCCCAACAAACTCATTGTCATTAACTTCTTCTCTTAGGTCCAACTACATTTAATCTTTTCCAAGAGTTTAAAAGTAATCTAAAGTGTAACTAATTGTGGCCATCAATTAGCTAACACACAATAAGGACAAGATAAGGAAGAAATAAGCAATAGAAAAAAAACCAACATCACATAGTCATAGATTCAAATAACTTAATCAAACCAATAAGCTACAACCATAGAAAGTGTCAAGACTACTACTATATACTCAAATGAAACATAATTATGAAGATACATAAAAGAGCACCTATATTTTAATACAATAAAAAGAAAAAAAAAACCCAATAAACTCTAGATGCTTGACTCCTCAATGCCTCTACAAGCTTTCAAGTTTTCCTCCAAGCCTTCTCAAAGTAGAATCCACAAGTGCTCCTGAAAAGATGAAAATATAAGGTGTGGTGACTATGGAAAACTTAAGTCTAAGATGAGAAAATAAAGATGAAGAATGTATTTTCCAAGCTTGGTTCCAGATTTTGCTAAGTCTTGAAGATGTCTCATTTATTTACGTACCCATTTGGATTAAATCTCTTAGCCAATAGCATGTTTAGGTTCAAAATTGATATGAAAGATCATTTTTCCCAAGTATAAAGGCACCCAGGCTTCAGAAGTGAGCTCCTTAGTGCCTAGGCTTCCAAGATAAGGGTGCTTGGTGCCTAGGCTTTAGAGTATGAAATTTTAGGCAATAGCATTTATATTGAGGTGCCTATGCCTATGCGCCACTCTTAGGGCCTAGGCCTCATAGTTATAATCAAACTTTGACTTTCGCATGCCTATTTTCCATTCCACTCATCCTGGTGCCATTTTGATGTTATGGTCCACTTCTTCAACCTACAAAATAAAAGAACGAAGCAAGAATCAGTAGAAAATGTTGGGTGGTGAGGTAGAAAATAATGGTCAAAGTTGATAAAAAGTTAACATATTTGACCACAAAATTAACATCTATCAGCAAGTTGTGGCTTCAACAAAGGCAAAGGGGAATAAGATGAAATTTTACTGATTTGCATTTTAAGCCACTAAGATTATGTGTTTGTGTCATTTTTTGCCTCAAATTTGATGTTCATACAATATGGTTATCTATTGTAATTAAAGGAGCCATAGTGGCTATGTCAATCTCATTAGGGTCTTTAAAACTGCCACATTAGCAATTTAGCCAAAGATAACACCAAAACTAACATAAGAACTACAACCAAAACAAAATATAAAAGTAATGCAGTTTAGGAAGACAAATTTTTATGTAAAAGGCCACATTAGGATGACTATAAAAGCTAAAGGATCATAAATAGATTTTACTCGCAATTTGGGAATGGAGCAATGTCTTCATGTTGCAATTTTGTGAATTTGTAAACTTGCAAAGATGTGATAAAAGGTTGTATTTGTTAGGAATTTTTATATATAATAATTATTTGCTCAAATTTTATATTACTTGAATTAAAAAGTTTGATAATCACTTTTAAAATAAAATATTTATTTTGTAAAAAATAAGTACCCTTTATTAATTTTTCATTCTTAGGCTTTATAAGGAAAAAATCATAAATAAATTAATTGTAACTAATATAATAGTTCCATTCTAAAAAAAATGTAAAATGGAAAGTAAATGAATTTTGAAAATGGAGGAAGAATACAGTGTAATTTCCTCCAATCATAACTTATAGTCTGTTCATTTTAACTTAAGTCAATTAACTCCAAAATGACTTATTTTCATTCTTATATTTTTTTACTTGGAACTAATTTTAATTAAAAACCAATATTATGTAGCTACAATAATTCATTGAAAATATAATTTTTTTAATCTTACTAAATTTTTATGAATTTGTCGAGTTTAATGCATTAAAAATGAAAAATTCATAAAAATTTAACAACATTATAAAAATTTACTTTCAAATGTATTATTGCATCTATATAATATTATCTTAAAAATAACATTAGTTTCAGGCAAAAAATATGTAAAAATAAAAATAAATCAGTTGACTTATGTTAAAATGATTTGGTAACCATTTTCATATTATGCTTAAGTACAAGCATCAATGAACACACAAAAAAATTGAAAAATCATGTGCTGCAAAAGCACCAACTAGAAAGCAAAATACACTTTAATAAAGGAGTATTTGGTTTAACAATTCTTAAATTTTTTGGAAACTAAGATTAAAAAAAATGTAATCCATAATTTTCTTTTTTTTTTGTTCATATATTATAAAAAAATAAATATTGTGAATTCACTATGTTTGATTAAGTTAACTAGTTGTGGGAGCCCACATGTTACTGCGAGATTATAGCAATAAAATATAATGGTTAAACATAGCATCATTTTATAGCTTATATAGATTGCAGAAAAAGTAAAAAATACAAAACACTTCTACTTAGATCACCAATTTCACGTTTGACCTATGATAAACAAACCACAAATTTATGAAACAAAAAGCAAATAAATTAAGAAGAAATAAGGAAATAAAGGGTGGAAAAAGATACTTGAACTTTTTTTTTTGCTATAAATATTTGGACAAATTGGGGAGAAATAAAAACTAAAAAGTAAAATGACATCGCTTACAAGATCTGATCATTAAATAGAGGAGTTTGAGAACTAGAAGGGCAAGAAAACATACTTAGCAACCAAAAAAGTAAAGTTAACTATTCACCTGAAAAAAAGGAAGAAAAAACATTTGTTTATGAACACTGAACAAAAGTATGGCAAAACTAGGATATGATCATCAAATGGAGAAGTTTGGGACCAAAAGGGTAAAACGACATACTTAGTTACTAAAAGAGAAATTTACTCATTGACTTAGAAAAGACGCCCCGGGGGGGTCATGGCTATTGTTTATAAACAATAAAAAACCCACCACTTTAATAGTCAATTTGTTTTAATTTAAGTAAATTTGCACTCAATTCATTTTAACTTAAGTCAATTGACTTCAAAATGACTTATTTTTTTTCTTACATTTTTTTTTACCCAAAACTAATTTGATTTAAAATACAATATTATATAGTTGCAATAATTCATTGAAAATAAAATTTTTGTAATCTTACTAAATTTTTATGAATTTTTTTAATTTAAGGCACTAAAAAAGAAAAATTCATAAAAAATTAATAACATCATAAAAATTTACTTTCAAATATATTATTACATCTACATAATATTGGATTTCAAATAAAATTGGTTTCATGCTATGTTTGTAGGAAGAATTGGAGGCTCCTTTTCGGCGATCCACTCATCATCTGACTCTATCTCATCAAATGTCATTCCTTGAAGTTTTTCAATTGCAGTAACACTCCTTTACATTTGTCTTTCTTTCAGCTTCAAGTTGTACATGACAAAAATAAGATCATTCATTTTTTGTTGGTGCAGTCGATTCTTTTTTTTTTTTAATGCACCTACAAACTATGAATATATGGAATAAAATAGTAAGATTTATGTTAGCATGTTACAATAAATGCAATATAAATCAAGTTATCTTACCATTTTAAAGGCACTTCAATTTTTTTCACAACCAGACGATGAACAAGTCAAGCTCAAGACTCTCATTGCAAGCCTTTTAAGCTCAAGTGCCAAATATCCAAAGGAATCCCGCCAATCAATTGGTGATTTTACATATCTTGATTCTACAGCTAAGGGATGACCAAACAGTCCATTTGCATGCTTGAAGTCATCTAATTGGACATTCATTTTCAACTTTTATTTTTTGTTAGGGCATAACTTTTCTAAAATTGTGTATAGCCTGAGTTTGACTTTAATATCAGCTTCAAATGACTCTTTATATCTGAATTGAGGATTCAAGCAATAACCAGCGGCATGAAGAGGACTATGTAACTGATTTTCCCATCTCTCATTAATGATTTCAAGAATTAGCTTATATATAAAATGAAACGGAAATATAAAAAGAATAGTTACAAATTATACAACATTAATACTTTTATAGGAAGTGAAAAGTTACAAACCAAAAAACACAGATTAATTACCTTGATTGAATCTCATTAAAATTTTTCTTGATTTCCTCCCTAACATTTCTCATGGCATTATAGATGAATCTCAATGTAGGCTTTATATCTGAATCAACCAAATTGAGGACCTTGACTAAGGGAACTGTCGCCTTAAGACACATGACAACCCCGGGCCAGAAAGTAGAAGTGCTCATAACTATTTTTTCAATTTTTTTCCCTTGGGAAGATTTTGCATATCTGCTTTTGGTCCACTCGTCAGATGAAAAAAAAAATTAAGCAATGCCTCATTTTGCTTTTACAAACGATCAAGTATAAAATATATAGTAGCAAATCTAGTTACAGTTAGCCTAATCATATCCTTTCCTTTAGTGAATTCTTTCATCCAATAAATGAGCTGAGTTCTATTATATATGAAACTCATGATTTGCCTACCCCTTTTTATTGTCACTTTGTGATCATTGATTTTTTTCTCAAAGTCTACCAACATCAGGTCAATACATTGGGCTACACATGGTGTCCAAAACAACTTTTTTTTTTTCTCCATCAATAGCTCACCAGGTGCTTTATAATTTGCAGCATTATCAGTCACAAGTTGGACTACATGCTCTACACCTACTTGCTCTACAATATCATCCAACATCTAAAAAACTTTATCGGCAGTCTTGCTAATCTCAAATGTGTCAATTGATGACAAAAAAATAGAACATTTAGGGATGTTGACTAAGAAATTGCAAATAGACCGATGTCTCCTATCAGTCCAACCATCGCTCATAATAGTGCACCCGGTTCTCTTCCACTCTAATTTGTATTCTTCAAGACCTCGAAGAGTATTATCAACTTCACTATTAAAAAATTTTACTCTTACTTCATGAAAAGAATGTGGCTTAAGACCCATTCCGAACTTCCCAATCATTTGAACTATTTTGTCAAATTTGGGATTATTGACATAATTGAAAGAAATTGCACTAATGTAGAAAAACCTAGGTATTTGTTAGCAAACCTTTTCTCGTTTTTCTTTTTTCAACATGGTATGTAAAGTTTGAGCTTTGGGTTTTTTTAAAGCAAAGCCATCAAGAGTACTTTGGCTTTCAACCTTTGAGCCACTTGTATAGGTATCGTCCTCAACTTGTTCATCATCAACAAAATCAAACTTGGCCTTTTTTCTCTTAAGACCCAACTCAAATTGGTCATTTAGTAAATTCAGAAACTTTTCCTTAATATCCTCGAGAACCTTCAAGTAATGGCTAACATTTGAACTAATTCAAGCTAAATGGTGCTTGAATCTAAATATACCAGCAGTAACTACCAAGCAATAGTATTTGCATTTAAATTTTTTTCCATCAACCTCTATACCATGCTCCCAACCCGGATCAAACTTATTACCAGCTGCATTTTTCTTTAAATTTTTCCCTTTCTTAGAATAAGCAACAAGATTATCATATGTTGCCTTATTGCTTGCCATAATTGCCAATCGAGTACATAACAATTTTTAATTTCTAATAACATAATAATACAATGAAAAAGAAAAACAATAAGGACAGGACTAAACCAAACCTAAACAAAACAACACAAAAATTCAGCAAAACAACAAACCAAACTAATCATAACTTAATTGAATATGAAGACCAAACATATTTAAATTAAACCAAATTAATCAATATCTTACTTTGATGAAATCAAATAATCAACCAACGCAGAATAAACAAACCAGCTCTATTTAGGAAAACAATTACCTTTAGTGAAATTAACCGACTCTCTAGCTTTGAATGAAGTACTGATTGCTATTAAATGGAAATTTAGAACAACCTGGTTCAATCCAACAAAATTGATCAATTATCACGTTTTGAATGAACCCCAAACAACATTAAAAATTTCAATTGAAGTGGGAAAACTTGAGTTACCTTCAAATTCAACTGTACTGGCTATAAGAAAAAAGAATAATATTGGAGGAGGTTGAATGGAGAAAGGTGATAGTAAGAATAAAGCAGATAGTAGAGGACGAGCTGAAGGTTGGAGCATCTACGGATAGGACAAACACGGGTCACAACGGGCAGAGGAGAAGCTCACCCTCAGCAAACGGCCAGCTAGGGGGCGATCGGAGCCGAAGACGCTATGGAAGACTGATAAGAGAACAAAGCATATCGCAGAGGACGAGCTGAATCAGTTGGTGCGAAAACGGGGGAAAAGCTACAACGTTCTGGTCTTGCGTGAATTTGATGCCTGTTGACTGCCGAGTTTGGGCTGAGAATTGGTTGAGAAGAATGAGCTAACAACAGCTGAATTTTATTAATTTGGGCCAATAATTGGCTAACTTTATATTCTTAATGAATCCGTACCCAACACGCTAGAATCGTAAAGTCCTTATGTTTCTACGTTTTTACGACTTTAAACGTGTTTCTAGCCATTTTCTATCTAGGGATGCGTTTCTATGGCGTTTCGAGATGTCTTCCACCTCTAAAGTCGTAAAATGTATATTTTTACAACTAGAAATGCGATTTTAATAACCATGATTCAAACCATACCCTAACCTAGCCACTGCAGCAATCTCTTAGATTTTGAACCCACTCATGTGAAAATTATTTCTTAGCTTTAGGTTTTGCATTTCTTTTCATTTTTGTTTTAAACCTGTCTTATGGTGCTTCCTCCTTGGTTTTCATATTTAATCCTCCTATAACAAGAGTATTAACAATGCATTAAAAGCATTTATCTCTATATATAATGATTATTTATTAAAACTTTGTCTTTATTGAAAACATACACTTAAAAAATATTGATAAGCAACTATATATATTTTTTAACAAAAATATTTGCATTGATCGTAATTTTAAGTTATTAATTTTTCTTTGTCAATAATTATAAGTAAAAAATTCATAAAAACATAGTTATAATTAATATAAAATGTTATTTTTAAGTAATGATTAGGCATATATGTGAATAGCTTTTAAACGAGAAGCGGAGATGTATGCCTTTTTAATCTCAATAATACGGGTGTTAGTAGTTTTTTATGTTTCTTCTCATGAAGACCAGCGATAATTACAAAAAGCTTTGCGACTTTCAAGTCAAGTTACTATTTACCTCATATTGTATTAAAAAAAATCTATATGTTGCCCTTAAAAATGAGTAGTCCATCAGCTTTTAAACTCTAATTTCAATTGTTTAACTTAATATTAAATTATTATTCAATGCTTTAAACGTACTAGAAGTAAAAAATATGTGAAAAAAAGATGAATTGTAATACACTTATTACAGTCACAAATGGTCATTTTGGCCATGTTCAATTGATGTCGTAGAGTGCGATCTAATTAACTATAAATAGTCTTTAGTTTATAATTTACATATACAAACACCCATAAAAAATACGTTCACAATATATCTACGAGCCGTTTATATACTTCGAGAGTAAAATTCAAACTTAGTCTCTTAACTATTTGGTTTATTTTAAAATAGTGCTTTAACTCTAAAAGAGACTATTAAGGTTCCCTAACTCAAGCAACATCTTCTGTTTGAATCTTATCTGCTATTTTGGGTGTTATTTCTAAAGGAAAATATATACGATACACTTAATACCCTCATGGTTAGTCCCACAATACCATGTGGTATCTTCTTTTATGATAATAAGTGACAAAATTGGAGAATAATAAATATTGTACTAGAATTGACAAAAAAACACATAATTTTAAGGACTTAAGATGTTAATTAACCTAATCCTCCCTAATCTTTTCTTCTTAATGAGTGCCACCAGATTCTTCGCTGATTTCCAACCCCAAATTCTGGCTTTTACAAGCTGAAAAGTCACAGATCTGCGAACTAAATCATTCATTTGCATCATAATTAATTTTATTCTCAACCACTTCTCTATGTTTAACTGTTGCAATGATTTGGGTCTTCAATTTTAATTATCATACCCCATGATTCCTATAAATCGATTTTAATTTAGGTATCCCCATCTCCCCACCTACGCCGCTATCATCTTGCCCCCCTTACTGTCGCTCGCTACCCACAAACCCAGCTAGTCGCCAAATCCAATCGGCAACCCCTATGGTGAATTGAAGAATGGAATATGTGACTCAAGTCTTGCAAATTTAGGGATGTAGTTCTTCACAAATCCTACCACATTATTCACCAATCCCGCTGCCACATTCTTCACTGATTTCATTCATCGCCAATTCATGTTTCATTATTTTCTTCGTGAATCAAATATTCAGAGAGAAAGATGAGACAAATTCGACGGATAGAACATTTGGAGAGAGAATAAAATTTTTTGGGCAAATTTTTATGTGAAGCCCTCATAATTATTTATTTGTGACTGTTTAACATAAAATTTCTTGTCATTTTAGTAGTCATCCATGTAGGCATTGTGGGACCAAACAGGGGTATTAAGTGCCACGTTTACATTTTCTGTTAGAAATAACAGCTGAAATAATGTATGAGACTCAAATAAGACACGCTACTTAAGTTAGAGGATCTTAATAGTACTTTCAAAGTTAGAGGATCATTTTAGGACAAACTAAATAGTTAAGGGACCAAATTTAGATTTTATCCTATACTTCGCTAACTCATAGAATTTCTTAAGAAACATGTGAGAAGTTATTCTCTATTTCTCTCAAAACAAAAGCGTGTGAAAAGTATTTTTATTGCTAATACAAGAACAACGAAAGATGGGTTAATTGCAATATTTGTCCCCTGCAGTTTAAATGATATTACACTTTTCCTCCTATTGTTTTTGAAAGGCAAAATGGGGCAATTTTGCACTAATGTTAAGTTGAAAAGGATAGTTTTGCTGTCATTTTTTTTTTTTTACAAAACTACCACTAATGTAACAAGTTTGGTACAATTTTGTCACTAATCATCAAATTTGCTTGTGTGGCAAACAGGAAAAAATGATTAAAAAAAATGCAAGTTTCAGTTCCAAATTTTCTCCATCTAACACCATAGCCCGTATGTTTTTTAGTCTACTATTTTCACCATCATCTTCATTATTTCATTCTTTGGAACAATAACTAAAATCCACATAAATAAATGACTAATGGTTCAGCAGCAATCTTTCAATCAATTTTGAATTTTTTACCAAGAACGTGATCCATGGTCGCTATTTTTTTATTTAGAATGGTTACTTGATCATAAAAATTAGTCAAAATTATGGCCAAGAATAAGCATAGAAGCATGAAAAAGGAATGGTGATAAGGGATAATAAGGAGGGAGAGAATGAAAAAATTATAAGAGGAAATATAGTTTTTTAATTCCTCATTAAAGAAAAGTGTCAAAATAACAAATTCACAAAGGTGCCTAGGGCCTAAGGACTAAATTTTTTAGGGATAATCTAAAAATTTTCTCAATTTGTTAGCAGCTGAAGTGGCACTGATGTGGCACAAAATATTATTATTTAGGACAGAATATTCCTACTATTAAACAACCATTAGATGCTCGGTGGCTATATTGCTCTTTTTTCACAACTTCAATAGTCAAATTGCTTCAAATCTATAACATTAGTGACAGTTTTCCCGTTCAAAAAAAACATCGATTGCAAAATCTCCCTTTTAGCCTAACATTAGTGGCAAATTTACTCTTTTGCTATTTTTGAAATATACACTTTGCCTCTGTGCTACGCTTTACCTTATAAAAAAAAGCTAGTTTATATTTACAGAAAGAAAGAATTGATAATTTCAAAAATCAATTAATATAAGAAAAAGTATCATACAAACTTGAAATTACTGAGAAATAACGGTTATATATTTTAAATTAAGATTTCAAAAAGTTGTTGTTAAATAATGTAAAAAAGATATAGGTAAATTGTATAATTCTGAAACAAGAGGGCTAAATGTAATCACCTGCATCTTAATGGGCATATCATAATTAACCCACAAAAAATTTGTTGAAAGTTACAGCATGCTAATACCATTTTTAATTAATAAAATGTATCAATAACGTTATTGATAAGAATAAATCTTTTAGAATAAAAAATTGTAACATTCTACACAATATTCTAATTATATTAATGTGTGAGGGCATAATTTTAATACCAATATTATGCAGAATATATATATTTTTTAAATTTCCTTCTTGTTCATTTGGAAGAGGGGAAATCTAGTGAGGGTGGGAATGATAAGTGAGAAAATGATTGATTCATAAGTCAATCCATAACACAAAAAAAAACCATTATTTTTTCACATATTTGCCCAATAAGTCACAGAACTGTTTTTATTCTTACCCGTCTATTAAACTTTCTAATGCATTAGGAGAAAAGAAAGACTTCAATCTTGAACAATCGGCCTAGTAGACTTTAATGAACTAATTTGAAATTTTGAAAAAATTTAGAAGAAAATTTGGAATCACAGTTACTTTGAAGTTGAAGCAAATCAATCTACCAATTTGGTTTCATCTTGAAACCTAACATACAAAACTTTTCAATTCACATTTTCATCTAAGGTGGAGAATGATCAAAGTTTCACCCAAAGAAATCAATGTTACAATTTTTTTTTTAACCTTAACAAAAATTTTGATTTAATCACAAGAGCATATATTAGGCACAATAAGAAAAATTGAAGAGCTGGGTGAGAACAAATCAATGGCTAGTTAGTAGACAATACAAATTGTAACTTTACCTATAATTGGGAACAAATCACACCACATTACCTACAATTCATGACTATTGATCAATTGTATAAATGCAACGTTTAGTGGTTAAAAGATCATATTACAGTATTACCTAAGTTTTGGAAAAATCATTCAACATTTTATAGTTGATAGGATAAAAATGAAACAAATGACCTAGTTTTTGGATTAGGGAAAAATACCAAAAAATCTACCACAGTTACAAGTTTTGACCCTATTAACTGCTATAGTTTAGGGCGGTTCCATTTTCATTATCAAAGTCATAAATTGGTTCAAATTAACCACTGTGTTGTTATTGGTACTAAGTTGTAAACTGAATGCTGACTGTGCATATTAAATTGACATTGAAATTGGTTTCTTTCATTATTCTTCCTCTTTGTTGTCATCATCATTCTCCTCTATCAATGTCGTTGTCACTCATTCTACATGTGGGATCTTTCTTCAAGCCCATTAGTTTTTCTATCATTGGTTCCCTTCACCGTCTAGGTAACCACCTCAACTACTCATGCTTCGAGCTAGCCTAATTTTCCCTAATCTTCAATTCTGGCAACGACAGCGCGATAACTTTAGAGCGATTAAGGCTTAGGTCATGAAGGGAATGATGGTGGCAATCTCCCAATAAACAGATGGCATGCAAGGATGGTAGCAAATGGTCAATTTCACAAATAGGTCCTCATCTAATTTGGGGTCACTAGTGGCTGATGACATAGGGCGAGGCTTGAACAACTTCAACTAAGGTAATGTTGGACATTAATAGTAAAGCTTGGGTTAGGGGTTAGATGAATTGATGATGAAATCGAAGAGGGATGGAGGTGGGGACAAGTTTTTGATCATCTCATTCTTTTTTTGTTTTTTTTTTGTTTTTTTTTTGTTTTTTGCGTTGTTGACATGGGGAAGTAGTGTGGATGGTGGTCGATCAAGGCTGAAAACGGTGGAAAGCCAGGTAGTGGACATGATGAGCAATTCAATCTAGGTCCATAACTATAGTGGATTATTTGGTTCAGGTCCCTAACTATTGAGTTTCTACGTTTTGCATATTTGACATATTGTTTCATCCATTATTTACCATGCAGTTACATTTAAACGAAATATTCCCACCATCTCTTATGCTGTTGGCTATATTGATCCCAATTTAAAATTTTGGTGGTCAATTTGGCACCTAACTATGGTTATAGTGATGTAATTGGAACTACTTAAAATTATAATGGGTAATAGGGACCAAACCCATAACTATGATGGGGCCTTTGGTACTTTTCTTTTTTGGATTATTGGTGCAAGTTACCCAACTAAAAAGACCAACTATTATGACCTATTAAAAGCATGGTGACTTAATTGATGTGCTTTAAGATTGGAAACTAAAAGATGAGAATGTTAATGATATATGTCAATTTGTATAATAAAAAATGTTGACTTTTTATTTCTACCATTCCTTGTTTTGGACTTTCATTTTATAAGGTGGAAAAGGGAACTAAAGTATTGAATTAGATTAGAAGTAAGAGGAGCAAAAAATGAAAAGTTTGGTTGAACAGTTCATTGGGACTGCAATGCCACAATTCAACAATGTTGGAAGCTGATTTTGAGACCTAGGCGTTGTGGCACCAGCAGCGCTGCAGTGCCAGTGACCTTCGAGTTTTGGGTATTGCAATGCCTAGATGGCCTTCTCTGGCACCTTAGTGTCCTTATATTCGAGTTTTGTGGTCCCCTACCTTCTATTTTAAATATAAGCTTGCAATTGGTGGAGAGGTTTCGTCCTTTAATTTGGTGGTTGGTGAGAGAAAATGGCATATCTTTTGAAAAAATCTAGAACTGCTACATTTTTTTCTTCCTCCAAGTTTGAGTTAGGTTTTTTCCTTCTTCATCATTTTTTTCATTTTTCATATCTTGCAAAGGCATTTGTAAAGATTTGTTTGAATAAGGCTAAGAGCACTTGGATATTTTTTAAAGTTTTGAGAAGTCAAGCTCAATTTATCACTTGGGTTTCTTCTTTCTTATTTTTTGTGCTTGGGCATAGTGTCGTGAAAACAAAAGTTTTAAGTTTATAACCCTTATTTACCCACAAAGTGCATAGCATTGTTGTGTGTAAATGATAAATACAGCTGTCGTCCCAAAAGATAAGAAGATTATACCAATATTCAAATTCTAGTTACTTAAACCACTTAAATTACAATGAGAAAGAAAACAATTGAAATGAGTAAGGAATAAGGTTGGTTGAATGAATGAATGTATGTATAAAAATGAGTGAGCTAGAGTAAGGGAAGACACTAACTACCAAATGAAATCTAAAATGTTATATTGGATGAATGCAAAAATTAGTAATGAAAACTAAGGTGCACTAAATGAGAAGACTTATCTAGAATTAGCTAAACTAACTATGAATGAAATTACTTAGTTATGAAGACTATCTCCCTAGGATTCCACTCTTTTACTTGCTACCTAAGTCTAATGAGGGTTTAAAGGTATTTACTTCTTATGTGGTAAGAAGATTCAAACACCAAAACTTTCTTTCTTAAGACCGAGTTTTGGTCACCCTAGATTAACTATGGCATTTCTCAAGCTCATATATTAACCTAGGATGGATTGAGCGCTAACCCCTTTCTTAACACCTAATGAGTTCATAGATTATCTTTATCCATAAAGACCATTATACTCTATTCTTATTTTCTATCCCTCTTCTTTTTCTCTCAACAATAAAATGGGATTGTGATTTGTGTAAATTGACCATTCAACCCATAGACATTAAGCATAAGAATAGTTAACACAAGATAGTCAATAACCATGAAGAAAAGCCTCAAATAGACATTAGATATTAAGTAAAAAGAGTTTCATCCTAAAAAGATACAAAAAGATACTCCATGTCCAAACTAACAACTAACATCATACTAAAGCTTAAGGAAATCATAAAGAAATACTAGAGAGTAAAGGGAAGAAAGAACCAAAAGAAACCCCTAGACTTAAGTCTTCTTAGCTTCCAAGCTTATTTTTGGCATCTTCAAGTAAGCTTCCCAAAATGTCTTCAATGGTGGCTCTTTAAAAGATGAAGAAGAGAAGAGTATGGTGTGCATGTCTACTCCTTCCCAAAAACCCATTTTTGGAGAAGTAGTCCCCAAATCCACGCAATTTGATCACTCAAGCCCCCAAATAACATAATGCGCCTTACAAATGAATTGAACACAAAATGCAACTAAGATATAACAAATTTAACAATAAATTAGTATAAAAATGGGTGAAATATGTAGGAACAATATGTGACTATCATATAGATGCCATTTTACGTATCTTTATGTTTATGTTTAGCTTAATTATGGAACAGTTTTCTTAACACTTTATATGAATGTAGGTACTTGGATTGATTATGTTGGTTTAATTATGGTTATTTGACTTTGGTTGTCAATCAATGCTTATTTATTTTTCTTCTTGAGCTTATTGTTGTCTTGATTGATTAAGGGCCCTAGTCAATTGTACCTTAAATTTCTTTTAAACGCTTGAAAATGATTAAAAGGAATTATAACTAGGAGAAAAGTGTAGTGACCCTAAGCTTATTGAGAGACTAATCTAGGATACCAGTTAAAGGTAAACTAAACTTGTAATGTCTCCCTTGAACTAATAATTTGGATAAAAGCTCATTGTAGTTTAAGTTTAGGAGATAGACCCTTTCACTTGGGAGAATAAGAGCCTAATTAGTTAACTTCACCAACAAATAGGAAAACCAAATCACTATCATAGGAAATTTGCTTTCATAATTTGATATAAACCACATATTTGCATTGCATTATTGCTCTTTAGGTTAGTGACATTTTATTTAGCTAGGTTTAGTTTACTTAATTTTACTTATTTAACCCTTCATTTAGTTGTTGCTTGTTTAGATAAAATTGTCTTAAAATGGTGGTGTTTGTGAATTAATATATATCAACCCTCATGAGATGATACTCTTCTCACCATTACTCAATGTACTCTGTGTACTTGCAGTTAAGAGTTTCAAAACTCACAACTAAAAAGGTTAAAGACCACAATATAGAAAAAGGGCAAAATTACTCTAACGCAATTTGTCTTGGCTTATTCATATAAGTTAGTCCCTTAACTCAAACTGAATTTATATTTATCATCTAACTTTGCAACTTATCACGAGTTAGTTTAGCTACTTAATTAGTCATAACAATGTAGCCTTTGTTTGAATGTTTAGTAGTGTTGGTGACTAAAATACATAATAAGAGAATCGAGATGAATTGCTACATTATCTAGCAAAATGTGTGATAGGTGATTGGCATGCGCATGTGGTTTTGTTTCTTTTCTTTTTCCATTAGAGGTAATTTTTGTTTTTTTTTTAATTTTTTTTTGCCAAAGAAGGCTTTTTTGCTTAAAAGTATGTAATTGTTTTTTTTAAGTAAAATATATAGTTGTTCGTGGATACTCAACAATTGGTTAATTGCTTGTTATAAAAAAATAGAATATATGCTTTAAGCAATTTGTTTTTATTTTTATTTTTAAATTATTTTACAGTGCTCATAATATTACTGTTAATTATAATAATAAGTATAGATACATATTCGGTAAAAAATATATTATCTAATAGAATTACATTTAATCATATTTAAATTTATTAAATGTAATAATCTCATATATATAATTACATATCTTGAAACCAATAAATTTTTGTCACAACCCTAAAAAAACATAATTATTAATTAATAGTATCAAAAGTGTATATAATTATATGCAATAAATACTATACTCTTCATCCCAGGTTATTAAGCAAAGAATGTGGGACAGAAGAAGTAATCTTCTTTTCAGGCATAATTAATATTACCTTTATTTCATTTTCTTTGCTACATTTTTTCTTTTTTGTACTTAAGTTTGACTTGAATTTATTTATGTTATTATTTGATAACTTTTTTATGAAAATAATTCTAGAATTAAAAATTTTCATTTATCATCTATACATAAAAATTTTGCATGTATATACAAAAATGTTGGAGATACAAAATCATAAATCAATTATTATAAATAGTTAATGTTGCAAATATTTGAAATAGAGAAAGTATAAATATTATCATGAATTAAAAAAATATTACTATTATTATCATAATGGTAGAGTAAATTGAAGAATCTTTAGCGAATAATATTACTTGAATTAAAGGTTTTATAAACTATTTTCATGAACTAATTTATCAAGTAGAAAAAAAGTTATTTGAATTGAAGTGGATTATGAAAAAAATATCTTTGGCTCTAGACTAAAAGAGATGAATGAAATAAATAATTAATTATGATGGTCCTACATTTAAACACTATTAAAATTTTCTTTCTTTAGCTTGGATCACAAAAAAATAAATCAGTTTAAGCCTATTAGAATTTTTTTTACTAAATGTTGCGTTGATCTATGTTATTTTTCTTATTTTGTATTTTAATCCTCAAGGCTCCTAAACGTTCGAAAACTAGTGACAATGCCATGACAATATCAAGTTGCTGGACTAACATATGATGAGTTATAGAGTTAGTAACATATGCCAAGTTGCAAGTTAGAGGACTAGCATAAACTGAATTCAAGTTAATAACTAACTTATTTGAGTCAACCGAGCCAATTCATTTCAATTTAATCTAAAATGATTTACTTTTATTTTTACATCTTTTTTACCTGAAACTAATTTATATAAAAGAAAATATTATGCAGGTACAATAATTCATTGAGAATATAATTTTTATAAACTTACTATTTTTTATGAATTTTTCTAGCTTTAGGCATTAAAAAAGAAAAAAATCATAAAAAATTTAATAACATCATGAAAATTTACTTTCAAATGAATTATTGTATCTATATAATATGAGCTTTTAAATAAAATTGATTTGAGGTAAAGAAGATGTAAAAATAAAAATAATTTATTTTGAATTAAGTTAACTTAAGTTAAAATGATTTCACTAAGTTAAGGGTCCTCTAGGGTTAAAATGGTATTTCATATACCGATGTATTTTTGTATATTTTTGTCAGTTTATCATAGAATACTACATTGTACGAACCAAGTGTACTATATAGTTTATAGTGTATGAGTGAGATATTCTCTTTTTTTTTTTTTTCATTTTACATCAAAACACTATACCTACATATATTACACGATCAAATATAATTAACATACAAATTGTGACATAAATATTAATTTTATTTTTTACTTACAAACAAAATTTAATTGGTAAATATTTTTTTTCTTATGTATCAATAAATTAATTTTTTTGCTAAATAATATTTATTTTGTTTTATACATATTTTTTTTATAGAATTTTCATATGAAAAGAAATATTATCTTTCATATATGTTTTATTTTTAATAACTAGAATATAACAATGTGTAAAAAATTATTTTTAATTTTTAAATAATATGTTATTTTGTTTATTTATTTAATTTTCTTTTTGTGTAATCGATGATAGGTGGTTGGTGATGGTAAGTGGCAGCAACCGCGTCGTCTGGGGGGCTAGACGGACTTGACTGCGTGAAACGAGACCTTTCTTCTTTTGAGTCGTTCAAAGACGCTGATGCGATTCTGTGTTTCTGTTTGCTTTCTAGAGATACCCGTCAAATGGCTGGCGGCCGCTTCCTCGTTGCAGAGCTACACCGAGTGCGAGAATAATCTTCCCCTTCGTTTCGCAAGTCAAAATTGGACAACTTTAGCATATTTTTAAGCGTTGGCATACCAAATTTTGGGCCTTTTTCATAGCAATCCTCGCCCATTGAGAGTATCGGTTCTTAGTTTTCTGGAGAAGCAAATCTTTGTTTCAGATGAACTCTAATACGGCTTCGTCAAGCGCAGGAGGCGGTGGATCCGCTGATTCAGCGGCTCCCCGGAGGAACACGAAGCGACCCAAATGTAATCGCCTCTACAGCTACCAAGTTTTGACTTTCTTTTGCGTCTGTCTTTTGAATTCTGAATATCTTCGTCTTAATAGCCGCATGGTGATATTCTTGTTGACAAGTCCAGGTTTGGATTACCTAATTAGGAATCCAGTTGTGTTGTGAATGTTATTTCTCTTTTGCTTATGCTCATGCTTACCCTGTATGCGATAAATTAGTTCATGGCCGGACCTCCATGGATCCATGCCATGACATGGTGATGACACATCAGGGGAAGGTTTTTTTTTTAACATAGCGCTCAATATCTAGCGGCTATTTTTAGTTTGAAGGAAAAAATGTGTGGAGATAATATATGTTTTGGAGGTGAAGGTATAAGAATAAATGGTCCATGGATCAATTAAAGGCCGATTTAGGTATGCAATTTGACCTGCGAAAGATGCTGCAACAACTTACCTTTACCCTAAAGAATAGAAAAATGGCGGAAATCACTTAATTCTTTGATCATGAAAAAGAGGAAATTATCCAGTTGTTGCTTGTGTTTTGCTATAAGTTGTCAGCTCATCAATTAAAGCTTCATACTGGAAATGTAAATATAAAGCTTTTAATTTTCAGATAGTTTGTTTAGCGTATTCACTGTTTATGATCTTTTGGCCAGATTCAAAGTTTACTCAACAGGAACTTCCTGCATGCAAGCCCATTCTTACTCCACGATGGGTAAGTCAACCTATCTAAAAACTTCCCAGAAGACCATGAGTTTTGGTTAATATTCATTTCTGTTTTTCTTCATCAAGGTTTTTATGGCCTTCTCTAATCTGCAGGTAATTTTGACTTTTACTCTGGTTGGGATTATCTTCATTCCGATAGGGCTGGTCTCATTATTGGCTTCTAGAGATGTATGTTTCAGAAATCCAACCTTCTTCAGTCCCAGGCCTTCTGTAGATCTCATTGCTTATGGATTTTCTTTCTTCTGTTTCAGGTTGTCGAAATTGTTGATAGGTATGATGCAGCTTGTGTCCCTCAAAACTTTACAAATGACGAGGTCAGATATATACAAAGTGGTGAGAACAAGACGTGCTACAGAACATTGAACGTAAGTTATTCCTGAAAATCTCTTATTATTTTTGTTGTCGGTATCTGTTTGAAGGTGGGAGTTGGCACTGATCATTGTGAGTGCAGAAGTTTTTTCTTTTTTCCCTGATCACTTATTCTCATCACCCTCTTCTTAGTCCCTGTTCTTGTTCTGTGGGTTTGGTTGGTGCTTATGCTAACTTTTCTTGATGAAATTTATTTCTGTCACTAAGACGCTTTTCTTTTGTGATATCTGTTCTCTCTCAACCATTTAGGTGTAAGAACAGCTGCAAATATCATTTTTAATTTTTCGTTTATTTAATTGCAGGTAACCAAGCGCATGAAGGAGCCTATCTATGTATATTACCAGCTTGACAACTTTTACCAAAATCATAGAAGGTATATGAGACTTATACACAATCAATTAAATTTGTATATACAAGTACGTTGCACATCGTTCAACTATTTCTGCGAGTATACTTATCACATATATGGAATTATTGATCTAACAGTAATGAAGTCTGCAGAGTCACTGGGCGAATTGTTACTTCATTTGGCAGCAATCTTGTTCAATTTTGTAGTTGTGAATAAGCGATGGAAGTTAATGAGCAAATTTATTCATAAGAAATGGACATATAAAAAAACTAGGGACAACTGAAAATGTGCCCAAATATATGGAAAATTAATAACTTTATGGGACCAAAAAAAAAAACTCATGCCTTATTTAAAAAAAAACACAGGCCTTGATATCTGAAGATGCTCTATGAGTAATCTGAAGCACAACACCCATGTGTTTCGACTTTCAATTCAAAGCCTATTTAGCCTCTGTTGTCTTCTCTATTTGCAGCCCAATAATGAAGCTGGTAAGGAGCTATCAACTCCTATTGTTTTGAGTGGGCCCAGTTTTCCTAATTTGATGCTCAGTCATCTGACTGCTACATTTGCAATTTTTCATTTGCTGTCACTGAGACATAGAATTTGTCTAGACTTTCAACACGTGTCCTGTCTGCATTTGCACTCCTGATTACTATGATACAAGACATCAAGCAAATGAAGTCACCACTCACACCATTCAGACATGTGTTTTACATCCACAACAATATTGCTTGGATATTGAATACAATAAAGGCAGGCATCATTTAGAAGCTAGGGTAACAGGTTTCTAAGGTGACTTAGTATGTCAAAGCTTTGCATGTTTTCTGCAAGCTTCTAGCATTATCCATTCTTTTTGACAGTGGAGTTTTTGTAGCTGAAATGTGAAACCCTTGGAAATGAGTCCTATGGTAATTATTTACATTATGGCTACATCTATTGCAGGTATGTAAAGAGCCGTAATGATGAACAGCTGAAAAATCGAAACAGTGCTGGTGATGTCAGCGGTTGTAAACCAGAGGAAAATGCAAATGGGATGCCAATTGTTCCTTGTGGTCTAATAGCTTGGAGTTTGTTCAATGATACATATGCTTTCTCTCGCAACCGTCAAGAATCCTTGACTGTGAACAAGCAGGATATCTCATGGAAGAGTGATCGGGACCACAAATTTGGGAAAGATGTATACCCTAGAAACTTCCAGAACTCAACTCTTATAGGTGGTGCAAGACTTAGTGAATCAATACCGGTAAGCTGTTACTTTTGCTGGCTGATTTGCTTTTCTCAAGCAGCTGTATTATTCTGGGACATGATGAAACAAAGATATACTATATTAATTTTTTTTCCTGGAAAAACTATTCTTGCTTCATTTATATCCATTTTTAGTTGAACAATTCTAAACCAAACAAGTAACTATGAATTATTGCTGAGGTTGTTTTCTTTTGCCTTTGCTGGAAGTACATTCCATGATGTCCCCTCATATCTTCTCTGGGAGGAGGGAAAGTTGGAGAGTTTGCTTGGATAGAGGGTGAATCCTAGACTAAAATTGCTTGATATTTTTCTAACAGTTGAGCAGGCAGGAAGACCTCATAGTTTGGATGCGCACTGCTGCTTTGCCGACATTTAGAAAGTTGTATGGGAAGATAGAGGTTGATCTTGAAGTTGGTGATCTCATACATGTTACTTTAGAGAACAACTACAACACTTACAGTTTCAGCGGCAAGAAGAAGCTTGTTCTTTCAACAACTAGCTGGCTTGGTGGAAAGAATGACTTCCTCGGGATCGCTTATCTCACTGTTGGTGGATTGTGCTTGTTCTTAGCCATCTCTTTCACCATTGTCTACCTGTTGAAGCCAAGGTAATTTCTTGATCATTGATTTCAAGTTGTCCAACTCTTATTCCAAACATTGCATTTTGCATGATGATATTTTGGTCTGGCAATCGGTTTGCAGGAAACTTGGAGACCCAACTTACTTGTCATGGAATAGAAATCCTGGAGGGCATTGATCGACATTTGAAAAATTGTTTTGATTTATTTAATATGTTTCTTTAGTATTGTGAAAAAGGGTATGTACATATGGTAACATTAGCAGGCTGCTGATGTGTTGAAAGCTGAATATTTATGTATGATGCCAACAACTTATCAATGTACGATTTGAGGATTATTTAATGAACACTTCTGGCCTTGTTCAATGAATCCAGGAGCTCCTGAATTCCTTCTTTCCTTCCTTCAGTGTTCTGTGGTGGAAGGTTTAGCTAGGGGTGTAATTTTCAAGTTCGGGTTGGAACCTGAAGTTCGCAAGCACGCTCTCCATCCGAAACTTATGGCCCGAACCAACCCGATTCATTGTCCCAACCCGAACTGACTCTAACCTGAAAAAATAAGGTTGGGTTGGATTGAGTCGGGTTTTGCAAATTCAGAACTTGAGAGGTCGAGCAGTAGCTGGCAGGAGAGGGTTAAGAGGATGAATGGCACGATGGTGACGGCCATTGAAGTTCTAGCAAGTGTGTGCTACGGTGACGGCATGGGCTAAGGGTGACTAGGTTGGGCGGAATGTTGGAACCTGCGCAGAGCAGAAGCAGAACTAACTATGTATGTGTGCCCGTCGACGTCGAGCTCAGTTATGCAAGAGAAGACGAGCAGCGGTTGTGGAGGTGAGCCTAGCGCCTGCCTCTGGCCCTCACTACTCGCTAGTTTGCTGCGCTGTGCCTGCGTCTTGGTCTTGTCGTCTTCACTCTCCAGCCGCCAACGTTTGGAAATGGGGGCACTCCAAACTTAGACTTAATTAGGTTTTTGCGTTGGATTGGGATTTGGGAAGCAAACTTAGTTGGCTACTGGGATGGGCTTTGGAATAGGTAATATAGGCTATAGTAGGTGTGTGGTGGGCTAGGCGCCCGGGTTGGTTTCGGGTGAATTTAGGTTCTACCCGAACCAACTCGATTTTTCATCTTTGAAACATGTCAGTTTCGGGTTAAACTGAATGACACTTATTTATTTCCTCCACCCAACTCTAACCCGTAAAATAGGGTCGGGTTTTGAGTTATCCACTTTCACCCCTATGTTTAGCTGGCTCATTAATTTACAGCATCTCCTCCCTTAATTTTTCTCCTTTTCTCTCTTTTTTTCGTATTCTAACTATAAAAAGAAAAATTATCTCAGGTGAATTCGGCCATATTGTGTTCAGTACATTTATCCTTTTACTAGTGGATCCTTTGACCTTTTTTTTTCTAGAAAAAATAATACTTTTCTCCTACTAATTGTTTAATGAAATCAATGATATCATATTGTAAATTTCAATGCAATTATTTTGGAAAATACTTAAATTTATATTGATAAAATAACTTTAGAAATAAAATGGAGTCTAGCCATGTTTCCCTGTGTTAAAGCCCACACATAAAACTCATCTCAAACATACCTGATATAATCTCAAGCTGGAGGTCCTTGCATCTCAATCAACCATCTACCTTAAATATCCAAGAACCCACTTAAATGTATGACCATGATGTCACTTTTAAAAGGGAAACTTAAATTAGATTCACGTGATTTAGTTTAATCTATTTTTTTTCCTATTATTTTTTAAAATTTACATTTTGCCCTTACTTTTTTTACATCTTCTGAGAGTAACTTCTGAGATCCTAACTTAAACTATGCTATAGTTATTTTCTAGTAATTTTAATCTTATCAAATTTTTTTTTCACATTAAAAGACATTTTAAATCATAAAATTTTTATCTTTGTAAAAGCATTTTCCTCTTTATTAATGCAAATTAGTATTTTCTTTATGTCAATTAACTATGAAAAAAATATCAAAAAAACTCAAATTACTAAAATATAGATAGCAGGCAGTTTAAATTAAAGTTTCAGAAATTTTCAAATAGTGCAAAAAAAGTAGTGGTAAGGTATAGATTTTAAAAAGTAGAAGAAGTAAAATGTAGATTAGATCAAACTACAAAGATTTCTCTAATTTCCTTCTTAAAAAAAAAAAAGATGGAACCCAGCAAGCATGTGAGTCAATCACGTGCCTATAGTCGTGATCTTCACTCTTTCATTTTTCAGTTGTTCTAGAAGAAAAGTTGCCTGAACTGCAACGAAAACCACAATTCCGTTAGGTGAGAGGTTATATATCTTGATTTCACAAAGTTTGCGGGGTGAATCGCCCAAACTTGTAGCTCAAGGAATTGCATATATAACTCATCAAAGTATGAGGCATAAAGAAGCATTTACGCCACTTGTCAAAAGATAATATGTAAAGCCTAAAGTAGGAGTGAAAGTTTTGAGTTTCAGGCATAGTTTAAGTCCAAACCCTAATTAATTGGATTTTTTCACAATTTCTAAAAGCTAACTTGAACTGACTCAAACCATAGCCAACTATGAGGCTAAACAGTAACCAGTGAGGTATGAGTGGACAGGTGTGCGAGAACAAACAATAGAGTAGTAGGTTACTGGAGGTTAGCTAGTTAGGTACAATTGGACTTAGGGTTAGTAGCTTAGGAATGGATCAAACAATGTAATTATTTAGTGGGCTAGGTTGAGTTAGGTAGATATGGGCCTAATCTTTAGGTTAATTCAGGTGATTTTAAGTTTATTCCAAACCAACTAGTTTTTTTGACTATTTAAAAAGGGTTAGATTGGAATTGACCCGAATACTAATTATACACTTCGCTGACGTAACCCTAATGTAAAAGATATGATCGAGTTTCATGTTAGAGTCAATTGCATTCATCCTTATCCCAAAGGACGTTGAGGTTTTGATTTGTAATGGGATTTCGGGACTCGGGAGGTCATAAACTAATAGAAGAGTGACATAGGGGTGAGCATGGGTTGGGTAAACCCGAAATTGAAACCGAACCACCCCCATTGGGTTGGGTTGGGTAAAAATTGATCATGGTTCTCGGGTTGGTTCCACATATAGGAGAACCAACAGTTTTTGGGTTGGTTCTGGTTCCATATGGAACCAACCCGAGGTGGAACTGAACCCAAGATATATATATATATATATAATAAAAATTATAGTATTACTAATATATCCATACACACACAGACACACACAGACACACACATATATTTCTTTGAAGTATTATGATGGTTATTTTATGTTTTTATATTAAACTCTTAAACTGATGTTCTAAATTAAAACAGTATGAAAGTTATAGGATCATTTATGAAATTTCTTCATATTCACTTAAATCACTTTACTTCATAGACCCATAACTCTAAGTCATTTTGTTTTCTCCAGATTACTTTTTACGACATAATTATGATTTTTTTTTTCATATGAGTTATGTAAAATTAAAAATTTATGACATCAACATATTTTAGGTTTTGATACTGAAGAAGATGGTCTTAAAGGCTCAGTTTTCTATATTGAATGTCATACCAATATTGGAATAATTGGAATGAAGTAAACTAGTTGAGATAAAAGATGTCTCACAAGCAACTCTTTTGAACCAATTTTGTAATAACAACATTTTAAACTCTTTTGAATGTATCTAAGTACTTATATTTAAATATTAATTTAATTGTATATTATGTTGAATATGTCATAAAACTAATTATGGATGTAGATTTATTGAATTTTAGTGTTGTTATAGATATATGGTATGAACTGAAAAATCTGAGAACCAGAACCGAGAAACCCAGAACCATCTGGTTCTGTTCGATTCTCAGTTCTGGGTTGGGTAGAAAAATTTTGAAACCAAGACCATTTTAAATTGATTCATTTTCACTATAAAACCGAATCGACCCGACCCATGCTCACCCCTAGAGTCACATATAGATTATTATAGAAGGTAAGGTTTTGCGGAAAATGAGCTGAAAGGCCCTTAAGCTGACTTAAGGCAATCCGAACTGGGTGTTCTAACTTTTTGAGTCTCATTGAGGCTTGGGCTACTCATTCAACCCACCCAGGGTCAGATCTCCCTCTTTCTTAGCATTTTAATTGCGATCAGTTTCCTTCTGTCTCAATTTCGGCATAGCTTCACTTATTAGCTCTTCCACGAGTCGTTGACATGAATGTCTCAGTTTCATTTAGCAAATTGTTATTTGAGCGCAGCATTGGCAAGATTAGCCGTTAGATGATTGAGTTACTGAGTTGTGTAGATTATCATCTGAGTCTTGCTCAATGTGTTCTAGGATTCTCCAATATGCGGCTAATATCATCTCTTTCTTATAATTCGTGACCATTGCAGATGGATTCATCGGCTTTGCTTTTTGACAAGCTCAAGGTTAGAAATTTGCGGTTATATGTCTTTAGTACTTGCTTTGGGTTAGATGTTAGAGGTTCTTGTGAGAGGAAGGGATAAACGGGGCCTCTCTATGTTGGGTTAAATGGTTTTTTTTTTTTTGACTGAATCTACGCTGACAGGGAGCTGATCCGTTCTTCCTGCTTGCTGGTCCCAATGTAATTGAGTCTGAAGAACACATTCTACGGATGGCCAAAAACATTAAAAATGTTGCTACAAAGTAAGTTTTTTTATATTAACCTTTTTGGTTGCAGTTTTTTTATATTAACCTTTTTGGATGTTTTTGTTTTGGGCAATGCCTCAAACCTGTTTGTCCCTCAAGTATGGGTAATGCTACAAATTCCTGATATTGTAAGTGCAAGATACCTGCAATATAAGTGTCAAAATACATTTGAAGTGCCTCCGCTGGCTGGACTTTAGTGACAAGTAGACCTCAGGTCTACTCTGTGTGTGTGTGTGTGTGTGTGTGTGTGTTTGCTCTAATTGATATAAACTTTGTTTCCAGGCTTGGGTTGCCGTTGGTTTTTAAGTCAAGTTTTGACAAAGCTAATCGGACATCCTTAAAATCTTATCGTGGTCCAGGAATGATGGAAGGCTTGAAGGTATTGCCTCTCTTAGTGAGAGTTCTCATACACAGTGTAAATGCTATAAAGTAATTTAGACTGTAGTGCATGTTAAATGTTTGGACAATCTTATTTTGACATTCTGTTCACAAGAAATGTAGGGGATGAGGAACCTCTTGCTTCTTGTTTAGCATTATATTATACGTTAATATCTGCCACTCTTGTTACATGTCTTTGTGTAATATTTCTCTCTTTTCTCCCCTCATATAGTTTAGATGCATGACCATTTTTTGCAATGAATTCAGAGGCTGTGATCAACCTGTAATTGGACTTAACATGTGTTTTGATACTAATTTTATGTTTTCTCTCAGTTATGCTATTGCTCCTGCGTTGGTGACAATGCGCTTTGTATGGATTTTCTCAAGGAGACCATTAGTTAATCATACTAACTTACCAATTTGGTTTACATGAAATCCGTTCACATATCTAGACTGGTTTCCTCTGTTAATTGATCTTCTTCTTGGCCATGTATTTTTGTATTAAAAATATTTGAACATATTCTTAGATTACTAACTTACCAATTTGGTCTAGTCTTTTTTTTTTTTTTCGGGGGGGGTTTCATTCATGCATTGTTTTCTCTTCTCTAGGAATGAAATTTATATCCAATTAACTGACTAGAACTCACTAAACCTCTTTTGACATGTGTGCACCCATTTGGACTTATAAAAGCTTTTCCTGGCAGTCTAATGCACATTCAATATCCTTTTTTCACATTGCAGATTCTTGAAAAAGTGAAAGTAGCATATGATCTGCCCATCATAACTGATGTACATGAAAGTACCCAGGTATCAATTAAATGGAATTTTGGTTGTCTGGATTCACTTTTGCAACTCCTTCAGCTCCTTGCATCTTTTTCTATCTGTATTGATCCAGCACAAATCATCATTTTGGTTGTTGAATGTGCTTGCATACTTCTTAGTTTCATTCAAGAGTCATGATATTTTGATTGTTTATATTATTTCTTATGCATTACATGAGATGTTCAAAGGGTTGTGAAGATGAACTCAGTTGATGCTATACGATTACAATAACATTTCACGAAGATGATTATTTAATTAGGTTTGTTGATTTTCAGTATTTACCAATATCCAGCCAGAAAACGAGAATGGGAAAATTACTGATGACTTATCTAGAAGCTTAAACTCTTCATGATAAAATATAGCTAGTGGGTTCATTTTATGGGTGCTTGGTGACGTGAGAGCTTGTGCAATTTAAAAGTTTGTATCAATGAGAAGAAAAAGTTGCTTTTGTGTTTTCTATCCATAATGGTCTATATAAATATTTGACTTACTGTAATTAATTGTTAGGAAATTAATTTGGCTGGGGTACATTCTTGCTCTGTTATTTTTGGAATTCCAATTTCCCACGGATTGTCATGTACTGCTAGTAATTTTCTGTTATTAAGTTATTATAGAAGCACTGGATAAAAAGAAAAATGAGCTCTAGCTGCTGTCATAAACCAGTGAAAGTCAACTTTTTGATTAACATAAAAATGAGCACCAACTTTAAGGAACATGTTCTTGAGCTTATCCTAATAAGTTGTTCCCTTCCTTATAACGGTACTTTACTGAGATAGGCTAGTTATACTCTCTGTTTTATTTTTATTTTTATTTTTTTACAGTGTGAACTAGTTGGCAGAGTGGCCGATATTATTCAGATTCCAGCATTCTTATGTCGTCAGGTTCAGTTTTAGTTTTGAAAGTATAATCAACCTGGTTGAAATGTTACCATTCTATTATGCTTATTTCCAAACTCTGGATCTCTTGTTCTAATTTGCAGACAGATCTTCTAGTAGCAGCCGCTAAGACAGGAAAAATAATTAATGTAAAAAAAGGCCAGTTCTGTGCTGCCTCCGTATGTCTCTGGTTCTCCTATTCTAGGATGGCACAATCTTTTCATGTCCTATTCAAGCCTGTGCAAGCATATAAACTGTGTTCTGATCCACTTGATGATTATTGTTCTCTAGGTCATGGCTAACTCTGCTGAGAAGATTAAATTGGCTGGAAACCCATATGTCATGGTCTGTGAGAGAGGCACTATGTTTGGTTATAGTAAGTTACATACGTTTTGTGTTTTGTTTTGCTTTTTGTGTGTCAAAAAATCTGCTAAGTGGTACAAGCTCATGCACGCAAACATGAAGCTAACATACAGACCCTTCTGAAACAACAAACAAAACCATCCCTTGAGAGTGCCCAAACCGGAAAAGCAATCTGATAGAAAATGAATCATATAAAGTAACCTAAGAAGGTGTATCTTCATCCTCAACCGCAATCACTTTCCTTCTCTCTGCTGGTCTTTCCTTCTTCATTCCTTTGGCTAGAAGAAGGGAATTTTAGTGTTGATTGAGTGTATAATTGTGGAGAACTCTCATATTTATAGGTAACAACAAAATGAAAAAGCTGTTAATTATACTTGAATAGAAACAAATCTAACTAAACTAAACTTTTTTTTTTGTACTCAAGTGTTAAAGCATTCAACTGAAAACCAATTATCAGTAAAGATGGATAGGCCTAAACACTATAAAACGCGAATATATCTTCTGATTTAACAATGTCTGATAACACCACATGACATGGCCCCCCATTTGTAGGTCGATGAGATGACTAAAACAAGTCTATTATGTTGACTGTGACAAGGACAATGGAGCTTACAACTGAAAGGCGGGGAAACCTTGTGCTCCAATTCCATTATAAAGCATCAAACCTAAAAACAGATTGGCAATGGGTGGAGAGGCCTTACCACAACATAAATTCATAAGAGCCCTTCCAAACCATGTGGGATTCAACATGGTTGTGGTCATATGATAGAATTTTCCAGTTGTCTTTATTTGATTTGATTTCATTTTTCTCCAATATACCTTTCTGTTGATCTCTTTTCTTATTGAAGTACACATCTAAATATATACTTATGTTTTTTGGTTCAAGGCATTGATGCGTCAATATTCCTGCCCCAGTGCAATAAAACTCAATCCTCTCAAACTGATTGCTTTCTTTTTCTTTTTTTCCTTGTAGATGATTTAATTGTTGATCCACGAAACCTTGAGTGGATGAGGGAAGCTAATTGTCCTGTGGTAAGTTGTTCCGAACATTTCAGATTATCAATAATTATTGTGTTCGTGGTTCTTAAGAAACAATGTTTTGCCTCAAAATTCTTTGAAATAAAAAGATAATTTCATTGTTACAAGAACAAGATAACTTCACTTTTGCCCTTTTTGACTAGAATAGTAAGTAGAGAAAGATTACATTCCCTTCTCATAGAATGACGTGTTCTGGTGATATACCAGAATTTGAAGCATGTAAATGTTCCAGGAACTTCTATAACATACTCTAGTTTTGTAGACACGTTTTATTGAAATAAAAACCAAAGAAGCATAATTATTTGATTTATGTTGTTTGCAACAGGTGGCAGATGTTACTCACTCATTACAACAACCTGCTGGAAGAAAGGTAATCCTGCAACTCTGTTCATTGTCCCTTCAGTCCAAAACTTGATCCTGTTTAGGATATTATTTTTTGCCATTTTTAGCCAGTAAAAAGTGATTGTTATATTTGTTGTGGTTGGCCATGAAGAAATGTTCTTTTTTTTTTTTTCCTGTGGAAGAAAAATAAATACCAATCAATCAACTATTCCTTAAATGGGATTGGCTAAATAATTGCACCTTTCATTTTTTGCTTAGCTGGAGGCGGGTGGGAAACACCCCAATTTTACCGATCACTAGCACCTAGTTCGTTTTAGCTTAAGTCAATTGACTTCAAAATGACTTATTTTTATTTTTACGTCTTTTTTATTGAAACTAATTTTAATTAAAAGCCAATACTAAGTAGCTGCAATAATACATTAAAAATACAATTTTTGTAATCTTACTAAATTTTTATTAATTTTTCTAGCTTAAGGAATTAAAAAAGAAAAATTCATAAAAATTTAACATCATGAAAATTTACTTTCAAATGGGTTATTGTATCTGCATAATATTGGCTTTCAAATGAAATTAGTTTCAAGCAAAAAATATGTAAAAGTAAAAATAAGTCAGTTGACTTAAATTAAAATGAAACGGCTAATTTTACACTAGCTGTCAACCTACCATAAGTTTTTATCTGAAGTCTTGCATTTTCAATATACTTCTGTTTTTCCATTGTTCGTTTATTTCAGAAATGCATTGCATGAGCAATTTGGGTTGGCTATCATGTTCATAAATAATTATGTCAATGCTCTTGTTCTTAAATTTATTTATTTCAATTGACAATGATATAATAACAGTTTTGCTCTGAGGTTTTATTGTCATTTTGCATCTTTTCTACAATATCCTTATTCTTGTCATGTCCAAGTGACAATCATATTCATTTTGCTGTCTTAATTGTAGCCAAATGTTGCCATTCTCCTCTCTCTTCTCTAGATCCAGTTATATCCTCCCCTCTCTCTGCTTTTGTGTGTCATGAGAATTTCTCAGTTGAAATGACAATAATTTCTGACAGCGCTTCTTAATTTTCTTTACATATGAGATGCTTGCTTATGCAGTTAGATGGTGGGGGTGTTGCTAGTGGAGGTCTTCGTGAATTGATACCTTGTATTGCAAGGACTGCTGTCGCTGTTGGTGTTGATGGAATTTTCATGGAGGTAAATCTTACTAAATTGGGGCTTGCTCTCCAACTAAACAACAGAGAGAAATAATATGACTGCATTTTTCAACAAACCGATAGGGCTGCATTTTTTGTTGCATCGTTTGTTAGACGTGTCAGTAATGGGCACTAATTCCTATTTGTCACTCGCACATATTTGTAAATCTGCACCGTCTTATGTTCTAAGCGGTGGTCTTTGTTACTTAGGTACACGATGATCCTCTTAATGCACCAGTTGATGGTCCTACTCAATGGGTGAGTTATGATTATGGTTTCATCCTCGTACTTCATTCAGATGTTTACAATTGCAGAGTGAGAGTCATGCGGATGAATATATTGAATCTACCTGATTATTTTAATATAGTTTTCACTTTAGTAACATGTTTTCTTTGTTATATTGAAACAGCCTCTCCGACATTTGGAGGAATTGCTGGAAGAGCTTATTGCAATAGCCGTAAGTATGCCATGCTGACATTGACAGGGGTTGACTGTGTATGAGATGCTGTTATTACCACTGTTATTACCACAATTGGAAGGCTTCTTGCTAACAAAATTCTAGCATACAAAAAGTTTAGTTGCCAAATTTGTAAGAAGAATTTTATTTTTTGGCATTAAGTATCAAAAACTTTCTGAATGGTTTTTTTTCCTGGCTGTTCTGCAGAGGGTAAGCAAGGGAAAACAACAGCTCAACATCGATCTCACGCCATTCCGTGATTAGGAGATGAGTCGCCGCCAAGGATCTCAGAGGTATTATTTTTTTCAAAGGCTGAGCAGGATGTAAGAGACAAATGCAGTTCTGCATAATTATGAAGTTGGCAGTTCGTTTCTCTTATCCTTGTGAGTTTTGCTTGTGGTGGATGGAGGCTATGGATTTAGTACATTTGATTTAATCAAGAATCATATTATTGTTTCAGGATCCCACGCTTGCCAACTGATTATAACTTGCAGCTACCTATACGTTGAAATGAAAAAACGAGAAGATAAAAGATTTCGTGAAACAAAAAGAAATTTACCAAGAGTCGATTCGGTCAATTTTGGCTTACCGTTTTCTTCGACCGTTTGGAAAACACAAGTAAATTGGAGAAGAAATTAGAGCAATCGAACTCTGCTGCTGTATCTTTCTTTTGGCAAATAAATTACCGTATCCATTAATCTAATTGTAATAGGATATGAGCCTTCATCAGAAGAATTTAAGCAATTCCTTTTCTCTCTCTCTCCCTAAGAGAATTGCTTCATTCATCTCAAGTTTTCAGCACCATTTTTCATTTTAAGCCGTTTCAAATTCTTTACAACATTTCTTTATTTGATAAGTTTTTACATTCAATTTACTATATTACTCTTATTTTAAGTTTTACTCTAAAACTTAAATACACAAAACAAGAAAATCCCTACACTTAACACAATTTACAAACATACCACCCTAGACAACTCAATTGAGATCCTAAGCCCAATCTCCCTCGCTTTACAATTGAAGCTCAAATGAAATCCCTAACTCCATCTCCCTCCCACCCTCCCTCTGCAACTAAAGCGATCATTAACACCGACCTTGAATTCTTCAAATTGTATGTCAATTGACGGAAAACAAATTGCTAATAGCTAAAATTGATACGTGCTTGATTTTTCCTTTAGTGTTGCATTCCTTCAATAAAGCCATTCCTTTTCTTCCTTCCTCAACACATTGTGTCGTTTCTTTTGAACTTGGTCAATTGACTAGGAAGCCATTGATTCTGATGGGGAGGCTAAGAAAGGAGTTGTAATTGTTGTGTTGGGAGCTTCTATTTTTGCCAAGTTTGTCCGAATGGAATATATTGAGAGAAGTTTTTTATTCGACCTGAATTTTGCTATTTGTGCAAAAGTAAGTGATTTAATCATTTTGGTTCCTCCCAGAGTCTCCTAGCTTCCAAGTTTATCAACTTTATTTCTAATTTTTTTAGGGGTAAAATTGAAAGAAATTGCATATTTTCAGTATTTCTTAATTTCCGTGCGATATACAAATGAAGTAGAAATCTTAAGACGGGGGAGTAACTGCTACAATAGTACTAGTATGTATTTAACCAACAAAACCTATGTTAAATCTTAATTTAGTAGTTAAGATTTAAGCCTTATGGTTATTATTAGATGGTTCGAAGTTCAGTCTCCCACTTTTCCTTATTCTCCCTTCCATGTTTTTTTTAAGTAACTAGCAAGTGTTTTTATCACATACAACCCTTTGCTTCTAGATTTTATTATAAAATCTTTCACTTTTTTATTTTTATTGTTTGTGTTTTTTCACACTTTCTACATTGTTAAGCCAAGATTGTAAGTTAAAGGAGCACAAGTTAAATCTCTTTCGCTTGGATTGTAAAGGCAAGCTCAATGCCCTTCAAAGTTTAGGAAATATTTCCTCTATTCCAAAACTATTGTAACATATTCTATTTTGGACAGTATCAAATTTTTATAACATTTATATATTTATGGAATTACTTTATCATACTACTCTTCAAATAATCATTTCAATATTCACTTTTTCCAACTTTCTCAATTTATGTGTAAAAAGTTAATGGCAAAAGTGAAAAAACACATAAACTTTCTCAACTTTTTTAATCTACATATCAAATCAAATGGTTCAATAGATATGGATGAAAGGAGTAGACATATCTAGGGATGTCAATTTGTACTATTACCCATGGGTGCTCTACCCTACCCTACCCTATCCTACTCTACCCAATGGGTAGGTTTTTTTCAATTGGACATGTTTGAGGCGGGTTCAGATATTTTTTGTTTTTGTACGTGGCACATATGGGGAGGGTATATATTTTGGGGTCTACCTTTCCTGAACCTAGCTTGAACCCTACCCACATATTATACATAGCATATAAGTATCTAAAATATTACATATTTCTTCCGTTCTATATTCTTTACATCATTCACTTTTCAGCAATTAATCTATAATTTTTTATTTTTAACATTTTAGTATATAAATGAAGAACTTTTATATAAGAATAATAAATCAAGACATATAGTTTCTAAATATATTTTTTTAAAAAAAATTTCTAACAAATATTAATATGAATCAAGTTAAGTCAAACTATGTGAAAAAGTCAAATGGTGCAAAGAATATGAGACGGAGGGAGTATATTATATATGTATTCCAAATTCTAGTCCTATACAATCTAAATATATAATATAATTCTAACCTAATAAACCCTAAAATTCATAATTGTATGACTAAGCTAATTTGTTTTCGTCTGTGTTATATATTCAAGCATCCTAAAATTGGCAATTGTATGATTAGGCTAATTTTTTTTCGATTTTGTTATATATTCAAGTATGTCATGCTCTATTCAGTTTCAATTTTATATTATGTGATCACTTTTGTGGGTATTGCGAGGATAATATTTGATCATACCTGCCTCAATGTGAGGAGGGTTTGAATGAAAAAATTTTACTTACTGCTGGTTGCGGGAAGAATTTGAGTAGAGTTTTTATATTGTGGGTAGGACTTGAGAATCACTCTAACTTCTTCAAACCTGACCCGTTGACATCCTTAGACACATCATCCTTTAGTTAACACATATCCTATTCCTTGTACTTGCTTGGGAAAAAGAAAAAGGAAAGAAAAAGAAGAAGAAAAGAGTTAATTACAATTTACTCTCTGAAGTTTAGGTGACATTACACTATGTCCTCCTATTTTAGAAATATGCATTTTACTTTCTACCTTAAACTTTATTCTCTTTAAAAAAAATTACCTTGCATTTATAGAAAGAAAAAATTTTGATAATTTAAAATTTCTATTGACTATAAAAAGAATATTATACAAACTGAAATTATTGGTAGATGATTACCGTATATTTTAATTAAGGCTCTGTTTTTTGGCGAAAACAAATTTGAAAAACTGAGTTAATTCAAAAATGTCGACGGGCAGAAGGAAGCGAGCCGGGTCGGGTAAATGTGGCGGGTATGAAATTGTTTAGTATTTACAATTTTGCCACCCAGTAAAACGCAAGTGTAGCTTTCTCTCCCTTTGGTTCCAGACCAGAAATCCGTGTCGGCCGCCCTTCGTCTGAGGAGGCGCGAGGAAGGGAACGGTCACGGCTTTCTGGCAAAAGCTCTCCATAGGATGGAACCGGCCAAGAAACCACCGAACGCGGCTAGACGGGAACGGGGACTGGTAAGCCGACACCGATTGCCGGAAGATAAAGTGGAAATCAGAGACGCGATGGAGCGGAGGCGGAGGAGCTACGGAGGTGGCTCAGACGAAGGTGTGCCGGCAGGGATGATCGAGCGAACCAAAGGTAGCCCTTTACGTTTTACTGGGTGGCACAATAGTAAATACGCCACAATTGTCCACCCGCCCCATTTTACCCGACCCGTCCCCCTTACCCGGTATGCTGGCTTCACCGCCTTCATTTTTGAATTAACTCGTTTTTTTGAATTTGTTTTCGCCAAAAAACAAAGCCTAAGATTTTAGAAGTTACTGTTAGACAATATAAGAAGGACACGAGGTAATATCGCTTAAACTTTGGGACCAAATTGTAGTTACTCCAAAAAAACAGTGAGGCGCAGTGGCGTTTAGCCACTTCGTAGTCGGTCGTCCGCCCCGGCCCCGGTTGCAGAAAGGGCAAAAGCGTCAGAGGAGTTGAAATTCAAAAACAAAAGCGTCTCAGGCCCCGCCCAGAGACCGAGATCCAACTTTACCAGTTCCAACGGTAACTGGACTCTGCTCCTCCCAACTTTTACAAACCTTCGCTCTCCGAATTTCTCCGGAAGCAAATGGCTACCCTCAAGGTCTCTTTTCTCATGTTCAATTATTCATGCCAGCATCGTTTTGTGCCCTGTCGGTTTCTTATCGAGCGTTAGCTTTAGAATTAAAGACGGGATGTTCTCTCTTATTTTTCCTGAATGCGATCGAAGACAATCATGTCTTGCTTCGCTTCTTTTATGTTTCTAATCTTTCTCTTTTCTTCAAAATAACGCTTTTGAAATATTTTGTTCCGTCAATTTCAGGGAAAATCAAGTTCAGGAGTTGCCAAAGATAGTCTCGCCGAAAGGAAAGGTACGAGTGATGTTTCTTTTGAATTTTTTTTCCTTTTTTGGTAATTGTGAGTAGAGATTCTATAAGCAATTTATAGTTATCATATTTTCTTCACCATCATGTTTCATGGGTTCTTGACGCAGTGGGTGCAAGATCTTTAAAGGTCTACGTAGAGAACGTGAAGACCAAATTCAACTCCACTGCCATGTGAGAGTAACTGCCCTTCAATGTCTATTTCTTTGTTTTCTTCTTCAAATAACAATAGATTTGAGTTCTTTTTCTTCGGTTTTGGGCAGCTTTGAGTTCTTTATGTTCTCGATCTCACTTTTCTTCTTTTGAATTGATCAGAATGATTCCAGAAACAGGCAGCAAAGGTGACCTTACCACTGCGGCCAAACCAAAGGTCAGTACATTGTTGGTGCTTCAATCATTTAGGTTACTTTTCCATAACGATTGATTGTTCTGAGACTATATATGTTTTACCAGGTTAAGGGAAGTCTGAACAATACGGTAAAGTGCAAAGGAAAGCTTCACACTTCTGGTAAGATTCAATCATGCAAAATACCTTTTTTTTTCTGTGTTTGTGAATGGCAAGGTTTTTAGCGTTCTGTTAAGACTAGTTCTTAGTAATATGTATCCAAATTCTTTTGACGTTTTCTCCATTGTAGCTGATACAAATATTGGACGAAGAGCACTGGCAGATGTTAGCAATGTTACACATAATGTCTTGACTGCAGTGAGCGATGGTTCCAAACAACAGTGAGTATGATTACATTTTCATACATTTATGATAAACTTTAGAGTATGATAAGGTGCTTATTTTCGTCTTTCCATTTTGGCGTTTTTTCTTTTGCCTTTTTGCTGGTGCGTCCTATGAATTAGCTGCAATTATTCTACATAACATCTGTTGCAACAAACGGAAAACGTGATTGATATTTCCACTCTGCAACTATGAACTGTCGTCCTTCCAACCACCCCCCACCCCTTAAAGAAAAAGCCGTGGACTGAACCCATTAGCTGACCTCATTAACATGCCAGTACGCTGACTTGTTTAGCCACTTGTGAAAGCGATATTTTCCGTCATTGAGATGAGGAAATTGAGATATAAGTCTGAGCCTTTTTCGTTTAACAACTTCACTATAAGTCAGTTCTCTTCAAGCATTTTCTCCATGCTTTTTCTCGTGCATATACTTATAAGAGTGGAAAAGAATGTTCACCATATATGTTTGCACGCACGCATTTGTTGTGTTTGTGTGCATTAGTGTTATCTATTGATTCCAATCTTTTTTTACTGTGTGAATGATTATGTTTTCATTCCTTTATGAGCAGGATGTCAGTGAACACAGGCGCTAGAACTGTAAATCTGTCAACAACAAAATCCTTAAAGGTATGAAGAAAAAAATAAAGTTAAATCAAGACAAGTAAAGGAAAGATCGTTGCAGTCCTTGTAGACTTCTCCCTGTCCTTTCTCTGTAAATATTGATAATTACAGACAAACGTTAGCTGGAAAGAGGGGGAATAACCTATACAGAATTTTTGGCACTACTCCTGCAAGTTTTTTCTTATGCTTAAAATCGTAGTATGATTGAGAACATGCGCTTTATGAGTAGCTGTAGATACTTTTGTGATTGTAGGACTTACATCCATTTCTCGTTAAATTTTGTTCTTTATACAGTGTGACTGTATAAAGAACAAAATTTGTCTATGTTTTGCAGTAAGCTTTAGTTAGATAAGCTAAAAATTTCCTGATATTATAGTTATCCAAAACTGCTTTCCAGATGCCATAATTGTCTTGGAACCAGTAAGGTTAAGCAGGATATAGGTCTATTTGTTGTAATAATGAACTCATGCAGATTTCATTCTGTCCAGTATTTTCTAGGGACAAAAGACGGTGTTTCTTGCTAGTGTTATATAAGCTGAATTGCTTTCTCCTAATGACAAATGTGATGACACTTAGACATGTCTGAATGGAAAAAACAAAGATCGTTATGTCAGGTATGCTTTTAACTTTGGAGGGAATGAAAGTGAACGCAAATTCATGAAGTGTACTTGATTGGTTAATTAACTTAGTGGTTTACAAAGTATTCTCTATGTGCTTCTAACGTTTCAAATTCGTAAGGTTTCCTTTTGCATTTCGCCTTTCGCAAATGTTGTGTGGTTAAGTTCAAGCTTCACGCTAAAAGCATGATTTTGGGCTCCCAGTAAAAGAAATAATTATCGATTTCTATATGTGATTGCACTTTTTCGTATAACATGCAATTTCTGGAAGGTTGTTTTCCATCTTCAGCTGAGCAAATATCTGACTGCCATGTACCTTATTCTGACAATTGGTTATTGCTTAATTTTTGTATGGGAGACCTGATGTATTTCTCTGTTTCTTGACGTAGGGAAAAGGAAAGGACAACTCTAATCAAGGTGACAATTGCAGACTAGACCCATTAGTTTTACAATCATATTTATCTAATCGACCCTAATTACTGGTTCCTCAAAGCAGGAAGCTCTAAAGATCCAAATGCTTCCAGGGAAAATCAAAGTATTAATGCTAAGACTTCAAGGTCTGATTTCAACAGCAGGTAAATGGAAATTCTTCTTTCTAGTTAATCATCTTTTTTCTACCTCATAAGGAAACCAAACCATCAACTTATCACAAAACTTCATATGTTCTTTCTGTCATTCTGTATAGGGCAAGAAAGAAGTCAACAGTTCTTACTAGGTATGCCGGTTTTATTTCTGAAAAGTGTGATCAAGCTAATGCATTATGGAAGATATACAGTGTATTCTGCGACCCCCATAATAATTTTATCCCTGCAGGAAGTCTTTACCAGTACTGGAAAGGGAGAGTCTCGTGAATAAAATTGACAACAAGGTTGTCCTAGTGGATTTAAATAATTTTCTAGCCATTCTTTTGTGCTTTTACCAGTATAATGTTTAGCCGTGTTGTTAAGGGTAAATAATCCTGTCAACTTGTGATGTCATTTTCTGGTTATTACTTGCTTGCATTTCTAACTATTTGTGTTTTAAGATATAGTATCACCTTTGTTGTGAACAGGAAAACAATCAAGGGTCCACAAAAAGTAAACGAACTAGTGGCATCTCAAGTAAGTGACAAGAATATTTTCTACAGAAATGCCAGAACGTTGAGCAGAATTGTCTTTTCTTGTTTTCTTCTTTGTCTTTTCCCTATTTTTGGTAACTCTCTTCCTTGTCGATTTCAGTTGAGGCTAACAATAAGAAAGCGCTACCACCAATGAGCAATGCAAAGAGCTATCTTCGGAGGAACCGACCAAGTGATGGCTTTGTTATGTAAGCAATAAAAATTTCTATGGAGTAACCGTTTCTTTTTCGTGATTGAAATAGTGAACTTCCTTAGTTTTCTGATTTTTAGTTCTACCAACGAACGCCAGAGCGAAAACGGTAAAAATGATCATGTTCAAAAGGATATTAATTTACGGCTGAAGTCCCTAAATTTCACTGGGGTCGCTCTGTGTCTGCCAAAGTTTCTAGGAAACTGCAGAAAAGGATCTTAATGTTCTTGACACGTTTTATAATATCTTAAACTAAAACATATCATGTGAACTTCCCTTTTGTTCCTCTTAAGTCTGGCCTAGGAAAATACACATAAAAGGTGAAATGCACTTTCTAGGTTGTTCTAAATACAAACTTTAATATTTAAGACAGATTGCTTTTCAATGTCATTCACTTTAATTCTAGAATTTTTGTTTTTCTTTTTCTTTTAATAGGAATTCCAGATTCAAAAAAAATCCAGCTCCTCCTCCATTATCAAGAAGATCTATCAAGGTGCAGTACATAGACATAGCTTTTCTTTTAGACTGCTTTGTTTTATTTCAGATTTGTTTTCGAATTCGTTTCCTTTCTTGTGCCACATTATCAATAAGAATGGTTAAACGATTTTAAATTTGCATTTATGCCTTCAGTCCACTGGGTAGAAAGTTACTAAAGTCCAGTAATTAACTTGGATAAGGCAGTTCACATCCTCTTGGCTTCCTTAGTTTATTCCAGAAACTGGGTTAATTTTTAGCCAGTTTTTATTTTCATGGTCCACACAAATGCTCATGCCTTAGGGACCTTTATTTCCCCCAGTTACTTCCTCGAGTTCCAGTTTCATTGTCTTTATGAAAATATTGCTTGGTGTATTGTTGTGAGAAACAGTATGGATGTAACTGGAAATGGGTGTTTTGTTGGGTTCAACTTATAACGGCTTCCTGTTCTGAAATCTCTGTCTGCCATTTGCTTCCAGCTGATTGTCAAAACCACCACTAGGGCTTCCAGTACATGTAGGACTTCACAATCAAAGACGTCATCAATTCCAAGCAATTCTATGTTTGATATTGTGAACTCATCTAAAGGAAATGTTGAAGCTGTAACATCCTGCAATCTGGAGAATGTAAAGCCATCAGTTTCAAATGATGCCAATCAGACAGAAGCTCCATCTCTTGGCTTCAACCAGATCAATGGCAATACATCAGAGGTTGCTGGTGTTGGGAAATCAAAACGTAGGAAGTCCTATACATCGTTATTAATGGCAAGATCAAAGGTTTGGCCAGTCTCTAATCTCAGCCAGTGTCTTAATTTCTTGCTTGTAAGGTTCGGTGAGAACTAGAAATAATTGTGCAGCTGCTAGAGAAAAATGGTGAAGCAATTGAGGACACAAAGCTACCAAGTATTGACAATGATGATGATCAGCTTGAAGTTGCTCAATATGTTGATGAGATTTACCAGTACTATTGGGTTACTGAGGTGATTCCCCATTCGTCCAGCTTTTCTGATAAGAATAGAATATAACATTTTCACATGTTTCTGTAGTGGACTGCTGGAGTATTTTCTTGCTGATGTGATTGCATTGTTCATAGGTGCATCCATCTTCTTTGCTTCATTATAAAAGTATTTGGTTCTGCCCAGAGAGTAATTCTGTCTTGTAAGAGACTGGCTAAACAAAAAAGCCCACTTGGCTGGAATCTTTACTTTTTTACACATAGGACAGTCATACCTAAATGTTCGGTGACTTAAGTTCTTGCTATTGGGTGTCTATCAGTCTAAATGATAGGTTTTGTTATGACAGTAGCTGGAGTAACAATGACATGATGTAAACTCAACATATCAGCGTCACTCCAGCAACTGTTACAACAAATCCCTATCATTAGTTTTCATATAGCTCTGCAAAGAAAGTGGAGATCTTAATTTAACTAGCATATAGAGGTTTGATCACAAGTAGAACGTACATAAATTTAAAAGTTATTAATATTACATGGAAAACTCACTATGTGGTGTTTGTTTATCAACCTGAGGCTTGTCAGAAGCAAGAAATGGAATAGAAAATACTTAGTCATTGACATCATTCAACTCATTAGCCAATCAGATTAGTCCAATGCAATATTTGACAAAAAACAAGCTTCTGATGATCATGACATAATAACTCAGTCAATGTTATCATTTAGCTTCTTTGCACTGTTCTTGTTAATAACTCAGCCAATGTTATCATTTAGCTTCTTTGCACTGTTCTCTGTAACCTTCTCTTGACTTCTTTTACGTATATATATTTTTTGAATGCCTTGCATGCGATGCAAGTAACTAGGCATTGTTCCTCATCTGACCTTCATTAATTAAGGAAGCTTTTCTTATTGTAGGCACAGAGTTCACTTCCAGCAAATTATATGTCTAGGCAGACAGAGATAACACCTCGAATGAGAGGCATATTGATCAACTGGCTAATCGAGGTTTTATAATTTTTGTGTTATTTCTTAGTGAATCTTGTTGCATGTCTTTCATTGAGGCAATTCATCAAATACTGTTTTTCCCTTTACTGCAGGTTCACCTCAAATACGATTTAATGCCTGAGACATTGTATCTCATGGTGACATTACTGGACAAATACCTGTCTCAAGTACAAATTAAGAAGAGTGAAATGCAATTGGTTGGCCTTACTGCACTCTTGCTAGCATCAAAATATGAGGACTATTGGCATCCAAAGGTAGTTGTTGTATAAGCTTTAACTGTCCACTTAAAAGATCTCATTTGACTTTCTAGGTAAGAAATAATACATGCTAAATTGGAAGAGATTAACTGCAAAAGACAAATAGCAATCCCTCTGAAGCAATTTACCACTTGGGCACAAAATTGCAGAAGAGAAACCTAATCCCTGGGACTATGAAAGCCAACCTGATCGTCAAAGTGTCTGCTGTTTCTTTCCTTGCACAAAATTCATGTGGATGAAAATCCTTTTAAGTTTTCTTCTGCCTGCAGAATGCAGATCTGATCATCTTTTGTATCTGAAAAGGTTTCTGTCAGTCGAATGCGTTCAAATTTCTAAAGAAATCCAAGATAATTTGTTCCACAAACAAGTCATTTGACTATCAAACAGAGGATGATTAGCATCAAATTATGTTCTGATCTGATATTTGCACTATTTATCATGTGCAGATCAAAGAATTGATAGGGATCTCAGCTGAGTCATACACAAGAAAACAATTACTTGAAATGGTATGCATTTTCCTGCACGGAAAATAATTTGAACTTCTCATAGGCTATAATTGTTTTAAGCAAGTAACTTTTTATTTTTGGTCCATATTGTCAGTAAAGAAGTTGGTATTTTTGGCCCCATGTCGAGGAGGGACTGGTGCATTTCTGTCATTTTGTTGGGATATGCAGTTAATATTTGGAACTAAATGTCCTGCCTATGATAATGCCTCTTTGCATATCATCCAAGAGTGAAAAGAACTTCCCAAAATTTTAGATGGATCTACAATTCTCTTGTTACTTAGGTCTTTATATAAACTCCCTTTTCCTCAAAATGAAAGGGAAAAAAAATGCTCTTCAACTTCACTTACAACCACTATGGGTTGTCCTTATCCCCTTTGCTAAGTAAATTTTATTTGGATTTCAGGAGAAGCTCTTTCTTAAGAAGCTTAAATTTCGTCTAAATATGCCTACGCCGTATGTCTTCATGCTAAGGTTTCTTAAGGCTGCTCAGTCAGATGTCAAGGTAATCTGTTTTTATTCTTTTTCAGAATATCCTGGCATCTATTATGATTTGGCAATTCTGTGTTGTAGTGGGTGATTGGGAAATGAATGTCCATGTTACTAGACTTGGACAGCATTAAAGTATAACGTATATAGCAAGGAGGCTAACAATATCTTGTGTTGTCCTACTACCATTTCTTCCACAGCTTGAACATCTTGCGTTCTTCCTTGTTGAGCTGTGCCTGGTGGAATATGAAGCTCTGAATTTCAAACCATCTTTGCTCTGTGCATCTGCCATCTATGTTGCTCGATGCACATTACAAATTACTCCCAACTGGACACCACTGCTTTGTCGTCACTCGCATTATGACATGTTCCAAATCAGGTACACATCGCTTCAACATCTCAGTTCCTTCCTCCAGAAGTAGCGGGAAATTCATCCTTACATCAGAGTACTGCAGGGACTGCTCGAACATGATCTTGAGATTCCATAGAACTGCTAGCACAGCGCAACTCAAGGTTACGTACGAAAAGTACTTGAAGCCTGATCTCAGCTGTGTTGCTGCAATAGAGCCCTTGGATCAACTCCCCAAGTGACAACTCCTTTTGACTTCTGCTTCACCTGTAAATATGATTTCACAGATTCACGCAAGGAAGTATGAACATCAGTCAGGTATCATTCTGAGCTCCAATGAAGTGTTTTCCCTCAACAAAGACCACAATTTCTAGATCTGATGTGTCCTAAGACGTACAGCCATATTCTAGTGAGCCGTACCCCTAGCCGCTTCAGCTGGCTCGCTGATTCATGTAATGACTGTAAGCGAAGGATGCATGTTATTCTTTGATTTCTTTTGTAGGATGTGGATGCAAGGGTAGTGTTAGTTGCTGTGCTGGTTGTAGTTTCTATGGATCTTGAGCTTTGTTTTTTGGCCATTTTGTAATAGATTGGGAAGAGATCAATAGCATTTCAGCTGTTAAAATTGAAAATACTAGAATGTTGTATGTGAACATTCACTTACCGAGAGATGGAAGATTTGTAAAAAGAAGACCAGCACAACAAACTGAGGTTAGCGGAGTTAATAGACAACAATCAACAGGCCTGTTGTGAATTAAGCTCTTACCGCACATTACAGTTTTAGAGTCGACGAAGCTTTCAATCAATGTCGTCGATTATAGCGAACTTGGGATCCTATAGCGAAGCATCGGGCCTGCAAATGAAACAAGCTAGAAAACACAAAACATGTTGATGGAGACTAGTTTGGGTACTAACATGGTCTGATATTAGGAATTCTTGGAGGCAATTGCATGTGATATCCAAACGGACACCATGGCTCTAACCAGGGATCAAATCCCATCAGGCGCAATGTGCACAACATTGCTAAATTACAGTTTGATATCCTCCAAATTTCTAGCAATATGTAAATTTTCTCCAAACTGTCATATCTTAATATGCTTGTAAAGATGTTTATGAGTAAAAAAATAAAAACACATCTTTTACTTCCTAAGCACACCATTAACCCATCTGCTTACATTCAATTTTATAATCACCTCAGGTATGTAAAGAGTTTTGAAGTGAACTAAAATAATACTTGTATTTTTTAACGTCTAAAAGAAATATACTAGTATAATAGTTGTGAAAGGTATTACTCTAAATGGGTATTCCTTTCTATTTAAATGGAGAAAATACCACCACTAGTACATTAGAAATTGAAAAGGCGAAAAGTTTTAGGACATTTGTGTGCTTCGGATTCAGGTTTCTTTCTTTAAAGCATTTCCGTTTCACCAAAGTAACGTATAATATCCATACACTATATTAATTATTATACTATGCACCTATATCTAATTAGACATACTAATCCACTCTTAATACTCTATATATAAGTCACTTTCATAAAAAGAAATTGACAAAATTACCTATCACCAAAATTCTCTCTCCCTTCAGAAATCCTACCCTCAATTCCCCTCTGCCGCCGCCTCCATCACCACAGCCACCTTCTCCACTGCCGCTAAATCTTCCGTCATTACTCGTATCTACATAAGTATCAAAGACAAAGCTGCAAAGTGCCTAAAGAAATTGGGAAAAATGTATGAACATATATATATAAATGTCTGAAATAATGTACAGGCTATTTAACATGCAAACTATTTGTTCGCTACCAAAATGTTAAGTAAAAGTATTTGAAGTAATGATCAAATGTGTCTACAAATAATATACAAAAATGTCTAATGTAGTATTTGAAAGTGTTTAAATTAGTTTACAAACAGTTTATTATTATCATAAAATAAGAAGTGTCCAAAACAATAAGAAAGTGTCTGATTGGATATCAAAAAGTGTTTTAAAGAAATTTTTAAAAGTGTCTAAGCTAATATATAAACAATTTATTCTCTTTAAAAATAACTATTTGAAACAATAAAAAAATGTGTGAATAAATGTTTAAAAGTATCTAAAGAAAAATTAAAAAATGTCTGAAGTAATATACAAATAATTTGTTTCCTTTGTAAATAAATGTATGCAAAAATAATAAAAAAGAAGTGTCCGAAGTAATTAATGAAAATTTCTAGATAAATATGAAAAAATATCTAATTCAAAATATAAAAGTAACTATAACAATATGTAAAAAATGTTTACTTTTAAATTTAAAAGTGTTTGAAAAAATGAATTGAAATGTTTAAAAAATATGTAAAATTGTCTTAACTAATACTCCCTCCTCCCTGTTTCTAGCCTTTCGCTTCACTCTTCTCGTCTACTACACCACCAAACCACCTCCAACAACCACCGTCCCACATCCGCATCTCACTTTAGTCATTGATTTGTTGCCTCGTCTCATCGATTCAGCCTCCTCTGATTCCCTCACTTGTCTTCTCTCGTCTCTTGCCTCCGATCTCCTCGGCCTAACACCTACCTCTGCCTCAGCCATCTCCTTGCATCTCCTCAATTCAATGTCACATCTCCTCGATTTAGCCTCACATTGCCGATTTCATCCTTTGATCTACTCACCTCTTGCCTCTCACCTATTGCCTCCAATCTCATCACATTGCCGATTCAACCGCCTCCTCGTCTTGTCAATTCGGCTTCCTCCGATGTTGTTGCCTCTCGCCTCCGATCTCCTCACTAGTTCCCTGACAAGGCTGTGCATGGCCAGAATTAGCTCAATCTACAAGCCAAAAGTCATAAAAAGGCATGTTGAAGTCGATCTATAGGCCAGAATCAATTTGCATGGAAGTCGTACCCAGAATAAGAACACGATCATCGGAACAAAAATATGATTGCCAGAGTGAGGGTAGAAGACTGGTGGTGATGGCTGCGATGAGAAATAGAAAATGTTTGGGAAGGAAAATTTTATGGGGGTAAAATTGTAAAAAAAACATCAATATTTAATTAGACATGTTTTATAATATCCGTACATTATAAAGTATGCGGGAGGACAAGATACGCAAGAAACAAAATAAAAAGTAATCGGAGTTACCACATTAAAATGGGCTGTGACGCTTAGCAGAGGATCGAGCTTCACTAATCGCATGGTGTCGGTGCCCGCAGAACGAAAAATACGTAAAGCTTACCCGCGGAAACGTCGAGTTCGTTCGAATTAAACTTGCAGAGTTGATGATCATGCGTCCTATCCGGCTTCGGGAGCCGCCCAGGGTGCCGGCGGAGGTTCTCGACTGCGGAATCTCCGGTGAAATCAAACGGGCGGTTATACTCGGGAACGGGTTCGCCGGGGCAGAGAACCAGTGCTTGGGCTTGGTTCGCGCTCTTGGCCTCTCAGACCGCCATTCTTTATGCGTGAGTTCGTTGCATTAGAACCTCGAAATGGCTGAATGCTTGTTTGTGTTATTTATTTTGTGAACTGACTGACTCTGCAGCGTGTTAGCAGGCCTAGAGGAGGGATCAATGAATGGCTTCATTGGCTTCCTGTTTCTCTGCACCAGAAACTGGATTGCTTTATCAGCCAAATTTTGGGCCGTTCGCCGCAGAAAATGACCAGCAGTGGTACTGGAACTTCCCAACTTCCTCTTTCGGATTCCGTAATGTGTTTGTGCCATTGAGCTATGCATTGTTCAATATCTCTGGTTGCCCCTGAAAAACGTGAATGAGCTGATGCTTTTCGTTACTTAACATATTTAGAATGGTTGTGCTGCAGGATTGTCCAGTGTTTTAGAAGCTGATGCAAATCAGATCGCTAGGATGGCCCGTGATACATTTGAGAAGTAAATTCTTGTCACTTTGCCTAGGTCCATTTCCTGAGATGGAATTTGGTTAGATCAGCTGCTCTCCACTTGCGTCTCAAGCAATGGAACATGTTAGTTGGTTTCCTAGTTTATGAAAAATCAGCCACTTCCCTAGTCTGTTTTATACTGGATTTTTTAATTGTTGAAGTGCAGCTATTCTCTAGTTTTTGGATCTTTTCACCAGAAAAGCTATTTACTCGTTTTTACATTTTCTCCCTCTTAGAGATGGTCCAATTTTGGTGGTCGCATCAGGTCGGGATACAATCTCTGTTGCAAGCTCCATAAGACAGTTAGCTGCTAAGAATGTTTTTGTTGTTCAGGTTAAAGTTCTTGTCTCTTTCACTCACATACTCTTGATTTAGATTTTCACATGGTATTCCCTCGTTATATCAAAATACGAAGAGATAAGGTGTTAAAAGGACTACTGGATGTATAACTACTTCATAAGACTAGCTAAGTTAAACATAAGATTTGATTTTTTATGTGATAGATGTTATGGACTCAGCTTTAGCACCCCCTTTCTGAACTTTGAACTTCCAGTTGCATGATAGTTTTGCTTCAGGCTATTCAGTTGGTGCCTGACAAGTCATTGACTCATTGGAGCTATCAGCTTTAGTATTTGGTTCAGCAAAAGGGTGGGAGCAGTATGCTTGCTACAGAAATTCATAAAGATCTGTTTCATGATAAATGATGCATGCTGTCTTTGGCTTATTCACCTTTTACTCTCTTCTATTTCCATGCATGTCTTTTTCAGTATGTACATATCCCTCTGTGGGAGCAGTATGTTTTGAATCTTCAGATTTTTTATCAGTTTTTAATCATGTTTCTTTTTAGATACAACATCCAAGGTCAAGGCTCAATAGGTTCGATTTGGTAATCACTCCTCATCATGATTACTACCCCTTGACTCCTCATGCCAGGAAACAAATTCCTTGGTTTCTCCAAAGGTGGATTACACCACGTGAACCTCCTGGTGAAAATGTGGTATGTATTTCAGTTGAAAATTACCAGTTCAGATGGTTTCAGCTAATAAGGGAAGCTTTGGTGGCTTTTATAGCTGCATCCGCCAAGTCAAATATAGCTAATGAATTTTCTTGTTCATTTTCATTTTCAGTTTCTAACTGTGGGAGCTCTCCACCAAGCTGATTCTGCTGCACTTAGGAATGCTGCTTGTGCTTGGCATGATGAACTAGCACCACTTCCCAAACCCTTGCTTGTTGTCAATATTGGGGGGCCAGCAAGTAATATTCTGAACATTATGAAGTTTGTTTGATTAGTGCATTTTCATCCTACCAGGTTCACTTCTGTGTTGGACTCTTGCTAATCTTTTGGAGCCATAGAGTTACTGATGCCACCTCAAAGAAAATGGTGGCTGTGCTTGTTTTCTTTCTGGAAAGATATATAAGGATGGCCAACTCTAGTAGAAAATTATGCAGCCTGTAGGGTATATTGTACATCCGAAGTTTTAGATGCTGCACACATGCTCATTCTTCTAGGAAGTTTGCTTGTTGTGCTCCTTTCTGTTTCAATAATCTGACTGATCGTACGTTTGTCATTCCTCAATTTATCATCAAATATAGCAGAATCTTACATCATAAAGAACATGTGGTAATTCAGATAAAGTTCAGTCAATGTTTTCATCCCTCCTATAATAAAAAAAACCCATAAGGATCGGTTTCTAACTACCTTACACAAAAGTGAAGCAACAATCACTAGAATTCTATTCCACTTCTTTACAAGATCTGAAAGCACATCTGGTTACTTTCTATGGAAGAAAACTGCCTATTGAAACCCTTTGTTCATATCCAATTTTAATATTGTACTTCTTAAACCATATGTATGTTATTCATATCCTAGAATCCAAACATTTTCCTAGGCTGCTGCCAGTATGGTACAGATCTTGCAGTGCAGCTAGTAGATATGTTGAAGAACGTTCTTCGGAGTTGTGGAAGCCTCAGAATATCCTTTTCTAGAAGGACCCCAGAGAAAGTATTGACTCTTCTGAAGTTTTTGTTTGTTTCTGAAAATTCAGTTGTTTGTTCGTTCCTAATGACTGATGAGCAAATTTTGGGGGTTGGGGGTTTCATGAGTTGCAGATATACAAGATTATTGTGAAGGAGCTTAGGTCTAATCCCAAGGTTTACATTTGGGATGGTGGCCGTAAGTAATCTGCCTGTTCAAGAGATTGTGTCCATGTCTTGGTGCAAGTAGCATCAGGTCTGATACTTTTGTTCTGCTTAGGTCCCAATCCACATATGGGGCATCTAGCTTGGGCGGATGCTTTTGTTGTTACTGCTGACTCTATAAGCATGCTGAGTGAGGCATGCAGCACTGGGTAAGTTCAAGAAATAATAAGAGGCGGGACAAACTTTACACTGCTTAACGTATTTTGCTGCTAAGTTGTGGATTTTTGTATGCTTCAGAAAGCCTGTCTATGTTGTTGGTGCTGAGAGTTGTACATGGAAGTTTGCTGACTTCCAAAGGTCTATTCAGGAGCTGGGAGCTGTTCGACCATTCACTGGTGAAGAAGATGTAAGTTGCATTTGCCTTGAAGACTGCGTTTCCATTGGTTTCTGCTAGAAGCATGATATAACACATGACATTTTCCGTGTAATGTACATCAAGATATTTGTGGGACAACACACATTTTTAGTGGATTGTGCCATTCTGGCGTAATGATGTGCGCTGTGAATTTCAGATTTCCGAGACCTGGAGCTATCCTCCTCTTAATGACAATGCAGAGGCTGGTAGTCAAGTCGTTAAGGCACTGGGTGAGCGTGGATGGAGAATACGAGCATAAGTTTTCAACAAGGGTCTTGAATTTGGTTAAGTTCCTGATTAGAAACTTCGTTGGCTTTCTTTAATGCTTACTTTTTTTGCAAAAAGAAGCATCCAAGTGTTAACCCTGCTTCATAACTTCGTTATGCAACAGTTGTTTGCTCCAGCCTCTCTCTCTCTCTCTCTCTCTCTCTCTTGGAAGAACTTTCTGAATCAATCAAAGATCGTAGGATGTTGTTGCCGATCAAAAGATAATAACAGGACGTGTTTATATATATTGTGGTGATTAGAGGGATGGGCGGGAGGTGGAAGTGGAAGTGGTTTGACCAATATCCATTATCTCATTGTTGGATTAGGCGAAAATCTATTTGGTCTTGTTCGATTAGATTATAGAAACGTAAAGTGGGTCGTTGTAGTTGACTGGTTGAGAGAATAATTGACCTTTCAAGCTGTTGTTTTGTCCTAATTTTTGCGAAACTATTACAATCTCCGTAGTTATTCTCTTCATGAGGGAAGTCAAAAAGACCCAAATAACATTTTCTGTGACTTTCATTGAATTTGGCATTCCTTTTTCATTTTCAAGGAAGAAAAGTGAAGGACCGACCCAACGAATTGCCTGAGCGTTCTTTTTATTCTGATCATGGAGAAAGTAAGTGAGCAACAACTCCACTTTCGGAGGAAAATGATGTCGCAACAACTCCATTTTCGGAGGAACATGACGTCGCTTTATCTACTAATCATCAGGCATAAACCAAGTCCTCTGTTTTAAATCTGTAGCCTACGTTTCCTTGCATCTGTATATAAACTTAAGAACTTGAACTATTTTCATCACAACAAGCTTCAAGCTCTACCTTCAATAACCTCAAGAAGAAAAGAAGACGAAAAATCTTTTTTTTTTATAACTCTGTTTTTGTTCCCTGAAGAAAATGAAGAGCGGAGATGCAGCCATTGATGTTCCCGAGTCGAGCTCGGTTGCGAAAGGGAAAGCTCCACTGGTGGCAGCAGTGAGAGGTGAGAGGAGAGGGGTGAGCAAAGGAATTGCAATATTGGACTTCCTTCTCAGAATTGCCGCAATCATAGCCGCTCTCTCTGCTGCTGCCACCATGGGAACTAGCGACGAAACCCTCCCTTTCTTCACTCAGTTCTTCCAATTTCAAGCCAGCTACGACGATCTTCCCACGTTTCAGTATGTAACTCTTAATCCAGGTTTTTAATACTTGACATAGGATTACGGAAACAAACAACTTAAGAAACTTTAACATTGTAATGCAGGTTTTTTGTGATTGCCATGGCAATAATTGGAGGCTACCTTGTCCTTTCACTTCCATTCTCTATAGTAACTATCATTCGGCCGCAAGCGGTCGGTCCCAGACTCCTGTTGCTGATTTTGGACACCGTACGTACACTTGACCTGCTGCTGAACTTTACAGTAGTTTTTACAGATACCGGTTTGCTTGGACCACACAAAAATAATTAGTCCGTCCTCAATTTTTTGAAAGTACTAGTAATAGTGATCTGAGTGGAATCGAAGAAATATGACATCACAGTAACAAAGTCTTGTACATATATATATATATATATATATATATATATAGGTGGCACTGACACTGAACACGGCAGCAGCTGGCGCGGCAGCAGCCATAGTGTACTTGGCTCACAACGGCAACCCCAACACAAATTGGCTAGCGATCTGCCAACAGTTCGGTGACTTCTGCAAGAAAGTGAGCGGATCGGTGGTGGCATCTTTCATTGCTGCGGTGGTGCTTATGTTACTGATTCTGCTCTCTGCTCTGGCCATAAGAAGGCAATAAACCGAGATCTGTTCTGTTGTGTGACAAAAACAATGTTCCCTTGCTTTGGTTTCTTTGGTGTCTCCATGATTACTAGTACTTTTATACTGTTTGAGCTGTGTCTGGTAAAGCTTTTCGCTGCTTGGTTCATGTTCATGTACTTGTGGATTGTTGTTGTAAATTGGTGGTGTTGGAAGGATATACGAAATGCGAAAACAGAGAATCGAGTGCTTTATTTGATTAATTAATTAATTACTACTTGCGGTCGCAGGATTTATGTAGCAGTAGTTGTGTGTCATGTCCTCCTGTCTTGGACCCGGACCCTGCTGCCTCGGCCTCGCTCACTAAATGCTGGGTAAGATTGCAAATCTGGACCCGGACCCATTCTTCCGTCCAGTTTCCATCGTTCTGGCGCCATTAGAATATTTGAACAGCAACCCCTAATCCTAAGCTGCTTCATTTGCTGCGGCTCATTTTTGGTATTTATATTATGGTTGCACCAAAAATATATTTGCATTTATTGTACTATATTCTAAATAAGGAGGGATTTCTACTGTTCATCAACAGTAGCACTTCTACCCCCCTTTTTTTTTTGCCTTTTCCGGTTTTGTGGTAAAACCTCTCTTTTGGTCCCTGAATATTTCACATCTGCCATACTGATCCCTCACTTTCTCCTTCTGTCGCGAGATAGGGTGAAACGGAAACCTATTTGTTGATGATGGTAAGATCGGCAGATAATAAAGTATGGAGACTGTTACTTGCATAAACCAATAATTTACGAATTAAACATATATATTTCCATTTTGTTGCAAGTCCTCCCCTGAGGCCGTTTCATTTTATTTTTTTTTTAACTTCCAGGGGATGTTCAAATCCCCCTTTTGGTCCCTCAATATAACAATTTTGCCATGGTGGTCTCCAACTTTTGCAATCGGTTGGAAACTTTAGAAAAAAAATTGGATGGTTTATTTAAATTTAAAACAATAGAGCCTTAAATAGAAATGAGAGACATGCTTTTATTAACCATATTAAATATCAATTTTTTTTTCTTTTACATGATTTTATTTAAAGGTTTAGTTAAATTGATCAAATTCAAAGTTTTGATTAATTGAAACAGATGCACAATTTGTATAATGCACGAATGTTTTACATGGGGTTTGATTCAGAGTTTTGATTAATTAAAATAATGCATAATTTGCATTATGTATAAGTGATTGATTTTTAAAAGATTTCATTTTATCACTAATTCATTAGTGAGTAAAAATCTGGAAAAACTTATGCATATATATTATGCAGTGTTATCCTACATTACAAATACCATAAGTTTTTTTTTTCTCTTGATGGTTTCACTTGAATTGGTTAGTGAAACTGCTTTAACACTTTTCATTTGTTATCTTTAATGCTTTTTTGATAATATGTAAATGCATATTCGTTTAGCTATTTTGTGTGTTTACAATTATCTATATTTGGATTTTATTTAATGTCTAAGTATGTCTTATTTTTTTATATTGTTCCATCAATAACTTACATTATTACACGGGTTTTCACATACCTCGCTTACTTTTAGAATAGATCAATGTTTGTACTATTCGTCTATGGTGAATTTCATTGTATATTAACAGTACCACTTTTTCCTTCCTCTTTTCTTAGATGTCATTGACTCTTTTTTAAGTTTGATCCCCTTTTCACAAAGCATTTTACTTTTTGAGAGCATTTGTTGCGATTTCCACTTTTTAGTCTGTTTCATGTTTTGTGTTGGTTAAAACTTAATTTCAATTCCTGAAATTTCACTCTTTCTGAAGTTAGTCTCCATGTTTCATTTGTGTTCCATTTTGGTCCCAAATTTAATAACTATTGAACTTGATGTTTTCTATTTACTCTCTTAGTTCCCAAACTTTTTTTTTGTTATTTTTTATATACTATCTTTTAAACTAAGACATTAGTCACCATAGTTTTTTTATTTTTTAGTTATATCATTTTTTTTGCTTTATTAAATCAATTATTAAACGTTTAATATATAAAATTTTTTCAGTTTTTATCTTGGTCCAAGATTTTTTTTTGTCATCTTTCTTTATTATTGCTTTCTGAAATGAAATTTTAATAATTATAATTTATCTACTTTTGACTATGGTTCTGGTTAATTTGGCTTAAGTCAATTTTTTTATTTTATTTTTATTTTTATTAAGTTAATAGTTAAACCATTAATTAATTGACATAAGTTAAATATAATATTGTGTCTCGGTCATTATTTTCATTATGATGATTGAAATTTGCAACATCCATTATTTACTTTAAGGTCTATAGTTAACTAAAATAATTTAGTCCATAATTGCTGAAATTTAAAATAAAATTTTCAAGATAAATTTTTTATTGATATTAAAAATTAGAGTTTGAATTAGTAAGAGATGAAAAATTTTAGTAAATTATTTTTTAATAAAAAAATGTATAGATTCAAAACACATACAATTTTTTCTTTCACTTTATTATGTTTCGATCATAATTAATCATTTTAATAATAAGAATATAATGTAAAGAGAACCCAACTTAAAATTAAAATAAAATAAAATTTTAGTTGATCAATGTAAATTTATGGGTAAAATTTTTTTAATTACTTATAATAAAAATTTATTTTAACGCTAAATTTATTGAATTAAGTCCCTGTAATAATATGTGGGTCATCAAAACCTCGTAACTTACTAAGTTAAAGTTTTAGTAAAATTTAAGTTCCCTTTCATATTTCACTTATTTCCCAAGTTACTTTTTGAGAATGACGAAGACATCTATACTTTTTTTCGATTTAGTGTATACACACCCTAAACGAATTTTTCTAATATCAAATTTTCTATTTGGAGATATAAATCAGATAAACAGTTTGATTTATTTAACCAGTAGGATAAAAGTTCCAAGTGGAAAAGTTAATTTCACAATACAATAGAAATGGGTATGAGTAGGAGTATATGACGATTCATTGTGTACAAACATGCATCGGTTAAACAATTTGCCAAGTAATTATGTGAAGCATACTTCATCATTCTTTGTCACGGTACTTTTATATTTTCTAAATTATTTTTTTTTCTACTACCCTTCAAATTATGATTGTAATATTTATTTTTTTCCACCATTTTTCATCTATATGTAAAAGTTAAAGGATAAGAGCAAAACAATGCATAAAGTTTTCGCTTTTCATAATCTACATAAAAAATCCAAATAGCAAAACCTATTGGTCTCAGTCTCATTATATACATCCAGTTATACCAACCTAGGCTTCCGTGCTACTATTACGGTTCATACCATGTCTGCCTGTTGACGTGAGCCGAGCCCTTAACAAAATTTAAGGATCACTTTGTTTTCGTGTTGCGATTACAATAAAATTTTCCCATCAACTTTAATTTACATTTTCTGATTCTCCAGATAACTTCAATTAATGTACATGTCTCTTCAGCAGCATTTCTTTTTCTTTTTTTTTTTAAGAGAAAACCGTAGGACTTTTTTTAATATATAAAGTTATTTAAAGAGGAGAAAGAAGCCAGACGATGCAAACGCTAAGACTCCAAATACCACGCACAATATGTCTAATGCCCCTTCTGTCCTCACCTGTCTCTCTCTCCTCTCTCTTTTGCGCTTCATAAACTCCTCCAATGTTACCTTTCCTTGTTTCTCTCTCCTCCTCCCTTTTCCTCTTTTACCCTCCAATGCCTTCCATAAAATGTCCAAACTGCCCCTCCCCATCAAGAACATCCCGTCCATGTCCTCCATCTGCAAGCATACCTCCCTCACGAACATTTCGCCCCCTGCCCTCCCCTCGCACGTGATCACCACCGCGCAATTCACGAACTCCGTCGCTGTCCCCCTCTCGCCGCCCAAAACCGTAGCGAACCTCACCTGTACTTCCCCGCTCAGCCAGTGCCTCTGCACGGAAGCCGGCCTGAAGCTCGACACGTTCATCGCCCGCCGTCCGTTCTGGTTGACCACTATCCAACTCAGCGCCATGTCCACCTCCAGTTCCCGGCAAGCCTCGTCCGTCTCCGGCCACGGTATCGGCGTCACCACCGCTTCCTTCGGTTCCAGCACGTCGATGCGAAACGGGGAGCAATTGAACCAACCACTCGTCGTTTCCGTCTCGATAACTTTACTGAAAAAGGCATCATCTTTGTAATAAATGTCGACGGCTGAGATTAACTCTGTTGGACAATCGGAATTCGGCGGCTGATTCCCGGGGATTGAAGGGTCGGTATACGAATCAGAGAAGAAGGAGCGGTGGCCGCAGGGGAAATGGGAAATGACTCGTCGGAGACACGGAGAATCGGTGGAGGGCCAGATGGAGTGGCAAACGCTCGTCCAGAGGCTAGGGTTAGACACGAGTGAGCAGAGCTGGGCGGAGGCGCACGCTGTAGAAGCGAGCGTGGAACCGTCGAGACGGGTCAGTATGTGGGACTGGAGAATGTCCGGGTGGAGGGAAGATAGGTTGGCGGCTGAATTGGGTGGCGGAGGAGGTGTGGCCATGTGGGTATAAAGAGTTGAGAGAAACTTTTGTTGGGAGTCTCTGTTTCTGTTCAAATATGAAAAAAGGATTTTGGCAGAGAAATTCTGTTTCAGTCTTTCAAAGCTTACGCCTTGGGAGCTTACTATTTCGGAATTCGCGGGAACTTTATATGGTAGGAGTAGAAGGTAAGGGAAGAGCCGGGGAAGAGGGACAATCCGTTTGGTGTTATTCTTTTCCACATAATTAAATTGACCTTTCATTTTAGGTATTATCACCAAAATGCCACTTTGTACTGGTGATGTCAATGACTGCTGAGTGCTGACTGCTTAACTACACAGCCTCACACTTTCCCATGTTTCAGCGACTCCCAAAATCTTTGTTTGAAATTATATGTTATCTGTTTTTAAATAAATTCAAAATTTTAATTACAGTATATTCTAAAAAATTAATAAACAAGTTAAAATCTCAGAGCCAATTATTTTTGAAAAATTAATAAACTAGTTAAAATATTAGCTTTCTAACTTAAGTCAATTTAATTTAAAATAAGTTATTTTATTTTTACATCTTTTTTATTAAGAGCTAATTTTATTTAAAAGTCAATATTATGTATATACAATAATTCATTTAAAAATAAATTTTTATAATGTTATTAAATTTTTGTGAATTAATTTTTATGATGTTACTTTTTTATAAGTTTTTATTTTTAATACCTAAAACTAGAAAAATATAAAAAGTTACTAAGATTATAAAAATTATATTTTTAATGAATTATTATACCTACTAATATAGAGGAATTAGATCATTGCTGGATAGTTGTGGTGTCTCAGCAGCTTATTTCTCTAGCTTATGAAGTCGTTTCATTTTTCTTCCCTACTACTTAGCTCCTTTATTCGATTATGAGTATTAAAAAAATTCTGAAAAAAAATAGTGTTAGTTTAAGGAGAGTTTAGATGTAAAAAATAATTATCTTTTTTTCTTTTTTATTTGTTCTTATTTAAAAAAAATTTTAAATATGTTTAATTGTTTCCAAGTTGAAAGTAAAAATAATATTAAATAAGTAAATAAATATTTACTTACATGTCTGCGTTGAATTAGAAAATTTCAGTTCTTTAATTGAAGGAAAATTTATGTAGTCTCTATAAAAGGACAACATAAGGACAAAAAATTTATATAATGGGAGTATTTTTCTAGCGACTTATTGAGGGTCCACATTTAATCGATCAAAGTCATGATGGGACTTTCATCTGCCAAAACCCTTAGAAAATGAAAACGTGTATTTTGGGGGCCAACGCACAATTAATTAACTCAATGCCCATGAAATAAATAAATAGCAAGAGAATCACAAGAACGCATTAGATTTAGAGACAATTCATGTTAACTTAGTCAATAGTTTATTTTTATTTTTACATAATTTTTAATCTGAACTGATTTTATTTTAAATTTAATATTATGTAGAAGTAATAATATATTTGAAAATAAATTTTTATAATATTATTAATTTTTTATAAATTTTTATATTAACTAATTGGCTCTTAGTTAAAATTATATATATCCCTCATGTTTTAGAAATCTCTTAAAAACATTATGAGTTTGAGTAAACCTACAATTAACCGGAATCTATTTTAGAGATTAAATTTAAACTAATGAATTAATTGCATTTTGAGGCCTTAGGTTTTAGTTATTGCTGAAATTTTTTTCTTAAAATATACACCTAATTCATTTTAACTTAATTGAATTGACTTCAAAATAACTTATTTTTATTCTTACATCTTTTTTACATTGAACTAATATTAATTAAAAGCTAATATTATGTAATTGTAATAATCCATTGAAAATACAATTTTTGTAATATTATTAAATTTTTTAAATTTTTTTAGTTTAAGGCATTAAAAAAGAAAAATTTATAAAAATTTAACAATATTATAAAAATTTACTTTCAAATATATTATTGTATCTACAGAGTATTGACTTTCAAATAAAATTTATTTCAAGTAAAAAAAATATAAAAAAAAAAGTCAACTGTCTTAAGTTAAAATAAGTTGGCCTATAAATTATTTCATAAATTGTATTTTCAAACGACATGATATATTTTTATGTATGGTTCCTTTTAGCTCACTTTTTCCAACCAATGAATTAATTGCGCTCTGAGACTGAAGCCTTAAGTTTTAGTTATTGCCGAAATTTTTTTCTTAAGATATAAACTGTTTCATAAATTGTATTTTCAAATGACATAATATCTTTTTATGTATAGTTCCTTTTAACTAACTTTTTTCAATAGTTACGCCTTCTGGCTCAATTTGTACTTACTTTCATTAACCTCACTTATTTTTATTCTTACATTTTATTTTTTTTATTTATCTCTAGTTAAGAATACTATTTTATTTTTAAAATTGCTGATCACTTTCTTTCACTCCAAATTCTTTTCAAAATTTGCTATGATAACTTATGACCTAAATTAAGTTGTGCAAGTTCAGGCTCCAAAATGTACAATTTGGCCTTATATTGCCACCCTGACACTTAAAATTATCTCAAAAATAAAACATAACCCTTCAGCTGAAATATATCACAAATTATATTCAAATTAGTTGGGAGGGAGCATCATGCTCTGGCCCTACAGCCTACAGGATGATGAATGTGTTGTGGAGCAATAAGCCCACCAAAAGAAAACGCTAAACAGCCAAAGGATGGTGTAATATTTGGGTCATTTAATAGTATTATAGTGTTGTATTTATATTAGCTAACTTAATAAATTAGGTGGATAATATTTAACGGTATTCTCTCTGACCAATAAATGACGCATCAATATTAAAATAGCTATATAATTATTTCGCTATTAATTTGTTGGGAATTAATTATCATTTGGTGTCTGTGGTTCCTTTTGTTTTAAAAAAAAATGGATGTTATTTATGGTGTTGAATATGCATGAATCACACTTTTGTCTTCCAGATGCAGCGCGTGGATCTTCCCCTTTATTTATTGGTTTGGCTGCTTCAATGTCTGCTACGTATTTTTCAGCCTAACCTTCCTTTATTAATTTGACCATTTCCAGTAATCCCCCACTATACTTTTTTTTATGTATTTTAGGCTACCTAAAAACATCGAGTTTAGGGTCAATGGAAAGTTATAAACTCTACACCAGGTACTCTTATTGACAAGTTGTATATGATGCGGTTACGGTCAACATGGAAATTTGTGGTCTTTCTTTGTTTTTTATCTGGCTAGGACCACCTTTTGTTTGTAATCTGGTTTTGGCCAGTCCATTTAAATGACAATATACCAAAGTCTGTCCTTTTTATGAGGGGATTGATCAGCTTAATTTATATGTTGATTTTTTTATTTATTTTAGGGTAATTTTATTATACTTAAGTGATTTATTACTCTCATTTATTTAATTTTTATTTTATGTGGGCTAAGAAACTTGTTAAAGGAGCTAATCTGATTTTTATAGAAACAAAGAACTAAATTGTAAGAAATTATAAAATAAGAGGTGTAACTAAAATTAGATGAATTTCTCTCTTTTGGTTGATTGAAACATCATTTTTTGTAATATCATAAATTAATGATATATTTTAAGTTAAGGGTATTCTAGTCATTTAAGTTCTAAAGTTTAGATTGAAGGACATGACACATGACATATATTAAAAAGAAGACAGGGCACTGCATGGGAGGGTGGCAATTTGCGAATGGGAGCTACGAATCGGACATTGGGGAAGACGGATCGCAACAAGGGGAGAGGACGAATCGGCAAAAAAAGTGCAAACAGGGGCGAAACGGAACAGAGGACGAAAAAGCAAAACAATGCCAGGAGTTACAGAAGAGAGAAGCGAGTTTGGTTATTTGTTTCTTCTTCTTATTCCCTATTTTCAAATTAGAAATGGATATTCCTTGTCATGTTTTGTTCTTTTTCCTCTTTGGGATTATCGATTGTTATTGTTAAATCTAGTATGAGAAGCTAAATTTATATGTTAAGGCTAGGGATGTAGTCTAGTTGAATTATGTCAATTAATTTATTTAGGTTTGTGATTTAGTCTATTTTCTTTACAACAATGAGTATTGTCTATAATTAATTACCATAAATAATCTATTTTAGGGATTTGGATGAATAACCGAAAGATGAAATTTGATCTGTGCACTAGAAAAATAAAGTTGTAATAATTTGGATAGAGATATATCTATTTATTATGATTTATTAATTTAACAACATGAACTAAATGAGTTTGATTAATTATTAATTATGTGAGAGATCAAGAGATAAGCGTAGGTTAATCCAACACACTGTAATTGATCAAGAGAGAATTGTAATATTAGGAGTGATTATTGACAACTAAAAATTTACCTAAATGATTAATTGGAATACCCTTAGTTCGATGAAACTCAAGCCTTGGTCATTCCATAATTCTTTTCTTCTTGTTTTGTTATTCTCATCATTGCATTAATTTAATCTTATTTTAATTTTAGTTCATTTTACTTCCTTAAATTTTGAACTCATTTCTTATATTTTTCATAAACAGTTAAATATTTGTTCCTCATGGGATCGATACATTGTTTGTCATATAGATTAAAACTTACTACAACTAATCATGTGCCCTTACAGAATTAACCATACAAAGTTTTTGGTATCTTTGGCGGGGAAATGGCTATATTTGAATGTTTATTATTATTATTATTATTATTATTATTATTATTATTATTATTTTCATTTTTATTTTATTTGGTTTATTCCTTTTATCTTGATTTACCATGATAGTTTTTTTTTTCTTGAGTGCGCATATAGTTTATGAACCTTCACAAAGTCAAAGAGTTGCATGAAACATTGAACTGATTTCTTTTAACCCTGAAATTGAAAGAACTTGTCAGACAAACAAAGCATGGAAAAGAATAGAGATGGCACATGAAGACAATAATGGTCGTAACATCAATTGGCTTGAGAGAGCTCACCCACCACCTAGAATAAACCTCAAAGTCGATTTAACGGCTAATTATTGGATCTTTTCCATTCTATATTAGACAGAGTGATACAGCCTGTAACTATGAGTTGAAAACCTTTCACTTCAACATACTACCTCCATTTCATGAGATAAGCTCCGATGACCCGTTGTCTTTTATTTGTGAGTTCTATCACTGTGTTAAAATTTTTAAACTACAAGGTTTGGAAGATGATGATCTAAGAATGAGATGTTTTCTTTATTATTTAAAGGATAAAGCCAAAAACTGGTTGATCAATCTACCAAAAGGATCACTACACATATAAGAGAAGGTGTACACTAAATTCATGACCAAGTATTATTCCTGACAAAAGACGATCGATCTCCGAAGTAAGATTTGTAGTTTTGCACAGATAAAGGGAGAGTCATTCCATGATGCATGGGATAGGTTTAACTAGCCTTTGAACCAGTTTCCACATCATTAGTTCTATTTGCTACTTTAGGTTCAATTTTTCTATGATGGGCTGAATGCTACTTGTCAAACACTTGTTGATATTACTGCATGTAGTTATATGGGAGATAAGACTACTAAAAAAATCTGGGATATCTATGATACTAGCAACCAACTTTCAACAGAAAGCTACAAGAGGAATGAGAACTTTAGTTTATGAAGTATCTTCTTATCATGACTTGGCAATGCAAGTGGCTGAACTAACCAAGCAAATGAAGTTGATGATGAACAATGGGGGAGCTCATGTAAGTTCTAGTTATTATGTTAGGGTAGCATTTAAATGAAGAAAAATATTAAGGAAACCGACAGCCAACAGAGGAAAAAGCATAGCCAAAATAGGAGCCTCAATTCTACTTATTCTTTTTTTTAAGCCTTATGTTCCTACCATTCATTTCTCCCAAAGATTGAAAAATAAGAATTTAGATGAACAATTTTTTAAATTTATTGAAGTCTTTAAAAAATTGTATATTAACATTCCTTTTACATATGTTCTAAAGGAAATGTTTAATTATGCCAAGTTCATGAAAGTCATACTCTCCAATAAAAAAAAGCTCGAGGAATATAAGACTGTGAAGCTTGCTGAGGAGTGCCTAGCTATCATTCAACAAAAGCTGCGTTGGAAATTAAAAAACCTAAGAAGTTTTACTATCTTTTGCAATATCAGTACTTTGAAATTTGATAGAGTATTGTGTGATTTAAGAGCTAGTATCATTTTAATGCCTCTATCAATTTTCAAGAAATTAGGTGTTGGTGAAGTTAAATCTACAACAATTTTATTCCGGTTAGCTAACAGGTCAAAATTTTATCTTAAAGGAATCATCAAAGAAATTTTAGTTAAAGTGGATAAATTTAATTTTCCTGCTGATGTATTAGACATTGAAGAGGACAAGGCAATCCCTCTTATTTTGGGTATGTCATTTTTAACTACAGCTAGAACCTTAATAAATTCTCAACGAGGTAAAGTAACACTTAGGGTGGAAGATAAACAAGTCACTTTTAATCACTTTTAATGTATTTAAAGCCATGAAATATTGAGTTGAAAATGATTATTGTTTTCATACTGATCTTATGGATAAAAAATAAAATGAAAGCTTTAAGAACTTCACACCTAATAATTTTTTAGAGTTATGTTTGATCAATGTAAGAATTAGGACTAGTTAACCAATTGCTCCAATTTCAAATGCGATAGATCTTAAGTTGAAGCAACCTTTGATTAAAATGAAGATTGACGTTAAGCAAGAGAAAAAATTGCTCCCCTTAAGCAATGAAGATATGTTTAGGTTGGATGGTTGTGAGAATGCTTAGAATAGGAAAAAAGAAGTTAAATGCTAGAGTCAGAGGTGCAAATTGAAAAAATTTGGCATTTGGCAATGTTTGAAACCAAGTGTTGTAGATGATGTGGTGTTTAAGGGAGTAACTTGATCCTCATAATGGTTTTGTCAAGCTAATGACAATAAATAAGCGCTTATTGAGAAACAATCCAATCATTTATTTCTTTGTTTTATTTTTTTCATATTTTATTTGTGTGTTTGTTTTGATTTTGAATAGGGACAAGCACTATTGCTTCTTATTAGATTTTCTTGCAATTTTTTGCTATGGACATCTTTAACAGTTTTGTAGCCTGTTGGCCTCTATCAAGACCTTGGTTCTTCAACTTCAGGGTAGTTTTTATTTTAATTTTGCTTTTAGTTCATCTCTTCATTCTTTTTTCTACACACTGGAGACAATGTGTGAAATAGGTGTGGGGGAGTGGTAGCTTAGGCCTTGATTTTTAATTTTTTATTTTGCATTTTTAAGCTAATTTTTTTTATTCGTACTCTTGAACATGGTTTGGAATTATGGAGGATTATTGTTACTTTTTGGTTCTTTGATGCTTGACTTGAGTGTTAAGTAAGTGATCTTTAAATTTTATATATATATAAAATTACTTTTTAAATGATTTTGCAAGCTTTGGATCAAGCTAGTGGATGATAGTCTTAGAAGCTATTTTGCATTAATTTTTTTTTGTGCTTAGTACACTTTGAAAACACACTAGATTATGAGTCTATATTCTAGGTTTATGAGGTTTGTTTGGTTGATGGATTTTTGAGTGATTGAATGAGGAAATAAATTTGGAAAATAAAATTTTTTGTTGTTCATGGAATAAATATCTACTTTGTTGATTTTTTCTTAGTGTTGAAGAAGATGGTGATCTTTTCTTAAGGCAAGAGTTGATTACTGATTGAAAAGATGCTTGAAGCATGAGTATGATCAAAGATTACCTTGGATTATGTTAAGTTAATAGTTTGGATATAGATAGAGCACATGTTCGTTATACTTGCTAAAAGGCAAAACACAAAAAGAGGAATTGAAAAAAAAAATCAACAAAGAAAATTACAGCTAATTACTTACTATCAATGGTCTTGTGGTTTATTGGTTGGATGCATATGAGCTATAATCTAGTATGGTTTTTGCTTTTTATTTTGCATGAAAGGTTGTTGTTCTTACTTAGTGTTGAAGGATTGTGGTCTATAGCTTGTGAGGAAATTGTTTTCATAATTTTTTTTTCTTTTGAGTTGCATTGGATTGAAGAGATTACATACTTAATGTCTCTTGTTGAGTTCTTGGAGGCTTTAGAGTTTCAATCTTTTTCTATAATGTCATTGCTCAAGATTATGATCTATCTTTTTCAAAATTTTCAAACTAGTTTGTTTGGGGACAAACAAATAGTTAAGTGGGAAGGAATTTGATCAACTTAATTTATGTGTTAATTGTTATACTTATTTTAGGTTAATTTTATTATAATTAAGTGATTTTATTATCCTCACTTGTTTATTTTTTTATTTTATTTAGGTTAAGAACTTATCAAAGGAGTTGATCAGATTTTTATAAAGCAAAGAGACTAAATTACAAGAAATTATAAAATAAGAGGTGCAACTGAAATTAGAAGAATTTTTCTCTTTTGGTTGACTGAAATACCCTTTTTGTAATATGATAATGTAGGGAGAAGGACATTCTAGTCAAGGATATTCTAGTCATTTAAATCCTAAAAGGTAGGGAGAAGGACATGAGATAGGTTACAAATCAGACATCGGAGGGAAAACGGATCGCAATAGGAGAATAGAGGACGAAATCGATGAAAGAGTTGTAGCAAACAGAGATGAGACGGAATGGAGGACGAAAAAGCAAAACAAGGCCAGGAGTTGCAAAGTTTGGGAACAGGGAAAAAATGGGGTGCACAAGAGAGAGAAACGAATTTGGTTATTTGTTTCTTCTTCTTATTCTTTGTTTTCAAATTAAAATTGAATGAGGTATGTTAACTCGCATGATGTAATAGGTATTTTTTATAATAAGTTTAGTATAAAAAATTTAAATAATAAATAATTAAAAATATTAGAAAATTTGATTAAAGTTAAACTAACCTGACTGAAATTAGGTAAATAGAAACATAACATTATATATATTTTAAAATAATGTATAATTTTGTCATTAGAAATAATTTATTAAAAATTGCCCTCATCTATCAACTGAAACTCTAATTTTTAATATCAATGAGAAATTTATTTAGAAAAATTTACTTTCAATTATAGCAATTATGGACTAAATTATTTTATTAAACTGTAGAGAATAATTCATACTATAAAATGAAATCATGAATAACAAAATAATATGATTGAAACATAAAATTATGCTTAATTTATGTTAATAAATTTACAATTTAACCATTAACCTAATAAAGATAAAAATAATAAAAAATAATATTAAAGCCAAATCAATTAGAACCATAGCCAGAAGTAGATAAATTATAATGGTTAAAGTTTTATTTTAACAAAATTAAAGAAAAGCAATAATAAAAAGTTTGAATCAAGACAGAAAATGAAAAAATATTAGGTATTAAAGGCTTAATGATTGATTTAATGAATGTAAAAAATGGCTTAACACAAAAATAAATAAATTATGATAACCAATGTCTTATTTTGGAATATAGTACATAAAAACAATAAAAATTTTGGGGAACAAGAAAATAAATAGAAAGAATCTAGCTAAATATTTATTAATTTTGGGGACCAAAATAAAACACAGATGGAAAATAGGGACTAACATGGAAAAGAGTAGAAGCTTAGGGATTAAATTGACATTTAACCAGACAACCTAAAACTAGAGAAATTACAAAATGGGCCCTAAAAATGCTAGCACCTTGTGAAAAGGGATTCGAACTTAAGGAATAATCAATTTTGTTTGAAAAAAAAATGAGGCAAACACAAAAAAAATATATATTTATCTTCAATGAGGAACAGTAAAAATGATTTTTTAGAAGTAAGTGAGGTATATGGGACCAACGCATTACGTGGGTAAATTCTATATCAACATTAGCCATAATATAATCAATATAAGTTATTAATGGAACAATGCAAAAGGATAATACTTGCATGACATCAAGTAAAATCTGAGTATAAATAATTATAAAAACACAAAGTAGTCAACTGAAGATGTGTTTATTTAGTGTCAAAAAAGCATTAAAGATAACAAACGAAAAATGATTAAATCAATTCTATTAATCAATTCAATAAAACTATTAAAAGAAAGAATGTTTCTGATGTTTATAGTGTAGGATAACATTGCATAATATACATGCATAAGTTTTTCAGATTTTTACTCACTAATGAATTAGTGATAAAATAAAACCTTTTAAGAACTGTGCACTCATGCATAATACAAAATTTTCACTTATTCTAACTAATAAAAACTCTAAATTAAATCTGTACAAAGCGCTTATAAATTATGAAAAGTGTACATTTGTTTCAACTAATTAAAACTTTGAATCAAACCTATATAATTAAAACTCTTAGTTAAACTATGCAAAAGAAAAAAAAATCTAATATTTAATATGGTTAATAAAAGCATGTCCTTCATTTTCATTTAAGGTTTTATCATGTTAAATTTAAATATGTCATAAAAATTTTTATTGTCCTAAAAAATCATGTCAAGTATCTGAAAGCCTGCTACATTTGCAACCAGGGATTGAGATAGTCCCCTTTCTTTATCCTTAAAAACCTTTTATTTCTAGTATATACAAAAATTCTGATTAGCAAAAGGGCAAAAAAAATTGTGACAGATCATGAAAGTTGGGGACCATTATGGCGAAAATATTATATCTAGGGACTAAAGGAGAGATTTGACCATTCTATAGGAGAGCAAAAACCAAAAAACGATGAGTGGACGTGTCAAAAAAGGAGAAAATACTCTTGGGTCTCTATAATGTTTATTTTGGCTAGTATTATTCCTCAATCTTTATAATGTGACAATCATGTCACGATCAGCAAATGGTCTACCCTCTAGCTGGTGACAGTAGGCAAAAGTGGGGGAGCATTATGGCATACATGAAATATTCAGGTACCAAAAGAGGGTTTTGACCATAATTTGAAAGAAGAAACAAAAAACCACATAAGTTTTACTGTTTCTTTTAGAGTAGACTATAATATTCTTTGCATGTTTCGTTCTTTTTCTGCCTTGGGTTTATCAATTATTATTGTTGAATATAGTATAAGATGCTAAATTTATATATATGCTAAGGTTAGCATGTAGCTTAGTTGAATTATTTCAATTAATTTATTTGAGTTTGTGTTTTAATCTATTTTCTTTGCAGCAATGAATATTGTTCATATTTTATCACCATAGATAATTTATCTTAGAAATCTAGATAAATGACCAATAAATGAAATTTGATTCGTACACTAGGGAAATAGGGCTGCAATAATTAGGATAGAGGTATAACTATTTATTATAATTTGTTAATTTGGTAACATGAACTTAATGAGTTTGATTAATTTTGTGAAATGTCAAGAGATAATCATAAATTAATCGAATACTTTGTAATTGCTCGATTAATTTTGTGAAATGTCAAGAAATAATCATAAGTTAATCGAATACATTGTAATTGCTCGAGATAAATTAGTAATATTAAGAGTGATTGTTGATAACTAAGAACCTGCCTAGATGATTAATTGGAAAACCCTCAGTTAGGTGAAACTCAAGCCTTAATTATCCCATAATTGTTTTCTTCCCATTTCATTATTCTCATCATTATATTAGTTTAATCTTATTTTAATTTTAGTTAATTTTACTTCCTTAAAATCTAAACTCATTTATTTTATTTTTCATAAACAATTAAATTTGTTTGAGGAAATGATCTAGGAAGGCAAGCTGTAAGAGTACATATTTAGGCAAACATCTCCTTGCTGTAGGAAAAAAAAAAGGCCCCGTAAAAGAAATGATGAGAGCGACAACGACAACAGCCAAAGGCCGAGGAGGCTTCACTCTCTAAGGGAATGCCGAAACCCCAGACCCTCAGCAAGGGTAGTCCACATGATCATCAAGGGAAGAGACAAGAGTACGAAATTGCACAACTCGAGGTAATTAACCCGAGCCTAGTTATAGCTAAGGTGGATGGATTTCAGGTAGCAATCTTACACCTAAACCCGCTCGTCTTTAGGGAGTGCATCAACAACTTTGACATAAAAAAAGTCTACCTGGATACAGGAACCAGTGTTAACATCTTTTTCATTGATTTTGTTAGAAAATATAAAGGTGAAAAGATCTCCCTTGTTGCCCGTCAATGCACTCACCTTTGGGATAGGCAACGATGAAGTCCCCACTATCGAGATCATTGGGTCCCATTGATGTTGGTAGGAAGAGATCATAATGGGGAACTTGCCAGTAAGTCCAATAATGCTGAGTTTTTTGTCCTTGACGTCCCGTCACCTTATAAATCCATATTGGGTCAGCCAACCTAGGTGCAATTCCATATTTGGGCTGACATTAGAAGCCTAATAGTGTTTTTTGTGACCCCCATTGGGGAAACCACGATGTTTGTCAAGTAAGCAATAGCACGCCTAGATTACATGGCAACATGACAAAGACCTAGGGAGAATACCCCTATATTGGTAGAGTCCAAATAGCACATGGAGGCCTTCCAGGAAAACGAGGACAACACGGCTTTGCCTCAGGCATGGAACTAACAGAAGTGGCCTTGAGAAGGTGATCAAGATTGGTAAGGACCTCTCATCAGAGGTAAGATAGATGTTCATTTAATTTCTTAAAGCAAATATAGATATATTTGCTTAATCCCCTGGTGAGATGCCTAGGATCGACCTAGGAGTCATTACTTATAGCTTGTAAGTGGACCCCTCCACCCAACTAGTATAGCAGAAAAAACATAATATGGCGCCTAAAAGACACAAGTTCGTCAGAGGAGAAGTTGAAAAGCTATTAAAGGCTGAAATCATTCAAGAGATACGATACCCTTAATGGCTCACCAACATGGTATTAGTAAAAAAGGAAAATGAAGACTGACGCATGTGCATCGACTTTACCAATCTCAACGATGCTTACCCAAATGATCCATATCCCTTGCTATATATAGACTAATTGCTCGATGCCACATCCGAATTCAAGGTATTATCCTTCATGGATGCTTTCAGTGATTATCATTAAATTCGGATGCACCCTGAAGATAAAGAAAAGACAGCCTTCACAACAAATGAGGACATCTATTACTACCAACAAATGTCATTTGGCCTGAAAAATGCCAAAGCCACCTATCAGAGGCTGATAAATTGTATTTTCATAGATCAAATGGGAAGAAAATATAGAGGTATATATGGACAACATAATCATCAAAAGTAAAGCAATAAGCCAACATCTTGATGACCTTCTAGAAACTTTCTAAAAAATGCGGCAGTTTAACATGAAACTTAACCCCAAAAAGTACACCTTTAGTGTATGCACTAGCAAAGGTTACATGGTTTGCAAAAGAGGAATTAATGCTAACCTCAATAAGATCAAGGTCATCCTCATGATGCTTGACCCTTAAATTAAGAAGGATGTCCAAAAGCTCATTGGAAGGTTAACCACGCTTTGATGGTTTATCTCACTGTTTGGCGATAGATGCAAGTCATTCTTTCAAATGCTAAAGAAGGACGCAACCTTCGAATGGATGGACGAATGCCAAGAAGCATTCCAGCAAATAAAGGATTATTTGCAACACCTCCCCACATTAAAACAATCGAGGCCTAAATAGCCCCTAGTACTCTACTTGGCCGTCATCGAAGGCTCTGTCAGTGTTGTCATTGTCAAAGTAAATGAGACGGAACAATGGCCTGTATACTATGTCATCTGGACCCTCTAGGGGCTAAACCAAGATACCTCATGCTTCACAAAGTGGCCATATTATAACCTCTTAAAAACTATGACCGTACTTCCAAATTCATCATATCACCATCAGAACAAGAGTTACAATTGTGGGTTATGCTACAGAAACCAGATAAATCTGACTGACTTGCTAAATGGTTCCTTGAATTAGGGGAATATAACATTTACTACGAGCCTTGAAAGGTTATTAAGGTGCGAGCCTTGAAAGGTTATTAAGGTGCAAGCCTTAGCAGATTTTGTGGCTAAGATGATATCGGGCATAAAAACCTATGAATGACAAAGTGCAACACTAACTTAGGAAGTGTACGTGGATGAGGCCTTAGGTCCTGAGTACCAGGGAGTAGGCATCGTACTAAAAGACCCACTCAACTTAGAGGCCACGCTCAGAATCATATGTCGTTTCCCTATAACTAACAATGTCGCAAAGTATGAACCCATCTTAGCAGGGCTATTGATGGTTGGTCAGGTAGGGGTGCGGAGGATACAGATATACAATGACTCTCAATTAATAGTGAATCAAGTCACGGGAATAGTAGGCACAAAATAGCCTACCTTTTGCAAATAGCTAAACCAATAAGAATGCTAATGCAGACGTTTGACCCTGTGCAGGTTCAGAAGATCCCTAAAAGTTATAATACTAGGGTTAACGCCCCTTCAAAAGGACGGGAATAAGCTATGATAGAAGTACTTGTAGAGCCCTCAGTCCATTTAATACATGCTATGACACCCGAAGAAGATTGAAGGGAGCTAATCAAAGTTTAACTTAAGAAGGGTACATTAAGCAAAACTTATGAGAAGAAGAGAAAAATCAACATTTGAGCAAGATGTTTTTTCATCATCAGGAGAGAGCTGTACAAAAGATGGTTTGCCTCCCTTCTGCAACAATGCCTAGGCTTGCTCGAGGGGCATCACGTTCTCAAAAGGATTCACCAGAGAGACTGTGGAGCACATATCGATGCCAACTCCTTGGCCCACAAAGCTTTAAGATAGGGCTATTTTTAGCCTACAATAAAAAGGGATGCCAAGGAGTTCATCCGTACATGCCATAATTACCAGATCAACTTAAGAACAAAAAGGCTGCCCTCTTCCGGTGCCTCTTTGGCAGCGGACCCCTGGCCGTTCACATGTGGGGATTAGATATGATTGGAACGCTCCCTATGGCCCCAAGGCAAGTCAAGCAATATATTGTGGTGGTAGATTACTTCATAAAGTGGGTAAAAGTAGAACCCTTAGCCTCTATCATTGCCCCCCAAATCACTAAGTTCTGGTGAAAGAATATCATTTGCTATTTTGGATGCCCTAAAGCCATCATAATTGACAATGAAAAGTAATTTGACAATCAGCAAGTTTGACAATTTGCTGAAGACAAATGCATCCGCTTGTACTTTGCCCATGTCTCTCACCCTCAGTCAAACGGGCAGGTAGACGTCACCAACAGAATGATAAAGGATGGTCTAAAAAAGAGGCTAGGTGAGGACAGAGGCAGGCGGGTGGAAGAGCTGCGAAGAGTTTTATAGGATTATCGCACGACCCCCTAATGGTATACTAGAGAATCACCTTTCACAATGGCTTATGAAACCAATGTCTTTATACCCATAGAGATCCCTTGCCCTACCTTACGAATGTAAGCCTATGATCCTAATCAGAATAAGAAAGCCCTTGAAGGAAAGATGGATCTACTAAAAGAATTAAAGGAGGATGTGAGGATTCACATAAAGGTCTTTAGGCAGTGAACTGCCCTAACACATGACTAAAGAATGAAAGGCAAGAACATTTGAGTTGGGGGGTCTGGTCCTTATCAAAATTAAACTAATAGGTAGGAACCTAGAGCACGGGGCACTAATGCCAATTTAGGATGGACCATACCTGGTCACAAAGAAGCTTAGAGAAGGAGTTTATGAATTGGTAACCTTAGAGGGAAAAAAGTTGCCCAGGAATTATCATTCAGATGATTTGTCTCTTTACTTTGCTTAGATTTTCACAGAGACGATATTTCTCATTATATATTTCAAATTGTTTACAAATAAAAAGGTATTCCTCTAATGCTTCATGTTTTCATCACATAAAAACAAGGCTTCATAAAACTTTTGAGCGCTTAGGAACACTTGATGAGGCTCGACTACAAAGGCCCCCTACTTATGCCAAACAACGTAATGAATCACTAAAGATTGCAAGCATACGAAAATATAAAAGGAATGGAATGGAAAAAATAAACTTTTCATTAAAAGAAAATTTCTTTACAAAAGAATTACTATAGAATACGAAAGAAGGTCCTATAGGAACAAAAGAAAAAAAGGACGCGTACTAACTACAAAGGCTCCTAAAACTCTTCAGGAATGGGGTTATCATCAAGATCTATCGCCAATGTGTCATCGTTGAAGGTAAGATTCCTAGCTTCTACTCCTTCGACCTAGACTCATAATCCAAACCCAAATCCTAATATGTCAACATAAATGAGATATCAAGGTTCTAATTCGCCAACTTAACTTGAAAACGGTAAGAAAGGAAGTCATTCTTGAATTCTAGGAAGATAATCTTTCTAAGTCCTTTCTACGCCTTTAGAACGAGTGAGATGAACTCCTCTATGTGAGCATTAGCCTTGGACTAAATGCACTGGTACTCTAGATGGCCCTCGCGCCTAATGAAGCTAACTTGCTTGATTCGCTCTATAAGGGGCATCATATAAGCAAGTGAACTTGAGCTAGCCTCACTCGCAACGATCCTTAAGCCAAAGTAGCATACTTGTCCATCAATATAGTAACCTTGACAATATTTATCTTGCACTCTGCTGCTTTTAGAAAGGCCACCAAACGATCAACCTCCTTGCAAGCCTCGGTTTCACTTTTCCAGAGATTGCTTTTAAAGCCTCCTATAGCTTTACCACTTTTAACTTCAACTCCTTTGTGACACCCTTCTTTACCTCCTTGGCTTGGCCTCCTTTCAAGCCTTAGCTTCACTTTTTAGAGATTGCTTTTAAAGCCTCCTACAGCTTTACCACTTTTAACTTCAACTTCTTGGTGACACCCTTCTTTGCCTCATTGGCTTTCTTCTCTAGCTTGGGGTCCTTTGCGACTGCCTTTTTGGCAGTTTGCTTGCTGTTTAGCTCTATTTAAAGGGAGATAGCATTCTTATAAAGGGCTTCAAGCTTAGAACGTAAGGCTTTCTCCCATGCTGACCATCGTTCCCCCAAAATATGAGCAATGATGGCCGTTGCTAAAACTCAGATTTGTTAGTAAGGGAAAAACATCTCAAATACTAAAAATAAATAAAAGAATGTACTTGAAGAATGCTACAGCCCATGCTCATCAACTGGTTCCCTTTTGACCAATGGGAGATGAGCCAAAAATTGCCGATCCCTAAAGGTCCTTAACTCCTCTAGGATGCGATGGAAAATGTTAAATTGATTTTCAAGTATCAATTCGCCAATGCTCATATCCCACAAAAGGTCAAAGACTTGGTTAGGCACAATCCATTTTAGCGATAAATCCCTCTTCTATGCCTAATTTCATGCAAGGATCAAGTTGTGCGGCTGGAAGCTTTTGTCCAGTTTCAGCTCGGATGGCCCTTCTCGGGCAGATGGGGCCTTTTAGGGACAACCCCTACTGGAACCCACATGGGGGAAGAGGCAATGTAGAATGCACATTCTTCAAAGGCCTCAGGGTCGCATTTTACTTTTACAACACCACTGGGTCTTTGATAGAATGGTCCTCAAATGACCTCACGTACTTCTCTGAAGCCGCTAGATTGAAACACTCATAATTAGCACAAAATGACCTTAAGTCAATAAAGTTAGCTTGGAAAAATTACTCAAACAATGCCCTACCACTGCCTCTATCATGGGAAGCACTGTCTTGAGGGGGACCAATTGGCCTCGCCCTTTTGCGGACTAACTGAGCCTCTGAGGGGGATTCAAGGAGCTCTATCACTTTGGATGGTGGCGGCTTGGACGACGAAGCGCCCACCGTATAGGCCGTGTTGGCCGAGAGAATGTTGGCCTTGTGGGCATCCACCAAGGCATTAGCGATGCCTTTGTGCTTTGTCAAAAACTTTTTGGCGCCACTGCTCATTTCTGCAAAAATGAAAAATAAATAGGGCACAGTTAGATACCATGGCCATGCAAAAAAAGAATGAAAAATATTACGGCTGGGACATAACTCTTTGGAGGGGGGCCCGCTGGGCCTTCACGACGACACCATAAACTTCAAGCAGTTTTCCTTCATGGCCCTCCTCCCAATTGCATGGGTCTCTCATTCCTGGATATAACCGATGGGCCTTGTTGATTCCTACTTACCTAAGGGTGGTTTTATCTATATCTGTGTAATGAATGGGGAATAATTTCAAAAAATTGTTGTTCCCCACTACTTCCTCTAACCAGCGGACTAACCTAAGAAGTGAGTGATAACCCTCCGAGCCTTCATATATAGGCAATGTCCTGACCAAAGTGTGTTGAAGGGTGTTTGAGAACTCGTAAGAGAACCCCATGCTTGGTCATTCACCATGAAGAAAAAGTGTTTTTTCTACCCCGACCACGAGTTCTTACAGGATACAAAGGCAAAAGACTTGTTCCCATCTCGGTTAATTGGGGTAATATGGAAAAAATTGTCGCCTTTCCTTAAGTCTAGGATGTAAAACTGAAGGAAAACCTCTTGCCAACTTGCAGTAGATAATGAAGCTATTGAAGTGAACAAATGAGTTCGGCATCAGCTATGAGGACAAAATATGATAGTGCTCATAAATTTATTATACCAGTGGGTGAAGAGAGAAGTGGAGTCCCACATGGAGCTGATTTATAAACACGAAAAGTACGTCATCTCTGTTGCTTCCTCTTACTAGGCCCTCATCCTCGAGGGCCTGTGCACGGGAGAGGGTGGCGACAACACCGTTAGACCAAAAATACCTGACAAGATTCATCACCAGCGTGCCTTCATTATGCTAATTCACAGCTCCATTTATCACCCCAACATTGGGGAAAAAATGGCATCTTGGAAGAATCACTCATACCGACAGCAACCCGGATGATGTTTTTAGATAAGCCATCTGAAAAAACCGGCGAGACACATCAGGGATGTCACCAATGCAATGAGGCAGCGGAAAGGTGGAAACCTAGAAAAAATAAACCCAAAACCTATAAGAAGTCAAAACAAAACCTAGAAGAAGTAAAGGCAAAAACAAGATAAGAACAAAATATGAAGAACCCACTACTTGAATGCACTAAAGGAAAATGAACACTGTAAGAAAAAGGGAAATTTTGGGAGACAATCTCCAGAGAACTGGTACTAATAATAATAAAATCACAAGAAAAGTAGCAAAACAAGCTAAATTGTGAAAAGGGCAGGGCAGAAACCCTTACGACATATATATGCAAACCTGTGACCTTTGGGTTTCCCCTAAGAAACTGCCACTACAAATAATAGGCCAATCACTGGAGGACATATGACCACTAGCGGCACCAAGATAGGCATGCCTAGTCACTTCCCTAAAGAACATTTAATAAATGTCTGATCGCTTTTGTTTTAGCTGACATGCTTGACATGTGTTATAGTCACATCAAAGTGGTGTGGTAGAAAACTCAAGAAGGTGCCATTTGCCCAACTTTCTTAGGAAGCCAACAGAGAGGGGGGTTCGCACCCTTACACTAAAAATGACGTCGCGTGAAAACAACAAGGGAAATAAGAGGGGATTGCACCATTACCCTCCAAATGATGTCACTTGGATGTAGTTAGGAACATGAGGCCCGTAACCCACATTCCTTCATGGGGGCAACCCATTGGTAGCAAGCCGGCCCGAGTGCCAAAATCTAGACATATAAAGGTTGAGCCGTCCCTAGAAGCCCATATAGGCCCCCAAAGAGAATTCCTTCCCAGAAGAAAATTGTATCCCATGAATACGGGATAAGTTATGAGATTTCTATCCCCAGAGCAAATTACCTGAAGCACGCATTGACTATTCCTTGCCGGAAAATTAACTTAAGCATCGGAAGGTTTCCCTATAGGTACATTCCGGGGCTTTGATGCTGAAGTACATCCTGGAACTTTGACGCTATCTTTGCATGCAAGACTTTGATCTACTGTTCATCACGCTCTTGGGCCCAACTTACCCAATCATTTTTCCTATCAGATACATTAGTTTGTTATAGGGATTAAAACTTGTTACAATTGACTTTGTGCACTCTTTGGATTAGCCATAGTAGGAATGCTTGTTTGTTTAATTTATGAAATTCAGTTTACTTTAAAGTAATTAATTATACCCTAATTTTGTATTAATTACTCCATTTGTCCCAAAATTTTTGCTCAATTTATTTTAGGCAATTAATGTTGGATTTTTTATTTTTAATATTTTAATATATAAATGAAAAAAATTTATATGTGAATGATAAATCAAGACATACAATATATATATATATATATATATATATATATATATATATATATATATATATATTAATTTTTTTAACAAACAATAATATGAATAAATTCAAGTTAAAATACAAAAAAAAGTCAAATGGAGCAAAAGTTTTAAGACGAAGGGAGTACTTAATAATAAAATAGAGTATTCTTTTAACTATAGATTTTTATGATGTAGTTCAATTAGTACATTTTTAAAAATAAAAAAGGCTATGGTCTTTGTGGAAAATAGATGTGATAGGTGGGAATAGAGGTGTTAGTAAACCAACTTTTATCGAGCTATTTAAGCTCAAGTTCGAAAATACCTCTTAATGAATCGAGCCTATTGAACTTCAAACTTGAACTCAAGTTGACTTTGATATTCAAACCCTTTATGTGATAGGTTTGGGTTCAGCTCGACTCGGTAATAACCCTAGGTATGAATAAGTGAATCCGAAAAAGTATCTGTATGCTTAGCAAGCGACATTAATAGCTGGCTATCTTAAGCAGACTAATGGTAGCTTTTTATAGCTTATAATGAAAAGATGTTTAATAAACATTGATGATTATTTTGAAAGAAAAAAAAAAGAATTTGAGCTACATAACAAAATAAAATAAAAAGAAATTAACTGTTTATCTGTTAGTTTTGTAAAATAAAAAAAGTTGGTCAGTCTATCTGAATTAAGAAATTGCATTTGCAAGAACAAAAAGAAAGATTGCCACGTGAATCGTGTTGACAGGCTTCATGTGCAACATGCAACCATATTTTTTCTTTTTTTTTTTAAATATACTCTATGTATGCACATGCAAACACACTTTTTAAGGTAATCCAACCCTAAAAACATGCTGTAAAAGTAAATTCATGCACATCAGTCATTGATTCTGCCTCACTTATAGATGCACAAAATTAAAAGTTCCCTTCTACCAACCTATATATATGTACATGGGATAAATACCAATTTTACTAATATAAAGTGTTGGATGTAATGTGTATTTCAAAAGGCTTATTTATCTCACATTAAACAAAGACTTGAAGAATGGTTCTTCATCACCAATATAAAGTGTATTTCAAAGGGTTTATTTATCTCACACTATACAAAGACTTGAGAATGGTTCTTTATCCCACATTACTTGTAAAATCATATCTCACTCTTTGATTTGTATAAATAAATTATCCATATTATGAAAAGTGTATATATATATATATATCTCTTTATTTCCTATAAAGATAGGCCCTCATTTCATTAGTTTTTTTTATCTATAACTCAAGCTCTCTTCTCTCTCAAAACACATTTGTTATCTGTCTTTGCTAGTTCATAGGTTTTTACTGATTCCTAAGTATCCTGGTTGTGAGTGCACGCAGTCCAGAAGAACCCATTATATCCTAGGAAATTTTTGTTGTTGCTTGTGACAAAGCTTTGGCCAACACCAAGTCCAACATGGAGACTGCTATTGCTGTAAAAAATGCTGTCGTTATACTACTGTAGCCATCGCTATTGACACTCTAAGCCATTCCTTAACATTTTAAAGATTAAAAGTATTTGGTTGGGATAATTACATAAAAAAAAAATAAAAGAGTGTATCTTTACGCTGCTAGGCATACAAGAAGTCGCATTTGCATTAATTGAGTCAAAGTCATTTGACCTTATACCGCAAAAGTCCTGATAATAAGGTATGTTAACATACTATTATTTCAACTTATCTAATAAAAATGGGAAAAATGGCTATTGTATTTATGGAAATAAAAAAACACTTAGTGCTAGAAAATGAAGTAAAGTGAAAAACCTCATTTGGTAAGAGCAAACTTAGCTCATGGGAATCATGATAGTTATGACATCATTGTTGTTGTGGAATCAAAGGCATATCTCGTTGCTAGTCCCAAAGAATGAGTGATAAATTCTGGTGCTACAAGACATATTGTGGCAAAAGTAATGTTATTCCTCTTGCACTCTAATTGAAGACGATGATGAAATAATGTATTTTGGAGACTCAAGGTACACTGGTTTTGGTAAAGGGAAATGTGCATTGGGTCAATTCACTTTCGCTTAAGTTAATTTAATCTAAAATGATCTATTTTTATTCGTATATCTTTTTTACTATGAACCATTTTTATTTGAAAGCTAATATTATATAGGCGTAATAATCCATTCAAAATAGGTTTTATATGATGTTATTAATTTTTTAAGAATTTTTCATTTTTAATGCCTAAAACAGAAAAATTCATAAAAATTAAATAACATTATAAAAATTTTAAAAATTAATGGATTATTACATTTAAATAATATTGCTTTTCAAATGAAATTAGTTCCAGAGAGAAAAATGTAAAAATAAAAGTAAATCATTTCGGATTAAGTTGACTTAAGTTAAAATAAATTGGCCATTAACTTCTAGCAAGACAGTGGCTCTTGGTGTTGTGATGCATATTTCCACTATAAAAGGCTAACTTAGTCTTAATGTTTTTACTTATGAAGGCAGGATAAAAGTTACCTTTGAGTATGATAAGATAGTGATGACAAAAAACAATATCTATGTAGGTAAACATTTTTGTAATCAAAGTATTTTTATTCTGAGTGTTTATGATGTTATAGTAATACTGATGCATCTATTTCTACTTACTTGGTTGATTATTTTGATATATGGTGTGCTAGTTTAGAACATGTGAATTTTTCTTGTTTGAAAAAGATGCAATCATTTGATTTAGTTTCACCTTCTAGTAACTCAAGCTTTGATAAGTGTAAAATTTGTGTTGAAACAAATTATACAAAGAAAGCTTATGCTTCCACTGAAAGAGAATCAGAGTTGTTAAGTTTAGGCCACACTAATTTGAGTGACTTAAACCAAATTGCATGACTAGAAGAGGTAAAAAATATTATGTGATCTTCATAAATGATTGCCTTAGATATACAAAAGTTCATTTATTAAGAAATAAAGATAAAGTCTTTGACATGTTTTGTCGTGTAAGCCTAAAGTAGAAAATTAGTTGAAAAGAAATGTTAAAAGATAATATTTGAGGTGAAGTTATCTTGTCTACTCATCATTTGCAAATTTAAATTCCTTATAAAAGGGTTAGTATAGCTCCATATGAAATATAAAAGGGTTATTGTTCAAACTTTAAGTACTTAAAAGTTTGAGGATGTTTTACAAAAGTTATGTTTCCTAAACCTAAAAAGTGAAAAATTGAATCAAAGATATTGGGTAAATTGCACCCGCTACTCCAAACCTTTAATTATTGTTTCACTTCTAACCCTGACATTCACTTTGCTCATACCATATCCCTAACCTCAATAAAACGTTTAATTTTAACCCCCTGTTGGATGGAAATAATTATCTCAGATGGAAAAAGCCATGTTAGCAGATTACTATAAGGGAAAATGCTTGTGTTTGACCTATGTAAAAATTCTATTTGCCAAAAAAACCTTAAAACTTTTAAATCTAACAAAAAACTTTAAAACTTTTTCCAGCCAACCCTTTCCTCCCTCTCTTCCATCTTTCGCATCGCAATCTTGGCTACCTCCATCTCCGACAAACCCTTTCATATATTTCATCCCTCTCCGGCCTCATCTCCATGATGAGGGTGATTAATTTGGCTTCCCTTTTGCAAATAGAGCATCTCTCTCATGATGGAATCGAGCTTGATCATGAGTCGCAACTCCTGATCGTCATCCACTCGCCACCAAATGCCATTGCTAACTCGTGGTTGAATCATCTTCGCCATTGGAGCCGAATACCATTGCCAATTGCGTACAAATTGCAATGAATCAGACGAAATTGTTGGTGAAGAAGTGATGGATTAAATAGAATCGCAGGTAGAGTCACGACGGTGAGTGGCAGTTGGGATTTAGTGAGGGAGTAAGGACGGTGAATGGTAGCGGGGATGGGTGAGGGAGTCAGGACGGTGAGTGGCGATCGGGATATGTGGGGGAGGTGCTTGGCGGCGGGGATGGGTGAGTGGAGGCCAGAGATGGGAGGAGATAGAAGAGACGGAGGAGGGGGGAGGCTGGAGATGGGAGGAAAAGAAGGTTGGAGATAGGGCTGCTAGAAAGGGAGGTCGGAGATGGGGCCCGTTGAAGATGAAGGTGAGCTAAAAGAGGTTGGCCTATATTTTTGTTAGATTTAAAAGTTTTGAGGCTTTTTTGGCAAAGGGTATTTTTATAGGGGTTAAAACAACAGTTTTTCCTTACAGTAATTTGCTTACATGGCTTTTTCCGTATGAGATAACTATTTCTGTCCAAAATAGGGCTAAAATGAAACGTTTTATTGATATTAGGGATACGTTATAAGTAAAGTGAATGTTAAGGTTAGAAGTGAAACAATAATTAAAAGTTATAGGTAGCGAGTGTAATTTACCCCAAAGATATCTAATTGCATGTTTATTACATATATGGAATATAGTTTTACGTATAGATTTTTTTTTATTGAAAGTGATGAGTTGGGCTGCAACACATTAATTTTGTTAGAGATATTTTATTGGTATTGAAATTTCATGTTTTAATTTATTTTAGTGTGTGTATGTATGTAAGTATATATATTTCCTCTAAATTTCTCGCGTTCCCATTATTAGAGATGTCTTTAAATATCAAGTGAAAGAATTGTGGCGGAAAACAAAACAAGGTTACTTAAAAAATGGCATTTACACATATCTCGTAGAAGATCACGTAAACATTTGTTACATACATCTTCGTGCATCCTACGAGGGCCGAAAATGTATTTCGCTTGTGGAAGAAATTTCCAAAAAACCATTTCCAGGGGACCGGAGGGTGCGACGTCAGCTTAGGCAGGGTTCTGCTAGCTTCACAAACCACATCACATCAAAATCCTCACCCGCGTCTCGACTGGGCATCTGATTTTATCATCGACGGCGAAGTCTCATTTGTGATCACTCGCTTCTCCACGTCTCCGGATAACTCACATTCTCCACGTCGGCCTCTCTTCCGTTCTCCACTGCACCCGAACGGACGCTGGCCTTACTTTCCCACCATTTCTCCACCATTTTCCCGCTGATTTTCTCCCTCTCGCGCTCTTTCATGTCGATCAAATTGCAGGACCAATGCCTCTTGTCTTCCAGGTGATCGAATTTCTTTTCTCAGTTTTAGTTCTAAATTGTTCGTCTCTACTTGACTAATTCCCGTTGCTTAGCCAGAGTTGTTGTGTGCGGCTAGGGATTTGTCGAGAACTTGATTTTCATGTTTAGAATTAGTTTTCCTTCCGAGACACCTAGGAGAGTGAATAATATATACAGCAAGGTTTCTCGATGTGGGAATGACAGATTGATTCTGCATAGCTGATTGGTTCGAATTCTTTTTAACATGGAAAAACATTTTACGCCAATCTGATTGTGTTTTTTGGAACTATATGTTTTTTTTTACTCTTTTTGCGCTGGGTTCTTTGCCACTACATTATGACTTGTCTTATGCTTGTTTCTGTTGAGCAGATTAATCTGATATCAAGTTTACTGCTGACTGCAGTTCCAAAAATTTTCCTACTGGGTCCTATGATTATGATGCTGTCACTGTTCATTTGAACATTTGTATATACTTGTTTGCTTATAATTTGACAGTGAATCCCTCTGCAATATGGAATTATAAATATTGTACTTGAGATCTTCGAGATTTTTTTTTTTGTTTAAAGAAGGAAAAAGTGTCGCTAGGTGCACTAGATGTGATGATTTCTCATAATGTGCTAATGCAGACGGCATTAACGTACGCAAAAGTGGCTTCTTATAATTTTTCCCCTGATGACAGCTCCTCAAGTCAAAAATTTCCACAGAACCCAGTAAAGATCCATTCATGCTGGAAAAGAACAGTTGAATCAGATTATGTTAGGATAAATTGCAAGAAAGGAAGCTCTATGAAGTCTGCTTACTTTGATTACAAGAACTACAATTGCAAATACAGATGGCTGGACTGTGGGGAACGTTACCTAGTTCTTCGTAAATCAGGAAGGATACGTCAGTTTTTTCCTCTTGCCTCAGCAGAGGAGGGTGTAACTGTCAATGGGAGTCCCCAAGCAAGTATAAGCACTGAAGTGAAGGATATGAGAGTAAAACTAAACCAATCACTGCAGGGTGACAATTACAGTGATGGACTTGTTCAGTTCTTGCATGATGTGGCTAGAATATTTGAGCTTGTTCACAAAGAAAAAGGCTCCGTCTCAAAATTATCTTGGTTTTCTACAGCATGGCTAGGTGTAGATAGGAATGCGTGGCTGAAAACCCTATCTTATCAGGTTTTCTGCTGACTTTATTTCACATTGTTATGGAGTAACTTTTTTTTTTTTTTTCCAATCATTGATGATGAACGAATTATTCTGTTTTCATTATTTACTCTAAGGTCTCTGAATAATACTTATCCAAGAATTTGCTGCCCCTTTTTTCCGTTTCCAGATTAGCTTTGATATTTTAGGTGAGAAATGATTCTGTAATGATTCCCCTGGAATGTTGAAATCACTGCATTTTTGTTAAATGATTCCTAATGCTTTATTCTGCTGAAAAATTCCCTAGTCAAGAAATTTTCCATTATCATTTGCTTCCTGTATTTTCATAAACCTGGGTACTATTTGCCATTATCATTTGCTTCCTGTATTTTCATAAACCTGGGTACTATTTGGGTCTTTGTGGAACTCTGTTATATGCATTTTCTTAGATCAAGTGATCTAGCAGCTTATTTCTTATTCAGCTTTTGATTTTTTGGTTCATATGGAGATGGTTTGGGTAGAAACTGTTCTCCAATATTTCTCTCATTTTTAATATATTGACATTGAAAAATTAGGTTTGCTGGTTTGATTTCACTTGCTCATTATGAATCAGGTGGTAAAGGAACTTGTTCTTGAAGGGTAAGGTTGAAGAAATTTAGCTTACCAAGAGTTTGGGATAGAGTGGATCCAGCCCTTTTGGCTAATAATCATTTTTATCCTTAATGTGCACAACATAACATTTGAACTTATTGCAAATAGTATGACAAGCTGTGTCATTAGCGAATGAACATGTTTCTTTCCCTGTTCCATATTCTCATGATTACAGTTTAATATCATTCTAAGCTGCCTGGACTGTGGCATAATTTCCCAGGCTGCCGTATATTCCTTACCACAAGCTGTGTCATTAGAGAATGAAAATGTTTCATTCCCTCTTCCATAGTCTCATGATTTCAGTTTCATATCATTCTAAACTACCTGGACTGTCGCATAATTTCCCAGGCTGCTGTATATTCCTTACTACAAGCTGCCAGTCAAATTTCTTCACGAGGTGATAGTAGAGAAAGGGATACAAATATTTTTGTTCTGGAGAGGTACCGCATTGCATCTTTTCTTGTATAAATTGTCTTCTAGTTCATCCCCATCACTAAAAGATGAAAAGGGAGAGGAACAAAAAATTGAGATTTATTTTATCTGCATTCAGCTCTTAGTTTTTAGCAGATAGCTTATGATGAAAAATTTATATCTGTTGCTCATGCTTATAACCAAAATAAGGAAGGGATAAACTATATAGAGATTTTTATCTCGTTTATCTTCTGCCTTTAATTTTATGGATTACTTTTCTTTTCAAGGGGAAAAAAGTTGTGTGCTAGTTAATAAGGGACCTAGTCTTTTGATTTATGTTGAAGATAGACTTGATAATTAGGTGTTGTGTGGTTTGACGATTAGGTCCGATTCTTTTATGATTAATCTGGATTAAGCCGAAATGTTTTTATGGCTTTTTTGTCTAGAACCAATGTCATTTGAACCACAATACTATTTAGATATAATAATCCGCTGACTAGCATTTTAAGCAATGTAATTAAATATAATTAATTTTTCTTTTTTCAGGTTGGGTAAGTCAAAAATTCATAAAAAATTATTGACACTATAATGAAATGTTATTCATTGGATTATTATACATATACGGTATTAGCTTGCAAATGGCATTAGTTTCAGACAAAAAATCCTTGAAAACGAAAATAAACCATTTACAAGTTTTCTTTCATTTCCTGTCATTCATCATTGACCTTGGTTTTTCAATTATGTTGTCCATATGCGTACTTTTATAGCAGCTCTAGCTTGTGACTTAAAATTTTCAATTTCTTTTGAGTTCTAAAATTTATGTTGATTCAGTTTATCAAGGCAATCTGCTCGCCTGGAGAGCCTAATTAGGGAGAAACTATCAGCCAAGCAACCTGAAGCTTATGACTGGTTTTGGTCTGAGAATGTACCAGAGGCTGTCTCATCCTTTATTGCTCATTTTGAGGTGGAACCACGGTTTGCTGCTGCTACAGCCATGTAAGTTTTCATGTCCTGTTTCTTCATGAGGGATTATGGATCTTATGTTGACAATGAAGTTCATGCATGATTCTCACTTGTTTGATTACTATCAGGCCCAGCAGAGGCACAACACTTGCTGCTGGAAATGCTAGTGATACATCCCTGGTCATTCTTGCACTAACTTGCCTCGCAGCAATCACAAAACTTGGTCCTGCCAAAGTTTGTTGCCCACACTTCTTTTCTATGATTCCAGACATTACAGGCAGATTAATGGATATGCTGGTTGACTTTGTTTCTATAAACCAAGCTTTTCGCACCATAACAGAAATTGGTTTACAGACAGAATTTCTTGCTCATTTTGGACCCCGAGCTGCTGCATGCAGGGTGAAAAAAGACTGTGATTCAGAGGAGGTTGATTTCTGGGTTAATCTGGTACAAAGGCAACTCCAAAAAGCAGTAGCTAGAGAGAAAATATGGTCAAGGCTCACAACATCTGAAAGCATTGAGGTTAGGTGTCAAGATTTTGTTGAAGACATTTTTTCTTTTAACTCCAGAGTTCGGCTTATTTTTCCATTCTAAAAGAAAAGAACTTGTCAAGATTTTGTCTTTTTTTTTTTTTCTACAATAAAGTTTTCTCATATATATAAAGATAACTGGAAAGTATGTGTTCAATGCTAGTACCATTACGTGGTTTTTGATCTTCATAAATGTAGTATGCATGTGATGTGAGATCTCATAAACTCAACTCAACTGATCGTTAATACGTAACCCCCTACAACCTCAATCGTTACCTAATTATCCACTGACTTATTGCTTCTTTATTGGAGCATCTCTTGGGCTTTGTTTGATATGGTCAAACTATCTATATGGTCCTAATAACTTATCCTTATTGACGCTGGTTTGAGAATCTCCTGGAAAACCAAAATGTTTCATAGTATCTTGATGCATAAGTTGTCATCTAACCTTTTATATTTAACAAAATTTATTTGAAAGGTATTTCTATTTGTTGCAGGTTTTGGAGCGGGATTTATCTATTTTTGGGTTCTTTATTGCGTTGGGCAGAAGTGCACAGTCTTTTCTGTCAGTGAATGGATTTGATGACATAGAGGAACCTGTAGAAGGCTTGATCAGGTACAGTAACGCCACCACAAATTTATTTACCAATTTTTTTAATTCAGGTTGCTTTGAATCAATATGTAGCTTCTGTTCGCAGGTACCTAATTGGGGGCAGTGTGCTGTACTATCCTCAACTTTCAGCTATTAGTTCTTATCAATTGTATGTGGAGGTCAGCATGTATGGTTATAAACATTAAACATGTATGTCTTGTGACTGGAGTATGATATCTCATCATAGTTTTCAACATCATAGGTGGTTTGTGAGGAGCTGGATTGGCTTCCCTTTTATCCCGGCATTGGTGCGACTTTGAAACAATCTCATGGCCATGGGAGTGAACGTGAAGTTCCTCCTAATATTGAAGCCATCCCTGAACTTTTAGATGTTTGCTCTCATTGGATACAAAGCTTTATAAAATATAGTCGATGGGCAGAAAATCCTTCTAATGTTAAGGCCGCTAGATTTTTGTCTAGAGGGTAAGTGAAATTTTTATTTGCTGACGCGTGATAATTTAAGTCTTATTTTTCTGTCTTTCGTTTTTTTTTTTTATAACTTTTATTTTTCTGAACATTTGGATTTGAGTTGAAACTTGGTCATCTGACCATGATTATCATTTATAATTTTAGGCACAATAAGTTGATTGTGTGCATGGAAGAGCTAGGGATATCAAAGTAAGTTCCCTAAACCCTCTCTGTCTCTCTCTCTCTCTCTCTCTTTCCCTCTGCCCCCTTCCATCCTCTTCTCTGCTTGTGTGTATTCATTTGCCACACAGACTTGTATAGACACAGAGAGGCATGTAGGCTGCATTGCCGTTGTCCATCGAAAAGATTACTTGATCTATTTTTATGTGTGTGCTGATACTGCCTTTGTGCAGAAAATAGTAATGTTGAAAACGACAGTCATATTGCTGCAGGATTGTTTGGAATAAAAATTTTGTGGTAGTGCTAGATATGTATTTTAAATGGTTTTTGCCACTGACCTGACATACTTGGTTTTGACTTAAAGCTAGTAGGAGCCTGGAAATGGGATTGTTTATTATCAAGCTAGCCCAAATTAGTTTGAGTTCATATGTGTAATTGCTAGATTTCCTTTTTGACTGCGATGTATTAAGATGAATACCATCATCTGCATTCACTGAATATGAAAATAGCTGACAAGATTTTGGATAAAATCTAAAATCTGGTGCTTGATTTTATTACTCAGCAGTTTTTAAAGAAAGTCCTGACTATGGTTCGAATGGTAGTTTTCTCTCTACAAATTACCAAAAGAGAAAAAAAGAAGCATTCACTTGCATGTCTTCCGTAACAGACCTGTAATATTGTACTGAATTATTGATACTAGCAGCTGTAATGATAAGAAAACTGGAAGAGCATCCCTAGGGTGTGTGCGCGAAAAGTGTAGTGATTAAAAATTGAGGCAATTCTCCACCATTTTTTTACGTTTCTGAAGTCAAGGTCCTTACTTTAGCCAAAAAACACCAAGTTGTGTGATTTTTAGGCCAATTTGTGCAGCCTGCAGTAGCAAAATTGTAAAAAACTTGATTTTTGGCAAACTGAAATATTAATTATGCTGTCTGAAGCAGGCAACCAGTATTTTGGCGTTTCCCATATAGTTTTCCACTGATGTGTCATGAGATAAATCCTTCAAAACATCTTGGTTCTGAAACTTTAGGGTTTAAATCCTGCTGTAATTTCTTTTGCTTAATAGTTGGACGAACAGTACTACAGGTCACTTGGTCAACTTGTGGAAACATCCTTGGATGAATATTTAAAAGAGGCTCTGTTGGAGCCTCACTTGTTGAGATTTTTTGAGAAAGAAAAAAATCAATAACAATGCTTGTGAAAAAGATTATGGCCTACCTCTTGGTACTAGTTGATAATCTACTTTAGTATCTCACTGAACCGGGAATGGTGAAACTGTTCATCCATTGATCAAGAATTTTGATTTTTGAGAAGCTCTATGATTATCCCAATCGTCATCATCATCAATGATTATTATTATTATTATTATTATTATTTTTCAAATTAATGATTTGAAGACTTGTTCTAATAACTAATTACAGAGTTGATCATTTGGACCTTTCAATTTATAGTTGTGGATCTCAAACCTATGATTGAAGATATTCTAAATGCTCATGAAGAAGAATGGATGCGAGTCAGACAAAGAAAAAGAAAGCAATTTTGGCAGAAATTGAATGAAAAGAAGGAATTGCTTGGACAACTCTCTCTCTCTCTCTCTCTCTCTCTCTCTCTCTATTTCCTCAGACCAATCAATCTAATAATGGTTGATACATACTGAACTGTAAACTGCTTCAAAATAACCCTTCTGCTCAGGAACTAAATTATTATCCAAATGCTCCTAGAAATTCTTGCATCAGTTGGAGCATTTGTATCTATATGCATGTGGGTCCTGATTCTTGCATCTCTTTGTTCAAGAAATATAAATTAGAGGATTGAGCCAAATTTTTTCTTCATGGCAGAGTTTGCATATCTGTACTCTGTCTTGTTCTTTATGTCATAGATATGGTTGACAAAAATGATGAAAAATTGTTTGCAGGAGGGACAAAACTGAAGCTTGTTTTGTTGGGAGGAGTGGATCTCCAGTTGACAAGGAGGCAGATTCTTTTGACAAGGTTATGTTTGCTTTATTATTTTATCATCATACTACTAGTTCTATCCCAAATTTGTTCTGTAATAGTCAGAAAATGTTAGGTATGTTAGTAGCATGTTGTCTACATCATTCAAGTTTTTTTTTTCTGATCCAGCAAGGCTATACTTTTCCGTCATGCATCCTGTACTAACACTTAAGATAAATAATAAAATCTGACCTTCAATCATAGGTGGTCTGTTCGACAATTTTATCTTGTATCAATATGATCTGTGCAGATGAACTAATGCTTCTTTGATACTGTTGTTCCTCCATCTCAGTCAACTAAATCTTGGTAATTGCGATGAACTAGTTTATGTGAGAATTGTTTGATGACAGAAAAGGTTCCTACGTAATTTTATATTTCTAGTTTTCTAGTCTCACTAGATATATGAAGATATCGTATCTTTCTTAGTGGTGGTATTTGGCAGAGTTCCTTTCAGAGCTACCAAGTATGAATGTTTTTCCGCAATTTTTAAGCATTGTGCTAATGCATCCAGCATGAAACCTGCTTAATGCTTTGAATTGGCTTCAAATTGTACTTTCTTATTTAGTATATCCTATCTGAATTTTGCCTTCAAGTATTGCAAAAATTAGCTCCAAGTTTAACTTAGTCATGTTGCAGGCCTTGGAAAGTGTTGACGAAGCTCTAAAAAGACTGGAGACACTGCTTCAGGAGTTGCATGTTTCAGGTTCTGACTCAGGAAAGGAGCAGCTAAAAGCTGCTTGTTCTGATCTCGAGAAAATTAGAAAGCTTAAAAAAGAGGCAGAATTTTTTGAGGTTTCTTTCAGGGCAAAAGCAGCTTCTCTTCGACAGGTTTTCATCTTGCACGCCAGTTGATTTCAATAAATAATATTAATAATAATAAATGCATGATAAAGGATGACCGTTAGCAGTGCTTGTACTGAATATACCCATATAGGCACAGTGCTGTGTATTTTACCTATGTGTGTGCTGGAAGGCCTTGACATAATTTTGGGTAAAAATTTGATCCAAGGTCTGTTCATTGGAGTGAGGAATTGCCAATATTATCTTAGCGAGAAACGAAGTAAGGGAAAAGTTGTGGATGTGAACATAACCCTTGAGATATTCTATTCTGCATTGCTCAGTAAGTGGTTTATTGTTCAATTGAGCAGTTAGCAACTCAATCAGATTTCCATTCCCTACTCTGGCGATCTTATTTGGATTTTCTTTGTATCTTTTCAATTGAATTTTGAAACCTTAGGTGACATGCATGGTAATTTAACTGTTGGCCTTTTATTTAGGGGGGGAAAAGGAAAATGAACGCCAATTCCTTACCCATCCATGTTTGAAATATGAATTTTTTTAAAAGGCAAGGGGTGATTTTTTTTCTTTTTCCAGTTTTTCTTTATCCGTAAAATGGTTGGACTCATCAAACTAAATGGAAGTGATGGCAGCACTAAATATTCATGTAGTTCTCAGTATACCAATCCATTTTTTATTATTATGCTTGTCTTGATGCCCTTGTTTTTGGTACATGGGAGGAAGGTCGAGGGGCGAGTAAGGGACTGAACGCTGGGACTTCTTGATAGCAGCCACAAGCCTTAACCACTGGGTCAAGGCTTTGATTTCTTAATGCCTGATGTTCCTATTGCGTTTTGGGTTGAAATCACTCAATCCCATTATTTACAGATTATGGAACCAAACTTATTTCTATTTGATCTCAAATAGTAAGTTAACCAACTGATATGTCCCCATACTTAGTTATACACGTTAAACATTTATATGTTAACTGTTTCTCCTTTTCAGTGAACAATCTCCATTTTAGCTCATGCTCCTTAAATCTAGTTCCTAAAGAGGCTAATGTTAGTGTCATTTGCATAGCAAATTGGGTTGGAAAGCAGAAGAAAGTTCAAGGTTGGACCATGTGTCCTTCTTCATATGCTCACCAAACTCTTTCTGATGTATCTTTTAATCCTTCTTGAGGTTGCAATAATATCACTCTTTTGGCCAAAAGAAAAATCTCTATTTTTCTCCCCACCACTTTATTCACTCTAGCTGAAATTCATCCTTAACTACCCAATGAGGAAAAAAGATCATGATGTGGTAGCAGCTTGTTTTTGTGGTTGTGTGATTCTATCCCCTATGCCTTTCTCCAATCATTTCTTTGAAATGGTGTTCAGATTCATTACCTCTATTATCTCTGAGAATTTTTTCTTAATGGCTGTTAACTGATTGTTGTGGTTGTGAATTATCTTATTGGTTTTGGAGCTCTAGTGGTTGTGTTGCATGAATTTAAAGTTGTGGAGTCAAATGGAACATATGTTGGTTATGCAGCATACAGGTTTTGTTTCACCATTTTATATTCAGGCTTTGCACATGTTAGTCTGGAGATGATGTGCGCACATTTCTCTTATGCAGGATGTTGATGATAGTAATTACCAGTCTACTGGTGATAAGAACTCTGTAAAGGGAAAAACCAGAAAGAATGCCAGTTTGGTGGATGACAAGGGCAAGAGGTACAAACTCCTCATTCAGCTGTGGTTCTTTATTTGCCTGTTTGGAGTTCCATTTTCTTGCCTTTTAATCAAGCTTCTGCTTTATTTGCCCATTTTTTCTTCCTTCCATTATTTTTAAATCTTATTGAAAATTTTCTCTTTTTCTCCCAGATTGAGTAAATCCCGTGGATTGTTGAACTTGTTGAAACATTCTCTAATGAAGAAGCCTGCCTCCAAAGCAGCTGTTGAAAAACCTGTATGTTTTATTTTCTTCCTGAAAATGATGCTATCTTAATAGCTCTTTATGTACTTGGTTTATTTCTATTATCTGATTTATGATTTTATGGAGGTTGGGATAGTGCTTAATTTCCAACTCTCAAAGATGAAAACTGCTCAGAGATTTTAAGTTGTTCTGATGACCAAGCAGAGGTTGCTTCTAGGTACTTGCTATATTTGAGGATGAACGAATTATGTGCTAGTGTTTGAGTATCTTACATCTCATGCTAAAAGTGTCGATGTATTGCTGATGGATCAATAAACATGTTGTCGGAGATGCTAGTGTTTATTTTGCATTGTTGGGGATTGGGTTGTTCCTGTTTAAGTAGTAGATATTTGTCTTAAACGTATTTTATGTATGCAGGGCAATCAACTGTCTGATGAGAATGTTTCAAGTGCTAGTGTCACAGAAACGCAACCCAGTGAGATCCTGCGCTTTGAAGCACTGAGGAATGAACTCATGGAGCTTGAGAAACGTGTTCAAAGAAGTGCGGATCAATCACAATATGAGGGGGTAATTCTTCTTTTTCCCCTGTTGTAGCATGTTGAAACGTGGAAGATGAAAATCTAAATCAGAAGAGGGAGTCATGATGTGTAATGAGCTTTCGTCGTTCAGATTTGTGCTTTTGTTGTTTGGGTAAAGTTAGTATTTACCTGTCATCACTAAGAATCAAGATAGAGTTGTATTTGTAATTTGCAGTGCAACATTGTCATACATGCTGCCACTATGAGGCATGCTAGAAATGTTTTGCTTTGTATTTTTCTTGTGATCAGCACAATTAATGCTGTGTTGCTTCAAATATCTGCCATTCCAAAGTGGATGTTTGGGTATCTTTTTATCTAGGCTACATCTTATAAGCTATTATTCTCATTCATTTCAGGATAACATGGAGATTGAAGATCTTCCTGACTCTATCTGCAATAATGGACTTAACCAGTTAGTTAAGGTTGAGAAGAAGGCGAATATCATCGAGAAATCACTTGACAAGCTCAAGGAAACCAGCACAGTATGTACTTCTTGAACTGATAGATATCATGGTACCTTTAACTATAATCAGTTTGAGTTTCAACAGAAGGGAGTGTATGCATCAGCTACTCTGGTTCAATCATGATTATTTTTGGTGGATTTGTTTTGGTATTATACCAATACGTTTAAGGTTAAAATAATTAGAAGTGTAAATGATCTGTTGTCGCCGCAGAGAAATTGATTGCAAATTTTGTTTTACAGCCATTGTTATGTTCAACCTCTAACAGAAGTATATAGCTTTAATATTGTTTTCTGTTCTTCAGTTTTTATGTACTACATCATGCTGCCAAGGCTGCTAGCTTTTGGAAACTCTTTTCCATAAATAAATATCGCATGCTTTCTAAGTTTAACCACAGCATACCAAACAACTAAGTATACATGCAAAGGGTGGGGGAGTAGATTAGAATAGAGCAACCTTGTATGTGCTAACAATCTAAGCCTGCGACAGATCACATTCTAAGTTGTGATGCTGGTGTAGTTACATAACTTCTATGGGATTCAGCTTTTGTTTCTACAAATTGTTGTGAATTCTCTTAATACCACAAACAACCAAGACTTAACAGTTATGCCTCTTGGTTGTTATGAAGAGGCCCAAGGTTGATGCTCCCCCTTGGCCTCCTCCGTATGTCCAAAAATAAAAGTTTTTATTTTCTCATAATACCCATTTTACCATATTTTCTCTCATTTCTCTAAAATGTGCTCCCTGTATTTAAATGTCTTTACTCTTGGGTAAAGGAGAACTGTTGATCTTAGTAAGTGTGATCTTAGTAAGTGTGATGAAGACACTCTTGATAGGTGAGAATTGATAGCTTCAACTATTACTGCAATTCCTTGGAGTCGTATATACTGTATAATTTTCCTAGAGGATGATCAAGTAAGAAATAAACGAACTATTACTGCAATTCCTTGGAGTCGTATATACTGTATAATTTTCCTAGAGGATGATCAAGTAAGAAATAAACGTGACACCTCCTTGCAACGTCTAAAAGGCATGTATTGATTTTATGCTCCCCTTCATCTCATAATGAGCAGGATGTTCTGCAAGGGACTCAACTTTTAGCGATTGATGTTGCTGCTGCCATGGGATTGTTTAGAAGGACCATCATAGGAGATGAGTTAACAGAAAAAGAGAAGAAAGCTCTTCAGAGAACACTGACTGACTTGGCGTCAGTTATCCCAATCGGTTTTCTAATGCTACTTCCTGTAAGTTAAACTATGTCAGTGTTCTAACAGCCTCTGTTTCTGCTAATGCTGCGCGGTCCTATTGGAATACAATACAGTAGGTTCTTTTTATTGAACAAATCTGTGTATCCATGAGTAGAGAATGAATTGAATTGAAAAGCTCAAAGCCATCACTCAGATCTTTACATGGCTGGATCCTGAATCGGGTTCATGTTATAGGTAACTCTTAGTGCTTCATTTGATGCATTGTTTATATCCCACAGGTCACTGCTGTTGGGCATGCTGCCATGCTGGCAGCTATTCAAAGATATGTCCCTGCTTTGGTATGTTGTCACATTGCTCTTGTCCCGCTTCACGTAAACCGAGGTCTCAACTGCAAATTTCATTTTCATTTTGCAGATACCCTCCACTTATGGACCTCAAAGGTTAGATCTGTTGAGGCAGCTTGAGAAAACGAAGCAAATAGAAGCCTCAGAAGTTGACCCTGAAGAAATTGCAGACGAGCGGACTGAATAATGAAATGGTTCTTCCTTTCCATGGAGTACCGGTTGCTGCCATTATTTTTTCGCTGACACCTTGCTTTGGAAATTCATGGAGAGCAAGTGAGCATATAGAAGTTCGTTCCATGTGTCTGGAACTCCAGGTAGACACCAATGGCTGCAGTCCTCGGGAGCATCTGCTGGAGTGCCTGGTTCGCGATGGCTTGAAGGATGAGCATCTTTTCGGAATTTGGTAAGATATGTAATGTTTAAGAATCGAATATTCGTGTTGATATCCTTCATTCCTTGAATAACCTCAGAGATGTAATGATTGATGAGCGGCTCCGGTTGCAGCCTTGTGTAGTCTGTTTCCGGTTGTGTATCTGCATCGCATCGTCCGCCATCATTCCATGTGCCGTTCCTGCATTTCACATTTGTTCACTGTAAAGAAAGGGGGACAAAAAGGAAATAGTGAGAAATGTCTTTTCCTTAAAACTAGATCGTTGGCAGTCTCTTCCTTTTTCTTTTCCCCCCTAACGAAGAGTTTGTCTTCTAATAACCTGAGCTTGGAGATTGATGACGTGCCTGAAATGTACAGGGGAAAAACTGCGAAAGAAAACGTAAGTTCTCTGAGGGTCGAGATTCTGAATCACCCATGACTTCCACGTTTGTAGAAATCTTCTGAAGGCGTCCTGAACGCTCATATTCTTGTCGAGTGTTTCTCCCTCCTGAAAGTAGTGGCCCCTGCATTCATTTTGTTTGCCATTATTACTGTATGTGTCTGAGCTAACGACGTTTCGTGAATTTCAAGAAAGTTCCAGAGCTTTTTAAAGCAGGATACACTGCATCCTTCAAGTTATAACTTACAGTACAAGCATAGTTCAGTGTTTCGTGTTAGTAAATGAGGTACACAATTTGTAGACGATTTTCTTTGGAGAAGCATGCGGAAGAAAAACTCTTTTTCATACTTAGTTTCAAGAAAATATATATATATATATATAATTTAACTTTATCATACATTTATTTATCTGTTCTGGCTACATACATCTGTTTGTTTGTGTGCTAGGCTCTTTTCATACTTACTTTCAAGAAAAAAAAACATATAAAATTTAACTTTATCATGCATTTATTTATCTGTTCTGGCTAAATACATCTGTTTGTTTGTGTGCTAGTTTTTTGCAGTAATAAATTGCAGCAAAAAAACAAACAAACAAACAAACAAACAAAAAGACGAGAAAACGACTATTGTAAAGAGTTACGCTCCTTGCCGACGACGAGTGGAACAAATAAACTGTCACTGCACCTATTCAAGATCATGCATGTATATATATGTGTAAATTGCCAGTAAGTGAAATACGTACACGGGCATCCATTCGAAGAAGATGCATGGTATTAAGACAGGTGGAGCATTTACTTACGAGTTGACAGTTTTATCTTGATTCCACCAATGGCCCGTATTGAAGACGAGAAGATTTGCTCCGGTCCAGTGTTTGGATTGCCAGTTCATGTGGTCAAGCCGAATGCCGCTCTTCACTTCACTCGAGGCGTTCTCCGGTGGCCGCCCGATAACGGCCAGGAACGGTGCTCTGTAGTATTCAACTGTAAGATTGTAGTCCTTGAAGCGCATGGAGAGGAAACCCTTGTGCTTGGTGATGGGGTTCCCCCGCTCCTCAAAAATGTTGGAAGCGTTGGCAACTGCCCGCCCCAGCATGCACAGAAGTGACTCCCACTGGTTCCTTCCGATGGAGTCCCCCACAAATACCACCCGCCCACTCCTGCTTCTTTCCAGGAAATCGCTACCGTTGAATCTGGCCACACCACACGACACACATGTTTTATCACGACTACAGCAACAGACCTTATTAATAAGAGAGACTTTAACACAATATCCAATTAACGATCGATCATCAAATCAAGTTTGCAAAAATGTTCCATATATGTAATCTACAAGCTCTTTCACAACAACTTATATAAAAAACACTCCATGTGATTAAAAAATACTCCATGTGATATATATATATATCTATCACCAACTAATTATTAATGAGTGAAGGAAACTGGTATGTTTATATCTTTTGCACCTTGGGAGATCGCATCCGTGAGGTTGCCATCGCCATTTAAGATACTCAACGTCCGTCCTTCCATTGCGTCGGCACTGGAAACCAGGATCGAGGAACGGGCAGTTTTCGGCGTAGGGTTGAAGGGAAGGACTGTTGTCCCGAACCCATCTGCCATTAGAGTAGTCACAAGCAGCTTCTGGCCGCGGTTTGGATCGTATCTGCGTGACGAAGCCGAAACGGAAACGGAAGAGAGAGAGGGGGCCGAGGGAGCCGCCGAGGCCGAAAACAAGTGTGGATGAGACGAGGACGGTAAGAAGGGAGAGCGCGTAGCAAACTTCTCTCGAGATTGTGGCCGGGAGATAAAGCCTCACTTGATCCATAAGAGGAGGAACGACAATTAGCCTAATTCCCTCTGGTTTTAAATACTTTTGGGAGGACAACAATTTTATTACAATTACTTGAGGAATTGAAAGCTAAGTCCTTGTTCAGTTTGTACACAAAATTGGAGAAATTAATTACCTTACTGATATCGAACTCGAATTTTACAATTTATTCTCTGTAATATTCATTTGTTTTCTTTCTTTTATTTAATAAATTTGATGTAATAAGTTCTAATCAGATAAATTATTTTACATGTATGTTAAGTGTATAATGATAGATAACCTTCCCGAAGGCGTTCCCATTTGGAAATTTTATTTTAGAGAACTCTATTTGGAAATTACTTATTTATCTTCCAACCTTGAATTCTCAAATTGTCTTTTCTAGAAAAAAATCTCAAATTTAAATTTGTTTGGTAATTATAATTATAAGTGTACCCTAAATGAAAGTTACGTTATTACGAATATACTGAAGGGTTTATTACCATCTCCAACTAGTTATTGAGATCGATGTTGACCTGAAATTGAAGTTTCGTCAACAGGACCAATGTGCTTTTTAGAAAAGAAAAAGGAAAAGTAAAAAAAACCCTTCCCATACATATTCTGTAGGCATGTCCTTATCGAGTTGGCTTTCATGTGCTTTTAGTAATTACTACGTGCTAATGAAAGTAGCAGCAGCAGCAGCAGCATATATAATCATTACCTTCTGCTTCTGCTTCTACATGGCATATATTTATCGTTTTCCATGGGCATAGTCCTACAAATATATAGTATTTTGATAGATACGGTTCCTTTGCTTCCAAGAACACATTAATAATTCTACCTATTGCACAACCACTCTATATATTGACTTAATTCCCTCTTTAAAAGGCTACAATGTTTTTAAAAGAAAAGAAAATGATAACATATATTGATAAACATGGTACACTCATATCACTCAGATCTTCAAAAAAAAAATTTTGAAATAAAAGACTTTCATTGATTAATCAAGAAGTGAAAAGTTCAACTACAACAAGTATGAAAGAGACCAATAAAGATGACTAATAATAGAAATTCTAAAGGTCTTTCACTGCGACCATTTGGGGTGATTATTGATGATATGAGATACCTTGCTTTATCTTTTCAACCTATTTCTTTTGTTTACACCTTCAAGGCGTTAATTCAGTAAATATTGAATATAGTATATATATTCCATCTGGTTATGTCAATAAGCATTAGAGAAGGTATAGTTTGCAGCATCCAGCAGCTCACAATTTGAATAAACATCATTCCTGGGAAATTAGCGTTAAACTTTAATTTATGTGGATCATACACAAGACTAGATTGTTCCAATTATTGTTATATATATATGTTGCGTTGTGTAAAACCACTTACACACACACATATTAATTTGTATTTCTAGCATATTGTCGTCGTTTTACGTCATTATTATTATCATCATCATCATATTTTGTTAATTACACTTATCTCTCAGTCAAAATTAAATCTACTCTCTGAGGTTTTAAGATTTACTACTTCTCCTATTTTTTCAACACCAGCAGAGAAAAAAAAAGTTATCTAAATTTTTTAGATAATCTATATTTATTTAGAAAATTTAAATTACAACTTTAAAAGCCAAATAATGTAACAGAAAAATGAGTGCAACAAATTAATTTTAAGACCTTGGGATATGTGTGTGTGTGCATCAAATTAATTATCCAACAATTTTGATAATTATTATAAAATATTAAGACTTACCCCTGCAATTTTCTTGTAATGTCTATTTGCAATCCAACAAAATATTATTCGCATCAAATCGTGGTTGTTTGGAGTACATACCTGTGAAATTTTTGTTGAATAACAAATTTACGGACATTCATATTATTTTTTATAGGTAAAGTTCTTTGGGGATACTTTGGGGATACCTTAACTTTTATTCTTGTCTCAAATGAGTACTCAACTTTTAAATTTGTCCTATCGAAATACCTAATCTTATATTATGCGTCCTAATCAGGTACTTTTAATTAATTAAACCGTTAGAATGGATGGAAATTGATGATATGATATTAAATAACACTGAAATAAATTTAAAATAATAACTTTAGCCCTCAAACTTTTCTTATCACTAATTCTAACCCTTAAACTTCCACCAAAATCATTTTAGCTCTTCCTCACTCTAGCCCCAAAAACCCTAACTTCTCATATGCCGGCACTAGCCCAGCCTGCTGCCATTGCCGACTACCCTCCAATCGCCAGCCTAGCCGCCTGTCACCATGCCTTTGTCGCTGTTGTACCGTACCACACCTGAATCTGCCTTAATTGATAAGCAATTCAGCTCCATAGTTATCTGTTCTAGCTACCTCCAAATTAATAGCAATACCACAAAGATATCGCCATTGAGATCACCAGCAACCCCTCCAAAAAATTTAACGTGTGGTACCAATATCATCATAGTGACACATCTTCAAGATCATCATCGTCTAGCTCGTCGGATCTCAAGCTGGGAGGGGTATAGGACCTGCATATTTGTTCCATGTTGGGGCCGCCACGCTTTAGGTCGTGACAAGCAACCTCAAGTGGCGTATGACAGAAGGCACGATAGAATTTCTTTTTACAAATGAAGGCAAAAACCAATGAGAGTAGGGGAAGTGGGATGAGGAGTGCTGTGCAAGAAAATCTCATGATCCCAAAGTAACCAAGCATTGTGACCTGGAACAGCAAGAGAGCGGCCACAACTCGCGAATGCATATGCGGCCACATTCTTCCATAGCTCTCATATGATGGAACGTAGACTTTCAATGCCTGGTTTCGAAGAATGACCCAACCCAGGCCAAAGTAAAGCACCCCAAATAGGATGATTATAGGAGTAATGACAGAGTAGCAGAGGACAATTGTGACAATGAGCATGTCTGCTGGAACTCTAGTTGCATAGCCAAGATCTCCAGGAAACCAAGCCTCTTTTTCGTCTTCTTCGATTTTGCATAGATACTTCTTCTTTAGATGAAATATGATCAAGGGAACTATCCGGGATAGCTCAAGTCCATAACCAACAAAGAACCTATACAACCATTCAAAGCAAACTCTAATAATCCACAATAAATAAAAGGGAAATTCTGTTGTCTAACATGCATATGTATATATAGAAAACTTTAACTCACTTCAAAGCCACATAGGTGAGGAAGAAGGTAGCATTTTGAGGCAGGCTTCTCGCCAACAAAGAAATGATAGAGTTGGGATTCTCCTCAATGGTCTTCATCATACCAAACAAAGTTCCACCAATGGTGACACCAATGAAAACATTCAACACAGTGAAATAAAAATACTTCCCTGAGGCAGCCCTCTCAACATGGCTTTGAGATGGAATCCCTTCGCTCTTCGAGAGAAACAAAAGAAGCTTTGGCAGCACAGACAAAAAGATCATGAGAGCGAGCTGCGGAAGGTAAGCCTCCAGCACAGTCTTGATGGCAGCCTTATCTAGTACCGGTTCTAGAAAGGGCAGAAGCTTCCTCAAATTATCAAGAGTTGTGAATGCCGAAATGAAACCGATTGGGATCATGTAAAACAATATGATCAGGAATACGATTAAGTACACGATGTACTGTCGTATTTGCCTCTCGAACAACTTGATGTGCAGGTTGCTCCATATGATTTGACGCAGCTCTGGAGCTTCCGAAACTGACCATGTGTCTACCATAAGAGCATGCAGGCTCTGGGCTGCACATAAACAAACAAGGTTTATCAGCTAACTAGTTATGATCCACTTCCTTGCAAATCCTGAAAAGAAAAAGAACTCTAACCTGCACAAGCAGCCACCACCCTACTAGTCAGGAAAACCAGAGCTGAGCATTCCTGCTTTTCTTGGAGAGTGGCCGTTTGCGCAGCTTCCAAGTTGCGGGTTAGTTCATTGATTTTCTTCTTGTAGTATTCTATGCTATCCACCTTTTCACCGGTAAGTCCAAGAAATCCGATCCTGTTAGTTGGTCTTGTTCCTTCTTCTGTTCCACTCTCCTTGGACTTCTCAAATATTGCTTCAGCTCTAGCAAGCTTCTTTTTGCATCCTTGCAACTTCTTCCATACTTTGTCAACCTAAAAGAAATTTAGAGAAACTAAAATTGGGAACAAGCATCCCATACAGTACAATCACCATTATTTTGCAGGATTTACACATAAAATGAGAACTTGTACAGAGCTCAAAACTTGCATTCCTTAAGACTATACCTCTTTGTTATTGGTGACAACCATGGACCGGTAAAATGTGTCTGGATAAATAGACCTAAAGTAAAGTTCCACTTGTTCTTTTCGGGTGTGACCCTGAGGAACATGAGGCAGATCTCTGACGAGAATAACAAATTGCTCTGGACTCACTTCAGAGGACATTATGGCATTTCCTCTAATCAGAGAAACATGCTTATAGGCCCTCCACAACTCGAAATACGCAACAAATGAAACCCAGTAAGCACACAACAAAAACGCCCACAACCGTGGACTATTTTCCTGCACGTAACATATACACTATTATATGTTAGTATAGTTCAACACTTAATCACCTGTATATTTGTAAGCTTCATATTAGCAAAGTGGTTAGTGAGAAGAAAAAAGAAGTTGTAGTACATATTTACAGTTAAAATTTGCTCACCTGAATGTTTGCCATAGACAACTTGTCAAAGACATTGAAAGTCTCTTTGCTTGATGTCGTGGCTGATGTTGTGTTAGCCTTAAGCCCATCATCGGTAGCCGCAATTGGGAGAAGAAGCGGCAGCAAAATTATGCCACATAACACCAGTATTCTCAGTACTGACAAACACATTAATTCATAAATACTACTTCATTATATCATGTACTAGTTTTTTGTATATGAGCTTTACTTGATTTTAGAACTACAAAATATTTTGAAAAATGTAAAAAGCAAATCTCCGGAAAAAGAAAGAACGTGCATGCAACGTCATAAGATATTATCAAGACAAGAACAAGGTCATCAAAAATAGAATTTTGATGCAAAAAAAAGATGACCAAGTAGAAACATTCAGGCTACCACATGAATGAGATAAAAAAAAAGGAGGGCAAGAAAATTGCCATTTCAAAAAACAAAACGGACAAAAAAGAAAGAAATAGTAAGAAAGTTAAAAGGAGACAGACAAGACAAACCGGTGGCAAGGAAGACGAAGTAGGTGGCAGTGTCAACCCCAGAGATGTGAAGAATGTCCTCTTGGGTGGAGGAGATGGCCTCCCGGATCCAAGAAAACGGGTTTCGGGGGCCTGAACGGGGTTCCCAAGGATCCAGACCTTTCAAGATCCTGTTGGGGTAGTAGACCACATGGTTCCCGGGTCGACCCGAAAGCAATGCAAAAAGAAGCATCAACAGCAGGAAGATGAGGAAGGACGTTCCCAATGACGTCAAAAACGAATTAAAATCCATTTCTTCTGAATTACTCTATTTGATTAATGCTGATTTGCGGGTGTGAGTGGAACTGTGGAGACGAAGAGAAAATTATTAGTCAGTTTGTGGCCTTAGATGAAGAAAGAAAAGAGGTGGAAAAGTTCAGAACAGGAGTGGGAAAAGGTGTTCTGTTTTTGTCTTATAGACTTTGACACTTTCATCTCACTGTCTTCTCAAGCCGATTTTGATGGCGTTGTCATGTGTGTGGACATCGAATTTGCCTTTCCAGTTTTAGGAGGGGCAAAAAGCCTTCGATTTTCTAGAGCAAGTAGTATATATATTGTTAAGCTCATGGTAACTAACTCCTGCCAGGGATACATATATGAATTAGGAGTGGAATGTAAGAATGACTTTGTCTACGATTTCTTTTATTTTCTCAATTCTTTTTTTATACTCCCTCCTCCGTTCTAAAATTTTTCTCCATTTGACTTTTTGTTAAATTTTGAGTTATTTTTTTTAGAGTAAATTGCGTAAATGGTCCCTAACCTTTGGTCATTATTTCCTTTTAGTCCCTAATCTGCTGAATGTTCTATTTTGGTCCTAAACCTATTAAAATTGTTTCATTTTGGTCCCTCACCAAATGAAATTCATTAACTCAGAATAATTTTCTGACAGAAACTTTTAAAATTTTAATTTAAATATTTGGTAACTGTCTTTCAATAAATTTAAACAGTTTAATATTTTTTTACAGTAAATAAAAAATTTAAATTAGTAATTTTTTCTTTCTGAATGAAATAAATTCAATTGACATAGAGAAAAAAATGTGATTTGAATTTTCCATTAACTGTAAAAAAATTATTATACAGATTAAATTTATTATAAAATAGTTACTGGATAGTTTAAATTATGATTTAAAAAGTTATTATCAAACAAATACTTTAAGTTCATAAATTTCATTAAATTGGAACCAAAATGAAATCTTTTCAATAGGTTTAGGACTAAAATGAAACGTTTTAATAGGTTTAGGACTAAAACAGAATATTAAATAGGTTATGGACTAAAAGGAAACAATGACTAAAGGTTAGGGACCATTCATGATATTTACTCAATTTTTTTATATTATTGTTTGTTAGAACAAATTAAAAAAATTATAATTAGAAGATACATGTCTTGATGTATCATTTGTATATACAAATATTTTATTTATATATTAAAATGTTGAAAATAAAAAATTCTAGATTAATTGCTGAAAACAAATGGAACAGAGATTTTTGGACGGAGGAAGTATTACTTAGAAATATATGTACTTATGTATATGGTTAAGAGTACATAAATACCTAGAGAGAAAGGTATGCTTTGGTTTTTTTAAAAAAAATTAGCAATGACATCGAACCAATGTATGTGGTATTTAAAGAGAAAATGACAAAAATGGGGGTAAGGAGTACATAAAGTAGAGAGCATGTTAGACAATTTGATTAATAAAGTACTCAACGTCACAAGTCATAATTACATACACTTGTGAGGAGTGGGATAATATCATATGGTTGCCATAACTGGAGGCCCCATTTAATATTAGTGTTAATAATTAGCGTTGGTTATTTAAATGTAACTTTTATTTTTTAATTTTAGAGATTTCATCTTTACTATTAATAAATTATCCAAAACTCTGATAAAAATTGTTCTCGAGTAAGACTTAACTTTGGAAACTACCAGTTTTTGGGTCCCGTCAAAACTGGTGTTAACCGTTTTAAGTGTTTCAACTGTGAAATGTTTGACCAAGGACAAGCCCAAGTCCAGCCTATCATCCAATCGAAGCCCAAAGGACTTAAAGGAGTTTCTGGCCCAATCCAAGTCTACCCGACCGGCCAGAAATTCCGAAATCCGACACAAGAACGATCTGACTCTGATGAAAAGCGATTATTATGACCCCCACATATCGTAATCCACCCAAATTTCGCTAATGTTCCTCTTTTGACCAACTAATATTCCACTTCTACCCATTTCCGGCCGATCTCCTACATCACATCTTACCCCGTAACATGGTTCCCCCACCTTTACGATCCACACTACCGTTGACCCATAGCAAGTAAGCCAATAGAAAAGTACCACGTCATGAATCCTACGACTAGCCACATCGTACCTGATTTGGTACTCCTTCTTCTTGCCTTTAAGCGCTTTACACGCAAAAAAATGTACAAGTATACAGTCTGTCCCAATGGAGGTGAGTAGTGAGTGAGTCGCGACCGCGGTGAGGCGAGCCATAAGCACAAACATAATCATCAACCTCAATTCCTCCTTTTCCTCTTTACTCTTTCAAAATCAAAATCTCGTCTTTCGCTTAGGGTTCCTCTTCTTCGTCATCTTCTTCTTCTTCTTCTTCTTCTTCTTCTCGTTTTTGTCCCATTTTCTTCTCTCCCAAACTGTCCCAACTTAACCGCCATGATCCGAACGGTACGTCTTCCTTTACGCGCTCCCTTGCTCAATAATGCAGCTGCTGTTGGTGTTTTCATTTATTGAGCGAATATGGACATTCTTCTTGCTCCCTTTAATTAAGCCTAAAAAGAACGAACTTTGACGGCTTCGGATTTTCTTCCTCCTTTCATTTTTTTTTTTCCCTTTTCCTCCTGCGATTTCCTTATTGCCAAACAGAGATCCCGAGATCTAGTCCTGATTTCTTACCTGAATATCAGAAAATAGAAGTGTTCTGGTTTTTCGGCTTGTAAATGGAGACGACAAATCTTTCGATATTTGAACTTGCCACCTGTTTTTTTATCCGCGGCTACCAAATGCGGCATCTAAATTTTGAAAAAGTTTGACCCGATACTCTTTTCTGCAGATTCTAGGGATCCGTTGAAGCAATTGAGCACGATAAGCAAGCTGATCCCGTGCCAGGTGTAAGTGATGATGCCGAGGCAAAACGGAGGACCCGTCATGGAAAATCTGATTCCGGGAAAGATAAGGAAGCGAGGTTGCTCGTCTTCGGCATCGTCGACATCGTCAGTGATGCCAAGTTACAGATTCAAAAGAGCAATTCTAGTTGGGAGCAAGAGGACTGGCTCCAGCACGCCTGTGCCCACCTGGAAGTTGTTGCGATCGCCGTCATCGGCGTCTGTGTTGCGTGCGGTGGAGTCTCCAAGGTGTCCGCCGTCACAGAATGGAAGCAGAGCCAAAGCGCAGCAGCCAGTTTCCGCCAGGAAGCTGGCGGCGACCTTTTGGGAGATGAATGAGATTCCGTCACCTAGTGTTAAGGAGAGTGTGGTTGAGGAAAGGAGGTTGAAGAAAGAGGGCAGAGGAGGTAATAAAGAGAGAATAGCGAGGTCGGTCTACTCTGGTTCTCTGCCCCCTCACTTGTCCGACCCTTCGCATAGTCCTGTTTCTGAGGTGGGTTAGTTTCTTGTTGACCTTTTCCTTCTCTCCGTTTCTGCAATATAGTTGTTCCATTATTTCAAGAATTAAAAAATATGGGGTTCATCTGATGGGCGGGGTCGGGAGGTTGTTATTTAAGCTTCTTCTAAATGACGTATGTACTGTAGATGATTTAAAACTCTGTGTTTTGTTTTATGTGTCACTTTCAGAAGTAGTTAAGATTAGGTTCGGTTTTCATTCATCCTTGTGTCTAGCAGGCATTTTACCCTCTCTTCTGCAATTTAATTGGATTGAGAGTTGAGACCATCTTTGTGTTCAAACATGAGAGAAATAGTCAAAGTCGGTTGCTTGATTAGTTTGTTCATCATATTGTTTTGCTTGGGATTCCTTGTTACCGAAGCTTGGCAATGTTGTCTGCGCACATACAGGTTTGAGCATGAGGATTTGTGGAACTTGGTTTGAACATTTACGACCATAAAAGAATGCCTGTATGATGGTCATAGTATTTGGAAAAAGGGGGGGTCAGATGCAAGTCTCAGTTCTCTGAAACCAAAATACTGATCACTCTCTCCAGCTACAGTGAATTAGCCTTTGCCTTAAAACTAACTTTCCTGTTGTACTGACTGTCCAACAGAGAATGGATCATTCGGGAACTGGAAGCCGCCAGAGAAGATCATCATCCATTTTCCAGAGGCCTAGGCAGTCTGACCATAATATCAGAGGACCAGACTCCATCAGCAACACTAGTTTGATGGAGGTAACTTATGTTAAACTTGTCTTGTTCTAGCCATATACAAAAGGATGAACTGTATTCTATGTCTGTCTGAATATTAACTAGGAAGATACTAATCATACAGACTCTTTTGTAGGAATTGCATACTGGCCAATGAGTTGTTCATCAGTCTATATGTTTTGTGTTGTTTGCAACAGCGGGACCCATTTGAATTGTCAATGACATAAGGCAAATCATCATAGTATGTAGATTACCTTGAACAAGTTTTTATTTATGTTTAGCAGTATGTCAATTCACTCATGCTGGAAATTAGGTTACTAAAAGAACAATGCCAGATGGGGCCTAAAGGATATCCCTTCGATGATATTAAGTCTTTACCTGAACCACCTACCAATTACATGAATTTTGTCTCTTTTTTGCTTGATTCCAGTCAAGATTCTCCATCACCTCTAAATTAGCAAGATATTTTCATACTATTTCTACCAAGTATGTTTGGTGTCTACCCTTGCCTCCTCTCTGTTATAGCTGGCTTGTTACTCCTATGCACTAGTGCATCTATTAGTTTACATTTGATATGACCTAATCACAAAAAGTGCCTTCTCTAGCTTTGGCCCTCATGTATCTGTTCTTGTGGCGTCTACGTTGCCAGCTGGAGATTCAAACTGAACCATAAGCAATCTTAGTTTTACATGCTAAATTGATAGCTATTGAAAAGACTTCTCCAGGTCAACAGCCTTAACAAGATGGATTTTTGCAGACCTGTGTGTGAACTTAACCATCTTCCCTTGTACACTGCAGGTTGACACCAGATCTCATGTCCAGACTCCTACTGGATCAACTGTTGGAGGTAAGGCTCGTTTGAAGGATGTTAGTAATGCCTTGACAACATCTAAAGAGCTACTAAAGATTATCAACCGCATGTGGGGCCATGAAGATCGACCACCATCAAGCATGTCCCTCATCTCTGCCTTACATGCTGAACTTGAGAGGGCTCGCCTACAAGTCAATCAACTTATACATGAGCAGCGGGCGGAGCAGAATGACATCAATTATATGATGAAGTGCTTTGCTGAAGAAAAGGCGGCATGGAAAAACAAGGAGGCAAAAGTTGTAGAAGCTGCTATTGAGTCTGTTGCAAGTGAACTTGATATCGAGAAAAAGCTACGGAGACGATCTGAGAGCTTGAATAAAAAGCTTGGAAAAGAACTAGCAGAGACTAAGGAATCTCTTTTGAAGGCAATTAAAGAACTTGAGAATGAGAAGAGGGTGAGAATGATGATTGAAAAAGTTTGTGATGAGCTAGCTAGGGATATTAGTGAAGAGAAAGCTGAAGTTGAAGAGATGAGAAGAGTTTCTGCAGAAGTTAGAGAAGAGGTTGATAAAGAAAGGGAGATGCTGCAGCTGGCTGATTTGTTGCGAGAGGAGAGAGTTCAGATGAAACTTTCAGAGGCCAAATATCAACTCGAGGAGAAAAATGCAGCTGTTAATAACTTGAGGAGTCAGCTTGAAACTGTTCTTGGTACCAAAAGGCTTAAAGACAAGGGTCGTAACTCTCTAACCGAAGTCAAAAATGAAGAGATTGCTGCCTTTCTGAACGGAAGAAATTTTGGTGACAATCAGAGTGGTAGAAACGAAGATGATGGAGAAGTGGAAGATGATCTAGAACACGAAGAAGAATCAGCTGAGAGTGATTTGCATTCCATAGAATTAAATATGGACGGCAACAACAACAATAACAAGAGCTACAAGTGGGCGTATGCATCTACTGCTGCTCGTGAATCAAGAAAGCCTCCATTTGATGAGGAAGATACCAAAGGAAGGAAACATACCTCCAGCAAATTATTGAGGAAAAGCACTCTGCAGAGGAGTATATCAGATGGAGTTGATTGGGGTATGCAAAATGAAAGGCTGCATAACTCTGGAGAGTTAGATTGGAATAGGTTCGCTGACTTGGAGAAGCAAGCACAAGATAGCGGGTACACAGACGAAATGAATGGATACAAATCAGCTAGGAGTATAAAAGAAAACCACCTAGCCAGCATTGGTTCTTCTAGAAATTACTCAAGTCCTGCACGGCGTTCTAGAGAGCTTGATAGACCTCCCTTGATGCCAGGTAGCCATATGAAATCGAGGCTAGCAGAGGTGACCAACGAATGCCAGAATCCTAGGAAATCAGGGTGGTAAGATATCCTACTTTCTGAGAACAGCTAGTTCTCTTCTCAGTCGTTTGTTCCAAGTGAAAAACATCGTTCAGGGATTTGCCTGTTGAAGAGCTGCTCTAGATGATAGGGGACAAACTTTTGTTTTGTTTTTGCTGATATATAATATTAATGATTTGCTCGCCATCTCTGGAGTTGAAGCCTGTGGCCTTTTGAGGTTTTATTGTGGAGATCAACACTAATGAATGAGCAGGTTTTTCTTGTCAATACGACTTATATTACGAAACAACCAAAGCCTTAATCTAGTGTTTAAAGTATGTTATTAGTAGCAGCATCAAAATCTGGACTTGTTTTTAGAATGAGAGTTCGTAACCCACTCTAAAAACATACCATTAATAGCTTGTTCATGAATTTGCCGTTGTATTTACTGGCCCATCTTGTCATATTTGTATTCACTGTGGTGGTAGTCGGATTATAATTGCACTCATCAAATAACTTGTAAGGAAATACAGATCTACTCATGAGTAAAGTTCGGCTCTTATGGGGAGAATAACTTCACTTTAAGCGTAAAAATTATGTTGAAAGTTCAAAAGAAGGATTGTTCAGATGGAATTGGTACCTACTCGAGCAAAGAAGGGTGAAGGGAGTAAGTGGCTTATAATAAATTGAGCTTAAAAATTATGAACTTAAAGTACTGCTCACAAATAAATAAACTTTGATTAAGAAAAATGCCCATTTAATTAGGAGTCCGTAAGTTTATAGAGGTATCTTTGTTGGTACAATATTCTCCATATCGACCCAGATGAAATTTGGTTTATTATTTCCTCTTTGGGCAGAACAGGATCTTAATACATATACCAGAAATGAGAAAACACACAGCATTCAAGATCAGATGAGGTTCCTCGACAGATTTGCTGTATACGTTTTGAGCTATACCCCACCATCACGGGAATCCCAGTACCACATACAAATCCTTAATTTTCATCATTCACCAACTCCTCTGTTCCAATATTGGGAAAGAAAAGGAAAGAAAGAAAGAAATCTACATGAGTAAACTTATAAAAATATCTCAGAATTTAGAAATTTTTGAATAAGTAGGTTTAAAATAAACATCAACTTTGAATTGGTCTGAAAAAATACCCTCATATACTTATATGCTTCTAAGTAGAGTTGTCAATAGATATTCACTTCAGTAGGTATCCATTTGTATCTTATCCTATAAGTAGATTTTTTTTACAATTAAATGGATGTAGAGCGGATGTGTTTTTTTTTTTTTCCATATTCATTGGATATAGATAAAATATGGATTTAGATCTACTCGCACACACACAGGGTCTATTTGATGATTTTCAATGGTGTAATTTCCCTTCCTATATACTGTGGTATGGTATAAATCTATCTCAAATCCCAAAAAAAAAACAATATGACAGGGAGCAACCTATGGTGATCACACATGTTTCTGGCCTATAATACAAATACACAAGAAGTCCTCAATCAAAAAATTTAGGGCTAAAAAATCCCATAACACTTTAATTTTCATCAAAAGTATAATTGCAACATATAAAAAATTAATGATCTAAATTGCAAATGAACCAAATATATAGGACTGTCATTTGCATTAGAATAGCAGAAGTAAGACAGATGTCATCATTCTAATCTAAATGAAACTGCCACCGCTCAAGCCCCAAACTACACTACATAACATGACACAATAACACAACTTTGAAGACTAAGATGAATATTAATGGCCCCACGCTTGGATAGGTGTCGGCTCCTCCTCCCTCTCTTGTCTTTTAATATATTCACTTTCTCCCAGTTTACTGTAAATATATATATATTTTTTTATATACCAAAAAGTTAAAACGTTTCCTCGTTTGGTAAAATTTAAATAACTAAATAATTATTTTACACAAAATTTAATAAAGATTTTTTTTAAATATCAACTCAATCTCTTATTGCACAAAACTCAAAAAAAAAAAATTTAATCATTATTTAAACTTTTACTATATAAAAAATTAACACAAATTACATACACCTTAATCTCCGTACTCAGTCAAATGTTTCAACTTATTTGGGACGAAAGTAGTATTATATAGATTATACTTTTCTTATCTACATACACGCACACACTTGAATAATGCACTAACTAAAAGGTATATATTTGATACTCCTTCAGCCCATTTTGGGTAAAATGATTTGGATTTAATATATAAATTAAGAAATATGAAAAAATTGTATGTTATTTTCATTTTTATTATTCACTTTTTACGTGTAAATAGAAAAAATAAATGTTAAAAATAGTTTAAATGTCAATATAGTAAAATAATTTATTAAATATAAAAATATTACAGAATTTTAAAATGATCTAAAATAAAATATATTACAGATATTTGGACCTTTATTATCACTGACCTCTGGCCCAAATTCTGCTGAATTTTAGAGCACAAAAAAATGGGCCACTTAAAATCCTAACGGCGGACGGTGTAAATGAATACCCAAGAATGGTGCTAACCACCGCCGTCCGGCGCGCCACCGGTTTACCTGATCTAACCAAGCCTCGGCGTTCGTTAAAATTCAGGCGATTTTTGATAAAGATAGAATTGGAAAAAAAAAACACTCAGTGCTCGATTGGAACAATGGTCAACAAAAACGGTAATTACATAGATAACTGCTCCTCCCATTATTTCTTGAGAACTGTATTTCTCATCCAAACAACTTAGTTTCTTGAATTGAAAGTGAAACACCATCAAAATTCACAGACCAACGAGTACATAAAATTTATTTGATTGAATAACAGAAGGTCCAAAGCTTTTGATCTAGATACACTAGAAAAGCAGCTTCCAGGTATCCAAGGCAAGCTATCTAGTTAGAGTTGCTCCTCAAGAATGTGGGATTGACGGCACTAAATCCTCCGTCCACCATGAGGTTGAGCCCGCTCACGTAGTTCGCTTCATCGCTGGCCAAGAAAAGCGCCGCCCGAGCCACGCCGTACGGCGTCAGCACCTCCCCCTTCAGGTTGCCCATCTGGCTCAAGTACGCCTCTGCTCTCCCTCTCTCCCCTTCCTCGAACCCCCCTGTGATTGAGGTCACCACCCCGTACGGTGACACACAGTTCACGCGGATCCCGAACTGCCCTAGCTCCGCCGTCAAGTTCCTCGCTAGCCCTAGCACCGCCCCCTTTGAAGCGGCGTAGAGGTTAGACGAAAGCCCTGCGATTGCTGTGCAAACGCTCGTAGTGAATAAGATGCAACCTTTGCCTCGCGGAATCATAACCCTAGCTGCCAAAATATTAACAGAGAAATCATCATTAACATTTTGTGTCCGAATGTGTTCGGAAGTTGAGACCACCACTTCAGGAGCTACCTGCATGCTTGGCACCCAAGAAAGCGCCGGTGAAGTTGACTCCCATGATGCGATCCAATTCCCATTTTGTGGTGTCGATGAGTTTATTCCAATGGTCGGTTTCCACAATGCCGGCGTTATTGTACATGACGTCGAGCTGTCCGAACATGGCGACGGTTGTGTCGACAAGCTTGGAGACCTCTTCTTCTTTGGAAACGTCGCAGCGGATGTAGCAAACATCTTCACCCAGGTCGTCGGAAAGTTGTTGGCCAAGCTTGTCTTGTATGTCCGCAATCACAACCTTTGCTCCGTTTTCCTTGAAAAGCTTCACCGCGCTCGCTCCGATCCCGCTCGCTCCGCCGGTCACAATCGCCACCTTCCCTTCCAGCCTGAAAATACAATATATATTACCATCTGGATCAATAGGAGATCTCTTCAGGTTGAGTTATTTCTTCAAGACTAGTCAATTTCCTTACCTTTTCTGAGATGAAATAGGACTCATTTTGTGTTTTTGGTAATTGAATGGTAAAAGAAATACGATAAGTGTGTTGTTTCTTCCCGGACCTGATCTCCTTTTATAGAAAGTAACTTGGTATGGACTGTAGCTAACCCGCCCATGGAAGAAAACATAAGCCGACAAATAAAACTTGTTAATGGCTTTGTTGTTTATGAAATTAAATTTCCATGAAACTTTGTAATAAGAATAATTAGTGATGGAATATGTATTAGAGCATTAATCTTGGGTAATATATAGCGGGTTGAGAAATACTATTAAAAAATTAGAGAAAATATTATTCAAAATTTTAATATGCTATTTATTTAATACTTGAAACGATATTATCACTAATTGATCAAAAATAAAAAAAATAATTCTTGTATTTTCAGATAAATAAAATTAAGAAAAAATTATCAAAACCCCTCTAAGGTTTGGGGTAACCTACAGTTGTGTCCCCCATTTTTCGGAAACCTACACTTACCACACCAAAACTTTAACACCGTTATTCACCGTTATCATAAAAAAACAAAGAGAGAGTGAGAGAGAGAGAGAAATGTCCGAATTTGTCCTCCTAACTTTCTTCCATAAAAACTTTGCCCCCCTAAATACTAAAACCTTTTCAAACCAAACCAATCTCAGAATCTCTGCTCAAAAAAACCCAAAAATGAGGAAAAACTAAAACCTTCGTCGTCCTCCGCCGCGTGTGCATCACATTATTACGCCGTCCTCCCACGATCTCATACTAGTCTCGAGTCTTCTGCCACAGATGGCGAGACCCAAACAACTTTGCCGTGACATTCGGTTGGGAAATCGAGAACGGAGAGGCGATTCCATGGCCCGATTGCCGAAGATCACCAAGGCCACGCCGTCCAATCCGCCGATTGACAGCCCATAATGCCGGAGATTTCTGAACCATCGCCGGCCGATGGAGGATGAAGGCCACGCTGCCCAACACAGCAAACAGCCCAAAAACGGAGAGACGATGAGAAACGTAGGGGAGGAGGGAGGAGGGACCAAGAAACGGAGGCATGGAGGGAGGAGGGCGGCGCGGAGGAGGGGGGAGGAGGGAGGATGGCGGCGGGGAGGAGCACTGGAGATTTGGGAGAGAGATGGGTCAGATGGTTTTAATTTATTGCTCTCATTTTGTTTTATTTTTGTTTAAATTCAGAAGTTGAGGGCCAAAGTTATTATGGAAAAATGTCAGAGGGGCAAACTAACCATTTTCGCTTTTCTGTTGTGACGGTGATTGATGGTGTTAATGTTAAGGGAGATACTTGTAGGTTTCTGAAAAATGAGGAATACAACTATAGGTTACCCCAAACCTGAGAGAGATTTTGGTAATTTTATATATTTACTATACATTTCACAATCCGATATGATATTTCCAAGATATTTGTTCGGACAGTTTGCGGAATACTGAAAGGCGTAGCGACAATAAGCGCGTTGACACACGCTTTGAACGCATCCTGTCTGTAAAATTGTAAACGGCCAACCATGGCATTGTTGGGCTGAGAGAGAAAATTGGTTACTGGGCCTGGTTCTTGCTGGATCAGTGATGATTCTTATTTCACTTTGTCCTTTCTTTGATCTTCTACATTTTGTGTCATGTGTGATAAATTCAACTTCACAAAATATTAAGGGTTAATTACAGCGATTCCTAAATTTATGTTTTGGAGTTTGAAAGTGCACACTTTCTCCTAATTTTTTTATATTTTCTAGAAAATTTTCTGAAATTCTAATTCAAATTATGCGGTATCCACCTTTTTGCAATTTTAATATGTTTCATATTTTTTTCAGAATATATAAAGAAAAATTTTATAAGTTTAAATATCCATTATCCGTAAAAAGTTATCAAGTAGATTCAAATTCATATAGTTTAAATCAGAATTTTTTTTGGGGCAGCGTAAAAAAACAAGGGAAAATGTATTTTTTTCAAACCATATAAAGTAACTGTATTATCATCTAAAGCTTAGAGGTAACTACAAATAACTTAAACACTAATTTGGTTTGGATTTTCAAAACAAGTATTAAAATTGCTTTTATATTATTATTTTTATATTGTACAAAAATTTAAAATCTGTACTTCAAGGGCTAAAAATAATATATTTAAGGCACACTTTTTTGTAAAAAGGTATAATTTTTTTTTATTTTTTTTCGAAGATAAGTGACAAAAAATTCATGTAAACTTAATTTCAAATGACATTCAAAAGACATTGATTCTAAATAAATATTATTTGAGTGATTATTATTGTTTGACTGATTATATTAATAAATACACCATAACATTCAAATGAAATTTATTCTAAATTAAAAAAAAAGTGAAATAAAATATACTAGTATATTTTTAAAAATGGGAAAGCAACTCGTCACTTTTTCAACCAGTGTCTAAAGCATTTGATAAAAGTAGGTTTCAAAACCACGGGTGAACTTGTAATTGGAATCAAACCTCAGGGACAGGGAAGCGTAATTAAACCTAAATTTTACATTTTTATTCCCCTAAAACCAACGTGTAGGGGTTATTAAAATGATTCTTAAACTTCTCCAAATTGCATGAAGTTCTTCAAAATATGTATGTATGTATGCAGTGGCGGATCCAGGATTTTTGGTTCGGGGGGGCAAGCCCGGAGGAGAGTTGGCGGAGCCCGGAGGAGAGAGACGACGTCGCAGTTAGGTAAAGCTGTAAATTGGGACTAATTTATACTAATTCAAAGATCAAGGAGCAAATCATACGAGTTTAAAACGTTTGAGGACTAATAGTGCATTTTGTCCATTTTAGAATATCCCTTAATGTAAAGGGAATAACTACTCACTGGGTCCCTACTTTCTTCATAGCCTACCTTATTGCCCCCCCATCTTTATATTTTACCACAATATTTGGGGGGGCAAAATGCACACACAATCCTTAACTTTTAACAAAATCATCAAATTAATACCCCATATTTACGTTTTTCCAAAATTCCCGGGGGGGCAACGGCCCCCCCCCAGCAACACGTAGCTTCGCCCCTGTATGTATGTATATATGTATATATATATATATATATATATATATATATATATATGCACACAAAAGTAAATGCTTTACATATTATATATGTTTCGAAAATATAAACCAAATTAATGCTTTATGAAGTGGAATTTGTCACACATGAGATACAAAAGGTTGAAGATCAAAGAAAAGAGAGAGAAAAAAAAAAAGCCTTATGGGAGCCGTTCGACATAAAAGGAAATCCTTATTGGAGCCGTTTGACATAAATGTTAATAATGAGTGTTGGAGTTTAGAAAAATTATTTAAAAATAATTTTTAAACAGTTTAATATTTACGGTTGATTATCCAAAAATCTAATGTCAATTGCAAATACTGTTCCCAAACCAAGAGGTGGATCAAAGAGAACCAGTTGATCGATCAAACGTGCAAGCGCGTACCTTGTATTTGATGCTAGTGCGTCTCAGATTAAAGACAAGCAGAATGCTTTTATTTGGCTTATTTATTAATGTTTTAAATATTAATTTTAATTTTTTATAATTAATATTAAATTTTTGGATAATCTATTTATAAAATAGATGAAACAGCTGAAATTAAAAATTAAAAATTATTCTTAATTAACTTTGTTAAAATTTTAGTATTAATCTCTAATGTTAATATTAAATGGGCAAATACTGCAAACCCAGACGCAGAGCAAGGAAGCCCGGTCTGAGAGCAGATTACTCCGGAGATCAAGACAAAACACAAGCATAGGGATAGTAAGTTTATATATTGCAATTCCAGCCACAAGGCTGATGGCCCACTTTTCCTTGTTATTAGAGGAAGAACCCCGGGAAACTGACAAATGTAAATTGCAGAGGAAGGTTTTGATGGGTTGGAACAATGCAGCTAGCGGAATGGGGATTTAATTGATCAGCTTGATCATATTCGCAATATTGGTCGTTATTAATTGGATTTAGTCTCAAGTCATAAGGAAGCACAAAATGCGGCTTTCCCAATTCAACTGGCAATACAAAAAAATGTTTCAGGTAGGGTTGATCACTCGGTTTATTCGGTTCAAACCGAACTGAATATTTCAGTTTATTCGGTTTTCAGTTTATTATGATTAGAAACTGAATTAACTGAATTAAGCCTTTAGACCGAAATAAAACTGAACTGAAATATTCGGTTCGATTCGGTTTAAAACCGAAATAACAGAAAAAAGTGACATCTTAACACGGTGATGCACTTGTAACATAGAGAAAAAATAGTGGCTTAAACAACTAAATAGCAAGAAATTGTGGGTCATTCTAGGGTTTGTACGTATCTTACCGTGAAGGTGGAGGGGAGTGGAAGGGGAGGTCGGGAGGGCAGACGGCGGGGCGAGGGCCAGGGTAGACGACTGGGGAGACGGTGGAGGAGCGTGGAGGGTTGGGCGACGACAGGGGTAAGGGGTAGGGCCGCCCGAGGAGGAGGGGGGTGGGGCTGGGACGAAGTCACGGAGAGGCGAGCGATGGGCACGAGGGTGGAGGCGAGTGGAGGGGGAGGGCAAACGACTAGGCGAGGGCAAGGGCGAGGTTAGACGGCAGGGGAGATGGCGGAGGAGCTTGGAGGGTTGGGCCGACGACAGGGGTGAGGGATACAACGCCGGGGGAGGGGGTGCGGGAGGCGAGTGGAGGGAGGGGGAGGGCAAACGGCGAGCCGAGGGCGAGGGGAGATGGCGGAGGAGCGTGGAGGGTTCAGGCGACGGCGGGGGTGAGTGGATACGGCGCCGGCACCGGGGGAAGAGGGGGAGGCTGGGACGGAATCATGGGCAGATGAGAGGTGTTGGGTCAGACCCCAAAAGAAACCATCATTATTCTATCTACCTTCCACTCAACTCTAATTCTTTTAAACCTATCAACTAGGCCACCAAAACCTTTAAATATGACTTGAAAAAATTTCGGTTACCGAAATAACCGACACTCCTAACTGAAACCGATATTTTTCTATTCGGTTTTGACAGAAACCGAATTAGCCAAGCCGAATTTTCAAATTTTTTTGGTTTTTCAATTTTTTCGGTTTTAACCAAATAGTGATCACCCTTAGTTTCAGGTAGAAGATTTGGGTTTGAATGGTGTTGCATTTCAAAATATTAGACATTTAAAAATTATCATATCACGGCCAAATCCTTCAAAATTTTATGTAACAGATACTTCACCTCATAGTTTTCCTATAGGTCATTCTAACTTTTGTACTGTTGTACTTATAAAGATTCTGAATGTGACAAAACAAAACAAAACAGCAAGTGCCAATGAGAAATTTTAAGGAGAAGCAGTAAAATTTTAATGTATTGCAAATGTATTTAAAATGGGAAAATACGCTGTCAGGGCAAAAAGTGTTCTTGATCCCAAACCTTTAATTTCATTGTAAATCGGTCCCTAACCTTCATTTTCTGGCAAATTAATCCTCCAAACCTTTATATCTTATTGCATATTGGCCCTTAGCTCTAGACATGCACAAAAACAATATTTCCAGAAAAGAAAAACTGATAGTTTAAATTATCTATTAATTATTAAAAAATTATGAAACAATTTAAACTTATGAAAAAATAGTTATTGAACAGTTTAAAGTAAAATTTAAAAAGTCAATACAAGATAATTTGTGACAGTTAATAAATTCAAACTATTTGATAGTTACCTTCCAATAAATTTAAGTTATGTCATCATTTTCTCACAATTAATGAACAATTTAAATTTTTTTTTTTTTCTATAAATCGAGTTTCAATACTTATCTAGGGGTTAGGGACTAATATGGAATGAATTATAAATGTTTGAGACCAATTTGTAATAAGATAACATTTAAGACCAATTAGCAACAAAAATTAAAGACTTGGGACCATTTATGCTATTTACCCTTTGTTGTCATGCATCATCGGTTAAAAATGGGGCTCCCTAAATGGTAATTCTTGTTGATCTAAAAAGGTTGTTGATCTAATAGTGGTGGCACATTTATCTGACTAACCAATGTAACATAACAAACCCGATAACGTGATGATTTTATCCGGGCCGTCCATTCCCCTTGAACCTATGTAGGACCCATAAAATAAATGGCTAAAATCCAACTGTCATATCTATGAGTTGTTGCAATACAATTTATTTGATCTGACAATCATAAAGTTTCAAGAATTGTGGTAGATTTTTAGGTTGGATATGTATTTTTTTTATTAATTCTTTTTTTTATGTTGGATAAGTTAAAAACTATATAAAATAATTTATTTTTAAAAAAATATCATTCAAGTGAGTATCATATATATATGTTAGTAATTTCCAAAAAATATTAAGTTTAAACAGAAAACTAAAAATGAAAATAATGAACGATAATGTGTCATTACTAATGGGAATAAATTGAGCCTAGTTAGTTTTGAAGGACTACTCTAGAAACTTTGAAACACAACTATCATACCATGCAAATGGTCCAATTGGTTCAACCATGACTAGAAACCTCAAGCAAGTCCTTGATCGAGTTAAGCTTAAAAAGATTGCATTGTATTGCAAACCGTTAGGAAACAAAAAGAATAAATTGTCATCATTTTATGAGCAATAGTTGTCTCACAAAACATAATCGAGTGGTAAAATGTGTGTTAGATAGACTAATAATTTCACATTGAACAAAACTAACACTTTCACTTCCGTTATCACATAGTTTATACTAGGTTAAGTACCAAATTGCCCATTGATGTTTGGCTCATGGGCTAGATTGTTCACTATAATTTTCCCTACTTTTGATATTGGCAGTAACGTTATAGTTTAGGACCAGAATGACCACTACTGTTAAAAGCCTAACGCTAAACACAAGAAGTTGATTTTCAAATCTTAGGTACTCATATAACTTTTAACAAATTTCAAAATTTTTGTGTAATTTACTATTTTTCATTTTGTTATGCGCCAAACACTATATCGGTTAGCTTGCATATCCGCTAATGGGTGGCGAAGGCAATACCGAAGGGGGTAGTGTTGAACATCAATATTTATAAACAGAAAAACTACCATACCTAGAATATGATGATTAGGAATACAATGGTATTGAATGAGTATATTTCATTTGATTAGAATTCAGGTTATCTGTAATATTGTTATACGGTAACTAATTTGAATATCATTTTTAAGGGAATAGTGGCGGATTATTGCATAAAAAATAAAAATAAAAAATTACAAAAAATTCCTGAAATTTGTTAACAAGTTATATAAGTACCCAAATATTTTAAAATTAATAACTTCCTGCGCATAGTATAAAGTTTTTAATGGTTTGTGACATATTTAGTTTCAAATTATAACATTAATGATCAACCTAGTTTTTACCCTTAATTTTAGTGATCATATAGTAATCAGAGAAAATTATAATGAATAATCTAATCTAGGAGCCAAACATTAGTCCGACAATACGATCAAAAGTACAAAATAAAACAATCCATGGTCATCACAAATTAGGAGCATAAGACATTTTGTTTTAACCTGGTCCAAATGATTCAAGCCCAAGCATAAAAAATGAGGTAGGCTCATTAACTCTTTTTGGACTTGACCCATGTGATTTGTAACTTTGTAATGTGGTAACTAATTTGAAAATTATTTTTTAAGGGAATAGTGGCAGACTATTGCATAAAAAATAAAAATAATAAATTACACAAAATTTCTGAAATTTTTTAAAAAGTTATATAAGTACCAAATTTTTCAAAATCAATAACTTTCTATTCATAATATAAAATTTTTAATGGTTGGTAATATATTCAGTTTCAAACTATAACACTAATAGTTAATCTAGTTCTAAACTACAACATTAGTTGTTATATCAGAATCAGAGAAAATTATATTGTACAATTTGACCTAGGAGCCAAACGTTAGTCCGACAATTCGATCAAAAGTGGCAAATTTGGAGCATACGACATTTTGTTTTAACCTGGTCCAAATGATTCAAGCCCAAGCATAAAAAGTGAGGTAGGCCCATTAACTCTTTCCGGACTCGACCCACCAGATTTCGACCCAAAAGAAAAGAAGCCCATTACTGATTTGATTCTATAAAAGCTCCAACACAAAACCCTAATCGTAGGCGTCTCACTTTATCAGTCACCACTTCAATCACCTCCTCACACCTAAACAGACAGTGCAAGGTCTCGCCGCCATGGGTCGCGTCCGCACCAAAACCGTGAAGAAGTCCTCTCGCCAGCTGATCGAGAAGTACTACTCTCGCATGACCCTCGACTTCCACACCAACAAGAAGGTCCTGGAGGAGGTCGCCATCATCCAGTCCAAGCGCCTCCGCAACAAGATCGCCGGGTTCTCGACCCATCTCATGAAGCGGATCCAGAAGGGCCCGGTTCGCGGGATCTCGCTCAAGCTCCAGGAGGAAGAGCGCGAGCGCCGCATGGACTTCGTTCCGGAGGAGTCCGCCATCAAGGTCGACCACATCGAGGTCGACAAGGAGACCCTCGAGATGCTCACGGCTCTCGGGATGAGCGATATTCCGGGAATCGAACAGGTGGATCCGGCTGCCGTCGCTGCTGCACCTGGTTACGGCCGCCCGAGGAGGTACTGAGCGTTGAGAGATTATATTATCTTGGTATTTTTGGGAAATTGCCTGTGTTTTCTTGGTCAATGTAGTGTCAGGTTTGTGTTTGAGATTTAAGAATTGCTTCGTGCCTTTTGAACTTCATGGTATATGGATTTCTATCCTACAAGTTGCATATTTTCTCCTGTTCATCACGTCATTCTTCTTCGTTAATTGTTAATTATAGCTGTTTGAAAGTGGGCATCGTAGTTTTATTTTCCTTATAGCTTATTGAATGTCTCCACCCCTCTGCCCTGTTCTGGGTGGGCGTCGGTTTCCCTGTTTCTGTTCTGTTCTGTTCTTCGGCCTCGGGGGTAATGAGTTGGATCATTAGCCATAACCAGAATCTAAGAAAAAAAAAATTGCTCTGATCCGCTGCGATTTTATCTGTCTTGATTTGCCGTCCAATGCCACCTCAAACCTGTCGATCGCAAGTCATTTCTACCAAGACAGTGTTATGCAGATGATTCTGGTGAATGGCACCAGTTTTGCATTGATTTTGTTGCCAAAATTGATGTGCTGGTTCCTAGAATCCCTGGTCAGTTCTGGCCAACGAGTTCATGGTGGATGAGCATTTTCGGATTCATGGACTCTTATGCAAACAGCCCAATGGGAACACTAATTTGACGCTTTCAAGTTTTGCCGAATTTGATCGACCCAAAAAATGATGTTAATATTGAAATGGTTAACATAGAACAAAATTTTACACGTACCAGACAATGCATGCAAAACTCTGTACCTGTAGATACTATTTTCCAATATTTAGCTCCGATAGTTTGGCATACATTTGTTCGACTTCTAGAAAGCGAACCAGTGTAAGAATGCGCTTTTGATATATTAACACATAGAAAACATTCTTTTGATTAATAATAACACGTGCACTTTGTATTTGAACCTCAAAAACCCTCACTCATTGGTTGTGATGCTAACCTCACAACGTATAAGATTTGTTTTTGTCATTTTCTTTTTCTTGAGAGAACTGCATTTTACATTGTTTACTCTAAAACTGCAAATGAAGTTTTTTTGGATTAAGGGGAAAGTACATTTTCAGTCCTAAAACGTTTTGAGTTTTGCTAAATTGGTCTTAAAGTTTTTCAATTTGTCAAAAAGATCCTAAAACGTTTAAGTTGCAACCATGTTAGTTATAAAACTAGATGTTTTGGCATCTGGAGGATGGACTGCACGCGTAGCTCCAAACGCCATTTTCTTTCCAAACATGTTAGCAAGAAAGAGGAATGAATGCGTCAATAGTCCGTAATCTTTATTTTTCATTTCATTTGTATTTCTAACCTTCAAGTTGTTCAATCAAGGTCCCTAACCTTTGAAAAATGTTCTATATTCATCCCTTTTTGACAAAAAATAAAAAATATAAGTAAAATGTGATGCAATTAGTCCCAGATTTTTGGAGAAATAGCACTTTTTATCCTTATCTTTATACTTTTTTGGGGGAAGGCATTTCCAAACTACGATTTTAACTTTCAGTTTTCACACTGAAATTCCTATTTTTGGTACAAAAACTTTTCATTTCAAATTTTACTTCAAGAATATCCAAGAACTACTAATCAAATCAGAAAAACATGATAACTTATTTATAAACTTTTTAGGAATTATAAAAAAAATATTAATATACATGTTTTGTATGCCTTAAATATAACTTAAACTATTAATTGAATATCTCCTGAAAAAATTGGTTAAGTACAAAAATAGTGTGACTATTTTTCTAGTTAACCCTTACTTATTCAATTAATTGCTAATTCAATAAGTGTTAAAAGGGTTAATTACAAAAGGATTACTTAAATAACCCTCCTGAAAAACCAAAACGCTAGTTTTAAGCACATATAAACTCGTTCTCCACCCTAAACATCCTTGAAATTTCCCTTAGACAATTCATCCATCTCCACTTCTCTTAGTTTCAATGAAATATCTTCTAGCAGCATATGGCAATGAAGAGGAGGAAGAGAACCAAAAGTGAATAGAACTTGTGGTCACCCATACGCTGCTAATGTTGCGCCCTCCTCTGTCGATGCCCTAAACAACGAGCTCCAAAAATGAGGTTGAACCCAAAGGCACCAATGATTCCACCTCTAATTTTCTCTCCAAAGATGACTGGATGACTACCATTGCCTCAAACAAAGAAAATGCCTACAAATGGCGACAAATTCGATGACGATGACAAGCCACCCCACGAAGTAGAAACAACTCTCATCCCTCAATTCCTCCCACCCTAGCTTCAGTTTCTCTGCCAACAAAGAAGGCCACCGATCCATGGCTTGCATGCTGCTCCAGGAGGCAGTGGCAAGTGACACTTGAGGGTGAGAGAAGTAGATGGTTAATCGAAGCATTAGGCCCACAATTCCTCCACTAACTTAGTAGCTAATTAGTTGGGGATAAATGTAGTTACTACAAAAAAAGAGCGCATAGTTGTATGATGGAGCAATCTTTCAGGGTGTTTATGTAATTTCTTTGATTTTTCATCTATGTCAGGTTAGTCTAAAAGATAGTCAAACGCCGGTCAAACCATAAACATAACGGCTTTTTGAGCCAGGTGTGCATTCTATCTACTGAATGACAAATCTCTAGTTTTAGGATCAGCAGGATTGACGGCTCGAATGTTTTAGGACATTTTTTATAAATTAAGGAGTTTTAGGCATACTTTAATAAAATTAGAGAACTTTTAGGATTAAAAATGTCATTTCACCTTAGGCTAAAATACTTTAAGGTTGGGCACCTTTATGCTAAATCAATTGTCTGATCGCGCGTGCGGCCAACTTTTTTTAAAGTTTAGGACGGCCAGCCTCCGCAGATGATTTTTTAGCATTTGTTGAGGTAGAAATGGAATAAGATTATGAAGATCAAGGTTTCGTCCCCGAGCTATAAAAGAGCTCATTAAACAGGCTATAATATATATAAGTATACATACGTGATTTTGGGTATAAAAACAACTATCACATAGCTTCGAAACAAAAAAACAAATATCACATTAAATAACATATGAAGGTTTGATACAATGGTCACTTTAAGGTGCACTAGGGTTACCTCTGGCTTGAGGGTTAGGGTTCAAGTTTTTCTGGAGGCAAAAATCCTACTCATTTCTCAATTTCTCTCCCTTAACCTTGTAATATATTGTATTGTATTCTAAGTAAGAAAGAGTGAATTTCATAAATGGCCCCTAACCTTTAGTAATTATTTTCTTTTAGTCCCTAGCCTATTGAATATTTTATTTTGGTGCTAAACCTATTAAAATTATTTCATTTTGGTCTCTCACTAGATAAAATTCATTAACTCAAAATAATTATCTGATAAAAACTTTTAAAATTTTAATTTAAATATTTGGTAATTATTTTACAGTAAATTTAAATAGTTTAATATTTTTTTACAACAAATAGGCAATTTAAATTTAATATTTTTTTTCTTTTTGAATGAAATAAGTTCAATTTAAAGAGAAAAAAAGTGATTTAAATTTTTCATTGACTGTAAAAAAATTATTATATATATTAAATTTATTATAAGACAATTACTGGATAGTTTAAATTATGATTTAAAAAGTTATTATTAGATAAATATTTTTGAATTAACAAATTTCATCAAAATGGAACCAAAATAAAACGTTTTTAATAGATTTAGGACTAAAACAAAACATTTTTAATGAGTTTAGGACTAAAAAAAATATTCAATAGGTTAGGGTCTAAAAGAAAACAATAACTAAAGATTATGGGCCATTCATGAAATTTACTTAAGTACAAAAAAAAATATCACATTAAATATTTATTTATTTATTTGTAGTGGCAAAACCATTAAAGGGCAGGGGTGCCCCCAAGAATTTAGAAAATGTGATAATATGATGAACTAGTTTAGTCATTCTGTCAGAAGTTAGAAGTCAGACGTAAAGTTTGCTCCCTCAGTATGGTGAAAAAATATCAAGATGGAGGACAATGAGACATTTGCTAAAAGTTATGGGGATCAAATGTGTACTCGTTACAATTTTTTTTTGTCCCTTTTTTTCTTATCTTAAAACTATGGCTTAAATGCAATATTAGCACTTTGACTTTATTTAGTTGGTATAGTTAGTCCTCAGATTGTAAGTCAGCCTATTTTAATTATTGAACTTTGCAAACTATGTTAAATTGAAAATTTTCAAATAACTCATGTTAACGCCTAATAGAAGTGTCAAAATCATTCAAAAAAAAATATGTTTTTCTACTTGTTTTTACTGTGAAATTATAAACTCTTATATCTTTCAATTATTTTATCCTAAAAAACTAGAATTAGTATATTTCTAGGCAATCCACCTTAAAAAGTGGGAGACAACAATTTATTTTTTTGAAAAACTAACTAAATATCTTTATGTTTTATCTAAACAAGTGATAGTAATGTTTCTCATTTAAAATTCATTTTTTAATTTTCTAAATAATTTTAAAGGCTTACTCAATCTAAAGTTAAATACAAAGCATATATATTTAGTAATTATAACAATGTTTTATTTTCAAAATCAATAGATTTTGATAATATACTTCAAATTAAAACCAAAGGTTACTCAAAGTAATATTTATTTATTTATATGATACTATTAGGAATTAACTCAAATAATTTTAGTTAGATCCGTTACTAAAACTCAGTCTCGCCACTGTCTCACTGTACTGTCACCGTCTCACTGTACTGTCATTGTCTTACTGTACTCTCTTCTATACCACTCATGCTTGCCCTTTTCCCCCTAAAAAAACCAAAAAACCTGGTTCTACCATTGTTTATTTGGTAATCTATAAGCAACTGGCTTCAGGCGTATATTGTTATATTTCAACACTCTCATCAAACTACGGAACAACAGCTTGCCCCAAGAATACTTCTCCTAGGCAAACTTTGGGGATATTTAAGGTGAAACTGGTCTAAATTATGCTAGAACTAAGATAAAACAGTCCTACAACCTGAAAGCCAAAAACGAGTGAGTGAGTTTACAAGGGGCAATGTCTGAACCATTTTGTGGTGCCTAGACTATTTTTTCTATGATGGATCCATGTATAAAATAGTGGGGTAATTTGAATTTGCTGAATTTTTTAATTTTTATGTAAACATTAGGTATTTTTTTAAGATAGCCCATTATAATTTATAAAAAGACTCTTTTGGTTAAAGAAAATCATCAAAGAAGATAAAAATACGAGAAAAATTAGATTAATGTTTTTACAAACAATGAAATCTTGTTAAGATTGAAGTTTCCAATAAAAGTTTATTTAAAGAAATCTATGATTCATTTTAATATTGGGTAAAATTCACCGGGGGTCACCTAGCTTATTTTTTTGTCCTAAATGGGTACCTTACCTTCAAATTGTCCTACCGAGGTACCTTACCTCTTATCGCGTGTCCTATTTAACAACTTTCCGTTAATTTCAGAGATATATTTAACGGAAATTGCTTACGTGGCAAAAAAAAATTAAAATAAATCATAAAATAACACTTATGGTCCTTTAATTTTTTTCTATCAACAATTCTAAACCCTAGCATTTAAAATCTAACTCATCCCCTTCCTAAACCAAATGCACGCACACACACCGCCGCGAGCCACCTCCATCCTCCCTCCTCCCCTCTCCGCCTCCATTTCCCTCCTCTTCGCCACCCTCATCTCCTCTCCTCCGTCTTTCCCTCCGCCAACGGAATTTGGGATTTTTCTCATGCGGGACTGGCAACCCCATCGACGACTACTGGCGCTCCGACCATCGCTGGTACCTCCGCCGCAAGCGCCTCGCCGGCTACGCCATTGGCTTCGGCCGCAACGCCGTAATACTTGCCATCCCGGCCACCGACGAACAGAGAGAACGGACGCGATTTGATTTGATTAATCTAAAACATCGAGGTGAGGCGGGTTGTGGCGATTGAGGAGGATCACTCAATCAGAATCTTGCCCTCAGAATTGGAGGAGGTCACAAATTAGAAGAGGCGACGGTTGCGAAACAGAGTTGGAGGAGGCGATGACAGTGAGGAAGCGAACCACCTGGGTCCTTAATTGGAGATGATGACGGTTGCGACGGGCGGAGGCGAGACGAACTGAGGCAATTCCCAGGCAGAGGCAGGGTGAACTTATGCGATTCCGGTGTGATGAAATGAGGTGATTCCCAGGCGAAGGCGATCTCTCGGATTGTGAAGGAGAGAGAAACGGAGGACAGGAGAGGAGATGAGGGAGGGAAACAAGAAGGAGAGGAGAGGACGGAGGTGGAAAGGAGAGCAGGGAGAGGAATCGAAGGAGGCAGAGAGGAGAGGAGGGAGGACAGAGGCGGACATGCTCCGACGGCGTGGGTGGGTGGGTGGGTTAGATTTTAAATGTTAGGGTTTAGAATTGTTGATAGAAAAAAATTAAAGGACAATAAGTGTTATTTTATGATTTATTTTAATTTTTTTTATGCCACGTAAGTAATTTCCGTTAAATATAACTCTGAAATTAACGGAAAGTAGTTAAACAGGACACGCGATAAGATGTAAGGTACCTCGATAGGACAATTTGAAGGTAAGGTACCCGTTTAGGACAAAAAAATAAGCTAGGTGACCCCCGGTGGATTTTACCCTTTTAATATTTCATGTTTTCTTTTGAAGATCAATTGTACTTTGAGACTTCACTAATATATTGTGTCTCCGCTCAAAAAAAGTTTATAGATTTATGTTGGATTAAGTACCAATTTTACCACTCTAAACTAGTGAAAAGACTAAATTTGTCATCAAACATTCAAAAGTATCAAATTTACTGCTGAACTTTGCCTTCAAAATCAAATTTACCAGTGGCCTTATGTATCCATTAAGTGATTGTCAAACTAAAGGAGGAAATAACAGTTTCGATCTTTGACTCTACACATTTTTTCTACTCATGTCCTAACTTTACCCATCTAATGATCATGCAATCTTCTTCAAAATATTGAAATTTTAAGGTGCTAAAGGAGATAGGTGTGTCTGGAATATGATGATGAAATGTAGTCCATGGTGGAGATAACACTTTTAACCAATTCCTTCATCTAACCCTTCTCTTGAATCAAAATAATCAAATTTCAGTAGGAGCAGAAAAGAATGTAGCTACCCATATTTCAAAATCCGAAACAAAATTAGAGAACATTATGATTCTTCTAACAAAAAAGATTGTAGAAAAAAGAGAAGATTATAAAGGAAACAACCATCATTGTCCAACTCTTGTAGATGACGTTGACGCATAGCTGATCCTCCAAGAAAATTTTTTCAATGATTTTTAATAGAATCCTGTAAGGAAGATCACACCAGTTTCTCGAGTTGTAGATACTAACTAGGATAGTAGACATTGTCTTGTCCAAAGATTAGCCTTCGAAGAATGGATCCATCATAGGTAAAATGTAGTGTTAGGTCGAGTATGTCCTGCCCAACGCCAATGAATGCCCGATTGTTCATCATATGGGTGAAGGAAATGGTAAGGTCATCCGATGGGCAATGTTAGAGCACTAGTGTAAGAAACATGAAGAACAAAGACCAAAATTATTATTTTTCCCCTTCACTTGATGGTCAATTAAACATTGGTGCTAAATTTGTTATCAGAATTAAAGTTTAGTAACAATTATGGTACTTTTAAAAGTTTGATGTTAAATTTGATCCTTTCACTAGTTTATAGTGATATTTGTTTATTTGTTTATATCCCTCCCATTTGCAAATTGCGCTAAAAAGTTATTGATTTACTAGCTTTATCATATATCTTGAGTGTATTTTGCATCAATCAATGGTCAGTAGTTAATGTATAGACAGAAACGGGTAAAAGCACTCTTCTTCCACACCTTTAATTTAATTCGCGTTGTAAATCTGTCATCCTTATTTTGTTGCAAATTAATTTCAAATTTTTATATTTTATTGTATATTGGTCTGTAGTTAATGCATAGATACAAAAACTTGATTTATAAAGAAAAAATTGATTGTTTAAATTATTCGTTAACCATAAGAAAATTATAAAATAGTTTGAACTTATAAAAAGATAATTACCAAAATTTAAATTATAATTTAACAAGCTAATGTCAGATAATTCATGAGAATTAACAAATTCAATCTATTCGCTAATTGTCTTCCAATAAATTTAAATTATGTTATAACTTTCTAACAGTTAATAGACAATTTAAACTAATAGTTTTTTTTTCTATGTGAATGAAGTTTCTGCACATGTTTAGGGCTAGGGACTAATATGTAATTAATTATAAAAATTTGAAATTAATTTGCAAGAACATAAATTTGTTCCAATTTACACCCAACATACCAACAAAAGGAGTAAATTGCATAAATGGCCTCTAATATTTAGTTACTGTTTCCTTTTAGTCCATAATCTATTAAGTGTTATGTTTTGGTCCTAAACTAATTAAAATTGTTTCATTTTGGTCTCTCACCAAATAAAATTCATTAACTTAGAATAATTATCTGATAAAAAATTTTGAAATTCTAATTGAAATATTCAGTAACTGTCTTTTAGTAAATTTAAACAGTTTAATATTTTTTTACAGTAAATAGACAATTTAAATTAGTAATTTTTGTTTTTTAAATGAAATAACTTCAATTTACAAAGAGACGAAAAAATGTGATTTAAATTTTTTATTAACTATAGAAAAAATTATTATATATATTAAATTTATTATAAGACAGTTACCAAATAATTTAAATTATTATCTAAAAAATTGTTATCAGACAAATATTTTCAGTAAACAAATTTCATCAAATTAGAACCAAAATAAAATATTTTTAATTAATTTAAGACTAAAATGAAACATTTTAATAGGTTTAGCACTAAAATAAAATATTCTATAAACTAAGAATTAAAAAAAAATAATGACTAAAGTTAGGACCATTCATGAAATTTACTTCCATCAGTCACTAGCCCACATTCATCCAAAATCAGGATTTGGTTCCATACCCCTTGCGTGTGATGCAAGTTCCACAGCTAATAGAAGAGAGAACCGAAACCACGGAGGCGCCGCTGATATTCGACGTTCTTTTCCCGGCGGAGGCACACCGTTTGTTTCCGCAAACAGAGATATTTCCTCATCCTGCGCCACGCCGCTTGCACCTCCACATCTGTGGTCGAACCTTGCTTTAAATTGTAAAAGGCCAAAAAATAAAATTAAAAATTTAATCATACATAAAAATAAAAAATAAAAAGAAAGAAAATGTAAAGACCAGAATAGACGAACCGCCTGTGGACACATCAGAAGAAGTAAAGACGCAATTTTTTTTTGGCCTAAGTACCCCACCTGCCCCTAAACTTGACCGACTCAAACAAGATGGTCCCTCAACCAGAAATTGGCTTAAATTAGTCCTCGAACTTGGTAAAATGTGATGATTTAATCCTTGAATTGAGTTAGAGTTCTACATGTCCATATGATAATAACACCGTTAAAGCCATTTAGTCTTCTTCCTCGACCTCACCTCTATTCTATTTAGCGTGTGCAATAACACTAGTTTCTAATCAACCAATTGGCCTTCAAAGTCTAGCAAAAACATGAGATTTTTCCAAATCAAGTCATCTTTCCCACCTTTCTATTGGAATCAAATGTCAATAGCCGGTGGTCTTCAAATGGCGAAGATGAAGGGGCAACTGTTCTCGGATCAACAGATCTATAGTGCAATCCAATCATCTTTTTCTTGTTCATCTTTGATCAGATTGAATGGGTTTGTTAATTTTAGTTGGCAATTCGATTGACTTGTCGGTGCAGAACAAATCCCTAGGTTTGGCAACGTTAAGAAAGAACTTCCTAGAATCTACCTCGACCTGATCGAGAGAGAGATTGGAGATCTCGAGGGAAGTATAGAGATGAAGAGATCCAACATGCCGGCTTCTGATAACAGAGAAGCTGGTTCGGAGTTGGATTGCAAGTAGGAGTGGGAAGAGATGAAGGATGACAGTTCGGAGCGAGAGAGGGAGGAGAAGCAGGAGTCAGCAATCGAATCGTGAAGGAGCTGACAATTGAATTGTTGAGGAGCCCATGGCAAGAGCAATTGAAGAGAAGTTGATCATTCTGATCTGTCAATGGCATGAGGGAGGCAAAGTGATAAGGAAGTAATGGCCTGGGCAAACACAGACTCTGAAGGGACGATTACTTGCCAGACTCTGAAAGGAGGCAAATGACGGTGTTACGCACATGAGCTCACATGCCACTTCAGGTGGCTTGAGGGACTAACTCGTGACAACTTACCAAGTTGGAGGACTAACTTAAACCGAGTTCTGGTTGAGGGATTAACTCGTGTGAGTTGATCAAGTTGAGGGACCCTTAAGGCATTTTGGTCTTTTTTTTTTCCTTTCTCTTACTCTCTGTTCTCTTTCGATCCTCGGGAACAGTATATATGCTTGTAAAAAAACAACAAAACGCATAAAAAATAAGTCAAGAGCTTAATTTAGCCAAAGCGGGTGCGAAGAGAAGCACTAACCTAGAAACCCTCCGCTTCTTCTTTCCTTCCACGGCCAATCAGTTTCCAGAACCATCGGGCGCGACGTCTCCCGCCGGCCATGTCGATCACGGGCACGTCCGATAAGCCGCCGCCGCCTCCTCCCTCCTCGGCGCCGCGTCCCATCGTCATCCGATCCGTCTGGGCCGATAACCTCGACTATGAGTTCCATCTCATCAGATCTGCGGTTGATGATTTCCCTATTATTTCCATGGACACCGAGTTCCCCGGCGTCGTCTATAAACCAGCCGATGGCGACTTCCGCCACCGAGATGCCGACTCGCATTACGCCAGCCTTAAGACCAACGTCAATGTGCTCAATTTGATTCAGATCGGCCTTACGCTGTCCGATGATAAGGGGAATCTGCCGGATCTCGGGACCAAAGACACATACATCTGGGAATTCAATTTTAGGGATTTCGACGTCTCTCGTGACGCCCACTCCCACGACTCCGTCGAACTTCTTCGTCGTCAGGGCATCGATTTCGAGAAGAACAGGCAGGCGGGCGTCGCTTCCTCCCGGTTTGCCGAATTGATGATCTCATCCGGCCTCGTCTTAAACGACTATGTAACTTGGGTCACCTTCCATAGCGCTTATGACTTCGGCTATCTCATTAAGTGCTTGACGCAGCGCCTTTTGCCTGACCAATTGACCGACTTCCTGAGACTTGTTCGCATCTTTTTTGGGCCAAAAGTTTTTGATGTGAAGCATTTGATGAGGTTCTGCGCGAGTCTTTATGGTGGGCTTGATCGAGTTGGCAAGACGTTGGATGTGGAGCGCGCGATTGGAAAGAGCCACCAGGCCGGGTCAGATAGCTTGCTGACGCTGCATGCTTGGCAAAGAATTAGGGAGGTCTATTTTGGTCAGGATGATCCGCTTGAGAAGTACGCAAATATTTTATATGGTTTAGAGTAATGAATTATGTCCATCCTTTCTGGTGTTCGAACTCGTAATCGCAAATTGTTTGGATTTCTCTAATGTTTTTCTTTTAGATGGTTAATTTTGTACAATCTGGGTTCATGGATCAATATGAAGAGTAGTTCAGTTTGATTCTTCTAAATGCTTTGCCTTAAGTCTTGTTATAATTAGAAGTTATTTCTCTGTTTTGAAATACAGAGAGCATAATTGATCTTCATCTGTGATATTAGGCGAGCAGTAAATTTCAAAACTATTATGTTTATCATAACAAAATCATGGATAATGATTTCTAGTAGCATTAAACACTGTGAATTTGTTATGACAAAACATGGCTCCACGATTATTTACTTGAAGAAAAATCGACCACTTAGCTTGAAACTTGGTATGATGTAGAGCATAGGAATTTAACTGCCCAATGGCCCCAATCTCCTGTGAATTTCATCTGATGATGAATTTTTATATTCAATTGCTGGGCACCATGACCTGGGTATTTATACCTTGTAAGCACCAAGGAGCTGGGTGGCTCAATTTTGTTACATCCTATCCCTTGATAAACTGCATGAGATTATGGATGCTGAAAATAGATATAGAAGTAGAGCCTTAAATTTGGAGCCTGTTCAGAAAAGCTTCATATACAGAAGTTTAGGCCAGGCAAACATACACTCTAAGAAAGATCTACGTAGCATTTATCTGATTGGTGGAAAATTTTCCTTTTTGAGGAGGCAACAGAAACGGAGAATATGGATGTTTACAGGTGCAACTCTAACTTTGCTGCCCCCCCCCCCCCCCCCCCCCTTTTTCTTGGACAGCCAGATATCTGAAGGAAAAGGCACATGATTTGGAGTGAAATGCTAAGATTGGTGCCACTTTTTTTCTGATACGTCATGCGTGTTAAATTGATGGCAGATATTTTAATTCTTACAGAGTTTGATTCTGTAGCTGCCTTCTCCAGCTTTTCTTGTTCCAACTTTGATTTTAAATTTTTGTGATTGTATGGTTTCAGTTATTCTGTTTTCTGAAGGAGTAGGATCCTATAGTAATAACTTTATAAGAGCTGCTTGTTGAAATTTTAGCCTATGGCCTCTGTTTTCAGTTGATGTAATGTCCCTCCCTCGCTCCCTCCCCCTCTTTTCCTCTCTCTTGGTGTGCAGGTGGGGGTTCTTTTGGAACCTTCCTTACACCCCAAAAGGTCAGGGCTGGAAACCTGAACTTCACCTCACCAAAGGGAGGACACCAGCACAGCTGAAACCACATTGACATCAATGTGATATCTCTCATAAGCTAGTTAGATTTGGGGGCCTAGAAAGTACAATTTTTTATGACACTAGTTTGGCGGTTCGGCCAAATTGATTAGTTCTCTAAATTTCCTCATACACGCCATCTTTTGTCCTTATGACCTCATCGAAATGGGAAAAGTTGATCAGAATAAAAGTTGTCTCCTACAATGTGAAGTCGAATTGAAGAAAACATGTCAAGACCTTTTCAACACACCACTTCATATTCTTGTTGAGAACATTTTTTAAGTGTTTAATTGGTATAACTTATGCCTGTAAATGTGAAAAATGATGGTTGATACTTAAGCATATCTATGTTTTAATTAGTGCTAGGACATTATGGACTAGTCCTGAATGCTACCAGCGGTATTAATGCTGCGGCATTTACCTGTATGGAATGAATAGTTTGTGATTTTTGTAGCTTCATGGTATTACACTTTAGTCTTGTGAAAATGAGACTTTAATGGTTTAGGCTCAGAAGTCACATATTTGGAGTTTGAGGGCAATGTTTATTGGTTAATAGTTTATTTTGGACCTTCTGACCTGGTGAAATTCATGTGCTCATGTCACTCTTTGGACTTTTGCATCACTCGATAGTTGTGTAACACTATCACATTATTTGCTCAATGCAGTTGATTTTATATCATTTTATATATATTTTTTACAATAACAAAAGGCGGTCACTCTTAACATACCTGTTCTTCTTTTCTTAAAGATGTGGTGTTTCTCAATCCTAGAACTAGTGCCTGCCAAGCAATTTTTTGATATTTCTGTGTTAAATGCTTTGATGAAAAAAAGTAAAAAAATAAATAAAAAATAAAAAATAAAGACAACAGAGTGCCTGTTGAATGCCTGTTTTGTGATTTTGCTTCCATCAAGATCTAGGGGAATAACATCCTTCATTTCTATACTCATCCGGTGCTATATTTATTACTATTTGACAATTCTTCAGCATGGGGAGGGGGGTTTTCTCTCTTTTTTTTTTCATTCCTCTATGTATCTTTGGCATCTGTTGTTTTCATATATTAAAAGTTTTTTCTGCTTGTTTTTAGATAATTTAATAGGTTTGCTTGCTTGCTATGGAATTAGCCCTACTATCCCAGGGCTTACCATCTTATATTTACTTGAAGCACTTAAATGTTCCTTTTTATGAACTGCTCAGCCTTGTTAGTCATGGTATTAGCCTAATTCTTTACACAACAAATTGCATATCTGTAAACTTGATTCGGTCAAACTTGTTAGTGTTATTGGAACAAGTTATTCATTGGATCATTGTGTTATTACAAAAAAGATCAGGTCGCTGTTGTGATTGTGATGCTTCTGAATAATTGTACTTCTATTTCCTGCTTCCCATTTACGTATTGATTTCTTCCTTGGTCTGGAGGAAATCGTCTCATATTAAAATTTGCTTGAAGTTTGGTTTATTGGTGTAGATAAGTGTAAGATTTTTCTCTCATAATATCAGATGCACATAGACAGGTGAATTTTTCAAAAGTTGGTTGAGTTTTGAAGCTCCTGATGGTGTGATCCTTGTTAATTTGACTTGTCTTGGAAGCTACATTGTGTGAAGAGACATAAGTCATTAGATGCTATAATTTTAACTGCTTAATTTCCTTGTGATAAAAAATTTGGAGATCTAAACTGTTAGCCGTTGCCATTGTCACAAGCAGTGAAGCTTGGCTTTTAAATGGGCTTATTTTTTTTGCTCCTTGGTTTGTGGGTCGTTTTTCTTTCATCCTTCTACGATGTAGTTTGTCTATTGTTTCCCTACGATTTTCTTGCAGTGTTGTGTGCGTGTGGTCAGTCTGGAATTTTACTGTTCCATTAAGGTTTAAGATGTTTTTGCTGTTCTGTTTTGTTGTATGTTGACAACTCCTTGGGAAGTTGCATTGCTTCCCTCTCATCAAATTTGATGTCAAATAATGCTTCTTCAGTTCATAAGCATGGTGTAAGTTTTCTCAAACGTATATGAGACTCTCAAAGCTTATTTTAAAGGAAGATGCGGAAGAAGATGTGACATTGGAGCAATGTTCCTTCACAAACTCAAGAAGCTAAAGCCTGCCAACATTATAATTTGGTTATTTCTTTGTTAGGACACAGGTCTGGGATATTGTGACAGTGATGACACCATGTCGGGGCCAAATATGTTCAAATACCGTCCTGATATATATGATGATCAGAGGAGCTTTAAGTGGGCGATAACTTTTGAGGTACTTGATCCCATTTTGCTTCCATTGATTACTGTTCACATTTTAGATCAATTGGCATATGAGATCACTCACCAGTGATTTTGATTTTTAGCTGTTGGTTGTCTGCTAAAATGGTAAGAGGGAAAGAGTACTACTTGTTATTGTTAAGTGGTAGAAGACTCTATATTTGCTAAAATCCACCTAAAATGCCTGAGGTTGTTGTTGGCCATCAGTTTGTTGCTTGCCCTATTTTTTTGTGGTTTGCATTGGTTGATCATTCCACGAGCTTGCTGTTGAGAGGCGCGTAGTGGTAGAATCCACATGGTTAAATGAAAAGGTCTGTTGATGCTTCGCTTTAATGCCTTGGGCCTAATTGCGACTTGGTTTCATGTTATGCTTTGACACTACTGACATGATCTGCTGCTGTAATGAGTGACAGGATAAGTGTAGTTCAAAGGTTCGTGTAACCAATAAATTAGTGGGGATGGAGGTTGGAATGTTACTGGATTGAGTGGTGAGAATATGGAATACGTCCTGTGTGGGCTAAGGAAGAGTTTGACCAGAAAATGCCCCAGAAAATAGTAAATCTGTTTCTTCTTGAATAGGACAAACTTTTGTTGTATTACTATTTGAACTGTACTGTAACATTTTTTCCTTGTAAAGCATTACATTTCGTGAGGCCTCTATTTCCATCTTACTTGTGGTAGAGTAGGATGTGGTTTGAATTGATTAGAAAAGTCTCTGCTTGCATGGTCCACTCCAACTATCGCCTAAACGGTAGTATTTTGTCTTTCAGCTGTTATTAGCATAGGAAACTATATTCATCAATCGGCCAAAGTAAAATTGAACATAGCTGAACTCCTAAGTTACTGAAGGCATGCATATCTGTAGGAATTTTCTTGTGGAGTTAATTGACTGTTTGCGGAAGAGAAATTTGTTGAAAAAGATAAGGTCTCCTGTGTCCTAAGAATTTTACGTTGAATTAGCCATAGTTAAAACTTTTAAGTTTTGTGATCCCACGTGTCCAGGTTTATGGATTTAATAGTGTTTCCATTGTGGTGAAACCTTTTCACATATGGCTGATTGGTCTCGAGTACGGTGCTTTAACATAGCAGTCGATGTGCTCTTGATCCACATGATAGACCCATTCCAAATCAGGAATTGCGGAATCACCCTTTATAGTATAGGTCAAGATAACTTGAACGGTGTTCTAATGTAACTTTTTGGCTTGCAGAGGAGTTGGGATGAAAGAAGAGTTGCAAAAGTGAACAAATATCAGATCCTTCTGTCCTTGTTGCGTGACTGGTCCGCACATTTCACTACCTCCATATGATCTATGGAACGTGGTAACATGGCCTGCTGGAATACTTTCTTGTAATGTTTTCATTTCTGGTATTCTGATTGATCATGATGATACTTACGCACTCTACAAGCTTTCCTCCACATGTTCGTGTCTGGCCGTATTGGAAAGGAGTCAAACTATTATTACAAGTGTATAAGGGAATGAGAGCTCTTCAGGATCCGGAGGGCAATCTAGTCAACTTGTTTATGGCACTGTGTAAGAAGTGGGGAGGCCGTCGAACTGGGGGACCTCTCTAAATGTTCCCTTGGGCTTTAGCCATTAGCCTAAAGGCTCTGGAACAAATCTTCACCACTCTTGGACTTGACACATTTTTCGCTTCCAGAATTGTAGAAATGTAATTTTCCAAAATTTAAGTAGACTTTATAACCGTGGTCGTAACCGGTGATTAGGTAACCTACATAATTGAGTCATGATGTTCATATCTCACCATTTGGCTAATCGTTGTTACGATATGTAGCCACAGGGACATGAGGTAGTTGGAATTTGTTATTACTTATCAGGGGACGCAGTCTGTTTTTGCTGGCGCCCATGCTATGGTTGAATTTGGGACCAGAAGTGTCCGATTCTTTTTCAACTTCAAAAATTCCATATCCGTTACATTTGAAATCGAATGGACCACCCATTAATGGACTTTGCAGAGATTATTATCTTCCTTGGCATACAAGGTGTTAAATACTATTATTGTTACATATGATGCACCTAAATTGTTAAGATATACTGCATGGTATATTGTGTTGCATATTGTTATCATTTTCATAAAATAATAAATATTATAATATTATTTAAAGATGACATAAATTCAATAATTTTTTTAACACATTTTATATGTATTCAAAATTTACTCTCATCATAATTTGTCAAATATAAATAAAATATATATAATAGAAGATATTTTTTTTAATACAAAAAAATAATAATCTCTCTCTCTCTCTCTCTCTCTCTCTCTCTCTCTCTCTCTATATATATATATATATATATATATATATTTCACACATCTGTGAAAAATAAAATAATGCGATACTTACTTTTATAGTATTTGCGATGTACTGCAATTTTTGGACAAAATGTACACAAAAAGTAAGCGATATGCAAAATACCATAGTATACTGCAAGATAAAATAACAAAATGAGAAAATATTTATACTGCGATACACTGCATACCATAGTATTTAACTTCATGCCGGTACCATTAGAACAATGGATTTTGCTTCCCACTATCTCTAAGATATTGTATTAAAGTTGGGTTTGGCTGAGATTATTTAAAAGTTACCCCCTGCTATTGTAGTTTGGTTTAAAAATTTAAGGTAAACATCCTTCTTGCATTTTTTTTCTTTATATAATTGGATAGAATGAATATCAGCTTGTAGATAGTATAATAGAATGAATATTAGCTTTTAAATGGATAGGTTGAAGTGGTATAGCAAATGATAGATGACAAACGCGATGGATATGTCTGTGCCGTCTGTTACTATGAGTCTCAATGGATGACAAACAAATTTGTCGTGTCTATCATGTATCACCAAGTCATAGCCCTATTGCAAACTATAAAAATTCCTATAGTTCTCAATGGCTTTGGCTCAATGGCTAGGAGACATCATGAGGAGATTCAAGGTTTAATCTAACTTCCTCATTTTCTTCTGAAAAAAGGCTACATAAAATTGGTTTCGTTGATTACCAAGCTCCAAAAAAAAGTTATTTTCCCTCCTTTACTTAGAATACTAATATTTCTTTCTTTGTACATTTATAAGCGTGTTTTTGAATACCGAAAAAAAAAATTAACTCCTTTAACTTATTTTGTAACGTTTCATCAAAGAGAGAGAACGGGAAGTATTGAACGAAGGGCAGTTCCATAGAAGTTAAAATCAGTATCATTATATTGTTTTCGCAGTTGCGGATGCCAACCTTATCTCACCATGTTTAGAAATCAAATTTAATAGGTTAAAAACGAAATGGAAGAGATTATCTTCTCATTCAAAATGCAATTTAAATATGTCAAACTATTATATTAACTGAAAAAGAAGTTAAAATCTAAAACATGAAATTGGTCATTTCGTCACAGAAAAATAAAAATGAGAACAGAATGAAAGCAGTTCGAGGTTTCATTCACCATTGGCCATTAATATTTTAGATTGGGACCATATCCGGTTATTAAAGTTTTTTTAGGTCCAAATTTACTACTAATAAAATTCATCAACACCAATGATGGTAAGAAGAAATGATTTATATTAAGACTGAGAAAAAATTATTAATTTAAACTGTTTATTAACTAACAAATTATTATTATTATTATTATGCAGTTTCAATTTAACACTACAAAATGGGGCAAGAATGTATTTTCAACCACACCTAAGGGAGGCTTTTGAATGAACCCTAAATTGGTACTGTAGCAAGGACAGGGGGTTGGCTGGTTGGTATAATTGACCAGGCCTCACCAACTGTGGAGTGGAAGGGTGGTTGAGGTTGTGGCGAACGGATAAAGCAAAATCATCACGAACAAACTTTCTAAAAAGTGGAGTAATTCCCATCACAGCCATTTAGTTGATTCTTAAACTGCAGTTTGGCCACTCCCTCTCATAAAATCGCAACCCTATCACGTGAGGCTAGGGGTGTTCATCCAACCCGCTTAACCCGCGAAACCGCACACACCGAACCGAAACAAACCGTTATTATGCGGGTTTATGCGGGTTATGGTACGGTTTGGGTTCTAAAAATTAAAAACCAATGTATATGTGATGCGGTTTGGGTTTTAATTTTGAAACCCTGTAAAAACCGAACCGAACCGCACCCCTAATAACTTAATAGAAGCTTAAGCCCATTAGCCCAGTAGCCCATCGGCCCATCCCAATTTTCTAGTCCAAAATGAAAAGCCCAAAATATTAAGTTAGGTCTTTTGACTCTCTTCCCTCCTGTTGCCTGTTGCCGACTTGCCGCACGACGCGAACTCGCGAAGTGCCCACTGTGCCCACTGTGCCCAGCTGCCCTTCGCCCCTTCCATTCTCGGCCTCGCATTCTGGAAATTTTAGCGTCCACAGTCCACGCCTCTGCCGCACGCCTCACGACCTACATCGTATATCGCCACGCCCTTGCCCTCTATCTACTGACTCTGCTCTCTCAGTCGCGCGTCTGCCGTCTAGCCATCTACTCTCTTAGTCGTAACCTCTCTCACTCGCAAGTCGCAACCTCATCTCTCTCAGCGTCTCATTTCTTTCTCTTGTAACAGCTACAATTCTTAAGGTTCGTCTGTACAGGATTCAATAACTGATTTTCTTTGAATGCGTATTTGGATTACTATTTCAGAAACAACTTAAGGTTGCAATTGAATTGATGTTGTTTGATGCTATATTTTTCTAGCATGTAGAACAGACCAATTTGTTGTTCCATTCTAATTTGTTCTATTTTCATTCCAATTTCTAGCATTAATGACTTATAGATGTCTTATTCTAATTTGTCTGTTTTCATTCTAGTTTGTTCATCAGTAATGCCTGGTGATAGTTAAGAAAATGAGAAATTTAGATGTTTGAGTTTTCCAGAATTGAAAATAATAATTGTATGGTAGTGGCAGATGAGCTTTCGATTTTAATGAATTAGCTTAATAGCACTGTTTTGTCTATTTCAGTGTTTCTAGTTGTTGTTCGTCCTTTTTTTTGTTTATTTGTTACTTATTGTTTTTAATTTTCAAATCATATTAAGCATTTAAGGTGAAGTCTCTTAGCTGTACTTATTCGGTTTCAACTTAATTCGTTCAATATCATAAGGAAAGCATATAAAAAACAATGGAAGTAGCTTAAATTATTTTACATGATAGAAAAGCTAAACCGGGCAAACCGAACCGCATTTTATGCGGTTTGGTTTTCAATCGGAGTTTGTGATGAACGGTGCGGTTTGGTTTTATATTATGTAAACTGGTCACATACACGGTACGGTTTGGGTTTTGGGTGAAACCGATCGAACCCGCACCGCGAACACCCCTACGTGAGGCACAATTCTTCTTCTGTTTTCTTTTGGCCAATACACCTATAGATCCCATACTTGGCTCACTATGGCTTGTACCCCATGAACTTAAACTCAAGCAGCTTAACCTTTGAACTTGGTTAAGTGGAGCAGACCTAGAATCATCGAAATTGTATTTACGAACGACTTGAAAAGCGAATTCATTGCCAAGGAGAGGTTTTTCAGCGAAACTGGGTCTTTGAACTCAAGGGGTATCTATCCAGTGAACCCATTTGAGTCATTTGGGGAAAGATTTGAAGAGAATTAGAGATTATGTGTATGTTGGTTCTGATTTCAAATGTCCTTTTGTTTCTTATCATGGTGAATCATGAATATTATACTCCCTCAATTTCACTTTTTTTGCTTCATTTGATTTTTTAAACTAGTTTGACTGAAATATATTCATATTATTGTTTATTAGAAAAAAAATTAAAAAAAATATATTTAAAAACTATAGATTTTGATTTATTATTCATATATAAATTTTTTTTATTTATATGCTAAAATATTAAAAATAAAAATTATAAATTAATTGTTGGAAAATGAGTGGTTCAAAGAATTTGGAACAAAGGCAGTATCTCATAATGGTTCGACTTCTTGAGTTATATGGTTTATTTCTGATTTTATGCAAGTTTCTTACTTAACTGTAGCCCAGGTGGTTTTGTTGTTCAATGTTTTTTGTTGTTAAGTTTTGATAGTGAAATTTGTTGGATTAGCATAGTTTTTTTTTTTTAAACAATTTTGTCACTTGTGTCGAGGTTTGATTTCAATTTATGGATTATTCAATATCAACACGTTGGAAGACAGTCTGAATTGGGCGCACTAGCAGAGGATGACAGTGTCTACGACTCCACAGTTGACATTCTGAGGAAGACGATGGCTCCTCTGCAAAGCTTACAAACTCAACATAGATCAGGGAAAAATAGGAAATTTGTGATAGGTTCTATGTTTTGCTCTCTGTTGTTGTCTGAACATAATAATTACAATTTTACCTCATAGTTTACATCAAGTTATAATTTTGACCCTGATGATTTATACATGTCATGATGAATGATATTACATGTGTTGAAATCCTATGGTAACATATGCAAATTAAAGAGGTTGATTGAGCCACTTAACCAGATTTAGGATCTAAGTTGCCCAAGTCAAAGTTCAGAGAGGTAAATTCCCCAGTTGGGCGAGTTTGGGGGGTAAAGCTGTATTGGGCCTTTTCTTTTTAAAGGAGGTCAAGGGCGGATGAGAGGATGAAATAACTTCGTGGGTATATGATGCAAAAACGCACTAATCTCTCATATTTGTGTGTCTTTGGATTAAACTTGCAAACAAAATATGTCTAAATGAGGTATATAGGACGTAAAACACACTCTAACAAATAAAAATAAAAGAGTTTTAGCCCATTTGAATCCAACCAGACATGTTGGGGCTCGCCTGGGTGCACCTTATCGTGCCATGGTGCGCTCCCAGGGTCTCAGGTGCTTCCCCTGTGCCTAGTCCTTCATGGTTCCAAAAAGGCCCTTAATTAAGAAACCCCAACACAAGTCCTTGAAGTGCCTCTAGGTGCTCTCAGGCTCTCTTGCAAGTCACAATAATTAACGAGTCCTTATGTCAAAGAATATATATTCGTCATTTTACATTTTTTTTTTGTGGTAAAAGCTATCAATAGTCGGACACATGTTATATAGTCCTTTTACTTAACTACTATTCACAAATAACATATTTATTTTTTAATTTGTCTGAGAGTTTAAGTTCAAGCACACTAATTTTGATAAAAAAAATCTTATAAATATATCTAATAATGTACTATATTTTAAAAGTAAAGCTCGATCGATTAGAAAGCTTAAAATCTAGTCTAAATTTGCATGTTCTTCTCCCCTGCATTAGAATACCTTCACAGAATAACAAAATTTAAAATAAATTATATGAATAGATAAAGATGACAAACATTTTAAAACACCAAAAAAATAAGAAAAGTAACGAATACATTACGATGGAAGAGATATAAATTTAAACCAGTAAATAAAGATATCGTTCTTATACACACGTAAGGGAGACAAATGGGCGATTCATTTACATTACAAAATTATAGAGTATCAAAATTCACAAGAGAACCCAGTTTTTTTTTAAAAAAAAATTGCAGTCTAAGGTGATGAGAAAAGTTTGTCCTTGTAAGAGAAATTAATCAATTTTAAGAATGAGTTATAATATAATGTATCCCTCCGTCCTGATTTCTTTGATCCATTTGACTTTTTGAGCTAGTTTGATTTGAATTTTTTTATATTATTGTTTGTTAGAAAAAAAAATTTAAAAAAATATATTTAGAAACTATAAGTTTTGATTTATCATTCACACATAATTTTTTTTATTTATATGCTAAAACATTTAAAATAAAAAATTATAAATTAATTACTGAGAAGTGAATGGTGCAAAGAATTTGAGACCGAGGAAATATTTGTTTTAACATTTAAGGATTATAACCATGATACTCCCATTTGAGGGGGTCCTGGTCCGCCCCTACAAAGTACGAAGTGGCAAAGTATAATATATTTAAGGACAACTTGTCAACTGAAAACAAAAGCAGAAACAAAAGAAGAACTCAACAGCTCTTCCCCCTGACTTCTACGTTTTGCGGTCACGTGTAATTTCCTCTGTTTTTTGCCACCGATATAATATACGTTTTGTTCAGATAGCTTGGGTTACGCGAATGATTGGGATTCCAAGGCTGTTGAAAATATTTTCATAATTTTTTTTTTCACTTTTCCACATAATATTCCTTCTAGTTTTTTTTTATTCCGACTTGTAATACACTTTTATGTACCAAACCGGGAAAAAAAAAATGATCTCAAGTCCCGCAATTTGATTAAACTTGTTGAGGGACTTGCACCCAAAGTTGCACTTATAAAACTATATTATGACAATCTACTCATAAAGATCCTATACACTCATTTCATTCAAGATTAAAAAAAAGTTTGTGTATTTTATCATTCATTTTGACACATAAATTAAAAATAAAATGATAATTTGAATGATAATATAGTAAAATAATTTACTAAATATATAAATATTGTAAATATTTTATATGACTCAAAGTAATAAATATTGAAAAAAAAATTAGGACAGGTGAAATATATGTCTGTTTTAAACTAATCAGATCTTTGGGTGGAATGAAACGGTGTTTCAACCTCAATCTCAACCATTCAATCCTAATTCTCTTCGTGTAAGAAGAGATGTTCTTATTAATTTGTTGCAGTCCCCCAGAGAGGCCAAGTATCAGGATTTCTTTATAGCTCCAATCCTCAGCCTAATCCCCTCTGCCACGTTTGAGGAAGGTCTAAATCCTGTCCCTTGACTAATCGCCCCTGCCTCTTCGTTGTGGTGTGGATGGTGCTTGGCGCCAGGCTGCCTAGGTGCAGCAGCGTGGCTTTGGATGAGGCTTGGTGTCGTAGGGGTGATTTTGTTCGGTTTAAATCAAATTGAATTAGTTGGTTTTTTCAGTTTTGGATGCTAAGAAACTGAATTAGTCTATAAAATTGAATTCAAACCGAACTGAAATATTTCAGTTCGGTTCGGTTCAAACCAAATTAACCAAAAAAATTGTAGTTAAATTCTATAAAATATGAAATGAGATAAAGATATTGTTTTTCTTTTCAAATTCAAGAAGATTCATTGTCTATGAAAAGGGAAAAAAATAAGAAATCAAGCTAATTTGGGTTACTTGGTAGCATTATTGTTCATGAAACAAATAAAAAAAATTGATATAAAAAATTTCAGTTATTTCGGTTACCAAATTAACTGAATTCTAAAATCAAAACCAAACCAAAACTGAATCAAATTACCAAATTAACCAAACTAAATTTCAAAATTATTTCAATTTTTTAGTTTTTTCGGTTTGAATAGAATACTGATCACCTTACTTGATGGCTCTCTATTCTCAAGGATGGTACTCTAATTCAGGGTTACTAGTCTGCTCTAAAGGTGGAACTAAAAGCTATTCAAGGATCTATTTGGTTTGCTCTTCACTCTTGTATTTCCGCTATTATCATCTTATTAGATTGTTCTCAAGCATTAGCTTATCTATATGGTACCTCTACCACCACCAGTTTATCACATTTGGTTTAAGCTATAATTGATGGCATGGAGAATCAATCTCACTATGCCCTAATCATTGTTTCATGCCAGCGTGTCACTCCAACCCACTCATTTGCTGCTTCTTTATTTTCTTAGTTACTTTCTTAGTTTGGACTTCATGTTTCCTTTCTGCTTCTATGTACCAAAAAATAAAAAAAAAGGTCTCTAATATACATGTATGCATTTCTATTTATATTAATAGCTATTTTTTTTGCATATGTTTCAACGACTGAAATTTTGTCGGAAATACAAAAACTTTTTATGCACAATCTTTCAATGGTTCTTTCGTTATTGTTGCCTTTTTTTAGAATAATATAACAATAAAACCTTCTCCTATATGTGTGGTTTGCTTGTAGTCTTGTAACTTTTAGCTTAACTACACCAATAAATGTGCATATATATATATATATATATATATATATATATATATCTTAATCCTCTGAATGGATAACATGTTCATCATCTGTTGAAGTGGAGTAATAAAAATAAAAAAAACACTTTTAGAATTTTTTTTTTAATAAGATGTATGTTTGGATACAAGCTGAAGATGAGCAGCCAAATTCCATTGATAAAATATTTAGTATGAATATATAATAAATTTGTATTTTTTAAAAAAAAAATTATTTTAAAAGAGGTCGCTTTTCATGAAACCGAAGGTGCGGATACAGAGCAGGGTAGACACAGGCTAATTACTCTTCTTGGTTCAAAAGGCACCGCTCTCTCTGTCTGGCCATTAATGGCGCCCATGTTAAACAATTCCCAGATTTCTCACCTCCCTCGCAACTGGTACTGTTTTCTGATTTGAAGTTTCAACTCTCGCTTCTCATCTTTCCCCCCTTCTTATTAATAAATTCTCTCCTCCAAACAAACCCAAAAACCCAAGCAAAACTCCATCGAACCGAAAAAAGATTTGTCTTTTTCTTTCTTTCTTTGCCTCTTTTTTTTGGTTTAAAATGAAGCTATCGTTTCTGATGCGGAGCAGCTCCAGCCGACCGAAATCGCCATGGCCGTGGCCTTATTGCCACCAACCCAGAACCCTCTCCTTCACTTTGGTCAGAAACAAAAACAATCCCCGAATCCCCAGCTCCTCTCAAACCTTCTCAGACGAAGTCGAAAACGAACTGCCGGAGTCGTTCTTCACCAACTCGTCCGAGTCGCCCAGCTTCTCCTGCACCTCCTCGTCCTCCGACAATCTATTGACCGCCGCCGACTGTTCCGTGGAGACACTGATCCGAGGTTTGAGGTCGGAGAGGCTGTTCTTCGACCCGGAAGAGACAAGCCACATTCTTCCGGAGCCGGCCAATAAAGAAGGCAACAACGGCGGAAATGGGGGTGTGAGTTTCGGAGAAAGCGTGGCGCTGTCGATGGAGTCGGAGGACCCGTTTGGAGATTTCAGAAAGTCGATGGAAGAAATGATCGAGGCTTATAAGTTGAAGGACTGGGAGAATCTTGAAGAGCTCTTGGCCTGGTATTTGGAAGTGAATGGGAAAAGCAACCACAGATTCATTATTGGGGCTTTCGTGGATTTGCTTCTTGGTTTAGCTTTGTCTTCTTCTTCTTCGTCTTCTCTTTCTTGTGATGGTTCTGATTCGAATTCTTCTGAGTTGTGAGAAGGGATTAACACATCAGTATAATCGTAGATGATTTTCTTACTAATTCTCGGAATTAGTTGGATTTAGTAGAGCAATTTGTTGTATATGACTCTCTTATTTTCTGCTAATTATGATAAAATTATTTTCCTGGCTGAAAAATTAGATTTATTTTTCATTAATGGATAAATAAAAAGATTTTTATGTGGCATCATTATGTAGAAAATCCGATATCAGTTCATGCTATTCATAGAGATCATAAATGCTTCTGCATTTTTAAATAGAAAAAATACAAACGGTCCTCTAGAAACCAAAATCAGCAGATAATAGGTGCAAATCTACGCCGACCGGGGCTGCCAGTGCCAGATTGGCTGTCCTGGTTCAATCGGGTCAGCCCGACTCAAATTCGAATTAGAGAAACGAATCGGGTCTGAGGGTAGAGTTTTGGGGCAAAGCTCGGGCTCTAAGTTCAAACCCACGCAAGCCCAGTTCGAAGCACAATGCAGGATCTTGACCAGCCCAGGCACAACTCAGCCTTTGCAACTGCTGACTTGAAAATGATCGTTCGTTTTACGTCTTATGCAGCAAATAAGTTTGCTGACCTCCAAGAGTGACTCTATATTACTCCTAGTTCTTCATCTACAGTCTAGTATTGCCTCTCAAAACTCATGTGTTGAAAGTCGAAATAAATGTTATTAAAATCCCAATCTAAATTTGTAGAATCTTATGATTTCACGATCTAAAATGAAAAAAAAAAAATGACCTAATTAGATTCTACAATTACATTTCACAAGAATCTAAACACAATTTTTACGATGAAATCCCAATTTTGAAAATATTTGTCGAAATCCATTGCTTGTAATGTTGATGGTGTTGAGCCGACGGCTTATGAGCGAGAGGTGGAAAAGTGACAGCATCGGCAAGTATTTGTTTGTCCCGCAGGCGGACGAAGCTTGATCCAAGAGACAAGAGAAGGGACATTGATTGGATAAGCACAAGGTAATCGCAGCAGATAAGAGAGCACGCGTGGAGCAACAACGCAGCCCAATAAAAACGGACGTTACACGTTGGGCCTCCGCCCATATTTTTACAAGTACGTGTCTTGATTTTGTTACAAGGCAAGAAATCTTCTACTAAAAACTTCTCCGTGTTCTTTTCTTATTATGGAACACTGTTTTTTTTCCCCTGAACCAGCGTCCAGCTAAATCTAATAATCTATCTATCTAATAATTATTTGAATCTTTTTTAGAAAATAATTAATTTCATATAAGTTTTTTTTTCCATCTGCCTAAAAAACTAAATAAAATAAGTACTATTTTACGCGAAAAAATTTCCATTTTTTTAGAATTTTTAAAGTACATGATTTTAGTTAGTATATATTTTACACAAGTAATTATCTATATATATAAAGGAAAAATCAATCCACTCCCCAAGGCTAATTCCTTTAGTTTTTACTTTATAATACATTTGTATCATTAATTTCATAATTCATTTATTATAATTAATATTTAGGTCCTTATATAGCTCCCACTCCAAAATTCACTCATTCCTCTACTTATTTTACCATTAATTGCATAGTGTGTTTATATTATTTAATATCTTAGGCCCTCATATGGTCATAACTCCAAATTTTGAAATTTTGAATTATAATTTTTGGTCCGCTCTTTGTGCCATAATAGAATGCCCTTAAAATTCTATTTTTCATATATTTTAGTGATTGAATTTAAATTCCTTTCCTCTTAGTATGTTAAAACACCATTAACTTTTGTTTCCTTCTTAATGGCTCATTAATATTATTGTTCCTTAATCAATTGTTTTAAATAAATTTTATCTCTTTTAGTAATTTAGTAGCTTTAATTTCCATTACAGAGCTCTGATTACAATTTATTTATTTTAATGATATTAATATTGTCCATCTAACTTTTCCAAGACAACTTCCTTTAGCATTAACTTCATAGTATATTTGTAGCATTAATTTTAAAATTCATTTGCAGTAATTAATACTTAAAGACCCTATATAGCCCTCATTCCAAACTTCACTCATTCCCCAAGACTACTTATACGTTTATGCTTTGATTACAAATTTATTTGATTGCAATGGCATTGTCCAAGCAATTCATGTATATATGTATAGGTTCTAACACTTGCTTTCGACACACACTCAAATATTATCATTTCTTCCTTTCATTTCTTTTTGTTGTCACTTGCTACTTAACTTCATTTCTTTACTAATTTATATTTTTTAGATTTTTACCAACGCCAAATATGAGGTAGTTGTCTAAAAAAATTGATAGATTTTCTTGTTTTTTTATTTCTTTATCTTTGAATTCCTACAATGGACAAATATGTTCGTTTACAAATATTTTCTTATTTTTATAGTTTCCCGATGGAACATGTTACATTGGAAAAATTGTCTCCTAAAAGGACTGACTGGACTATTCAAGTAAGAGTGTGTTATTTATGAGATATTTTTAATTTTAAAAAAGGCAACCAATTTATTAGTACCGATTTTATTCCTTTTGGATGAAAGGGTATTCTTCTTTTTCTTTATTCTACTAAATCTGGTTATTTATTTTTTCCTCCCTACTATTAATATACATTTATGATCTATTATTGGCCACTATGTTTTTTGTTTATATATGAATGGTGTGGCAATTCATGGGTCTATCAAACATTTTTTGGCATACAAGTTTAAATAAAAACTTCATAAAGAAAATATGTATATCTTCAAGAATTTCACTGTTCTTCCAAAGAAGAAAACTTATCGGATCATAGATGTATAGCCATTTATGATCTGCATAACTCATAATACATAAATTTATGATGTGAACCATGAGTCTCATGATTTTCTCTTGCATTAATTTGAGTTTGTTGTTTTTTATCAACTTAGCACACATGTTGACCAAGAAAAACTCGTTACAAGCTTCTCCAAAAATTTTCCAAAATGTAATCAGATGTTGCATAATTACCATTTTTTTTCCCATGCCAAATATTGTGGGAGCTGTTGTAGAGGTTGGTACAATTGAGCAAAAAATTGTTAAGGGTAATTTAGTTGACAACTTAACCGTCAAATTATAGAATTTGAGATATTTTCTACACCATGATGTTCAATGTATTTCCTTGGACCATTTTTGTATTTTTTTTTTTTTTGCTAATTTCCATCTTTTCTAAACAATGGGAATAAAATTCTACTTAAGCTATGGTCAGAGTTTTCCAAAAAAATTTTGGTGAAAAAAAGAAAAAATGAATCATCTTGTGTTATAAGAGTTTTCACTTCTTTGGTTGTTAAGACTTTTTTAAGGTTTCTAACATATTTTAAATTCTCTCATCTACATTTAGCTTTATTTCTCATTCTACTATAATATAAACGTATTAATTATATTGTTTTTGTGTGTAGGTCGACCAAGCTTAGAAATTTCAAAATCAAACAAAATTTACTTTAATATTCAAATTTATGAAATTGACACTAGACGAGATGATTTTTTGTGGTTTTTTAAGACCAATTTATCAGTTTACAGTATATGTCTTACACGTATTGATAAGTTACCACCCATGATTTTATATTAGATATTTAAATGTAGTGCAAAAAATCTATAGTTTCAAGTACGAATTTTGGTTTTTGATGGAAAGAATAATAGCAACGAAAAGAAATAAATAGAAAGCAAGACAATTTGTGAAATTTTCATGCTAGGTGAATGCACAAATGACAAGGTAAATTTGTGCATCTTATAAAACTATTTTACATTTAGCATATTTTGTCTATTCATTTTCTTATTAAGTCTTTTCCAACCTATATTAGGAAGATGGCTACTGCTTGATTTGAACCATTTTCTAAAATAATCATGAGATTAAGCTGGTACTACTTATCATGTCGATTGTCATGACAACGATGAAAACTAATTCTTCTACGAACTAGATTATTTTGTGAGGAACGCAATGCACCTATTGATTACCCAAAGCCAAGGTATAAGATTATATAGTTATTCATTTTCTTCTCTCCAAACTCAAGTATGTATTAACATTTTGTCCCTAAAAATATCAGGTTGAAGATTCAACGGGCAACATTGGCTTCATCTTATTTGATGACGAAGTGGCCAACCTTATTGGGGTCAAAACAGAAGCATTAATTTGTGGCGGGGGAAATGTAATCGACTAGATCTTTAGTGCTTTATCCAAAAAATAAGTTACTACTAGATTAAATAATTTCTTAAAAGTTTTATTCCAAACTTGATTATTAAATATGTTATTCACAGTCCAAGACAGAATGTGACTTTGCGCTAGCAATTAACAACTTGGTTTCTCTTAAATGCATGTTCCAATTTTGAATAAAATCATTCGAGCAGTGATTTGGGAATCCTACTCTCAATGCCATGAAAGTATATTTACTGTTTGACGTAGAAATTACAACTGAGGTATGTTTGTATACAATTTGGTCAAAATAATTGAATATTTTTATACACATATTTTTATACACACACATGTATGTATGTATGTATGTATGTATATTCTACTAATGTTTCATGTATGTATTGTAGGCTAACAAAGACCTTATTGCCAATATTCCTATAGAATATTCAAATTTCACAACAAAGAAGGAAGATGCTCTTTCTAGAAAACACTTGTATGATACATACAATTAAATGCAATAAGAGAGCTCTAAAAAAAAGAAGACCATAGGAACCGAGCGATAGAAATGCAGCTTGAGCCAATAAAATTTTCATGTTTTCCTTTACTTTTCTTGCTTTCTTCACTCTCTTTCTTATTTTCAAATCAATGAATGATTTCTGTGCGTTGCACTTATTGCTCAACTAGTAGTATATAAAAATAGAGGCTAAAAGCATTTTTTAATATCTCAACCAAACAATTACTCTCTATTGTTTTTTCCTTTAGCAAAAAAAATAACAAGAAGTTTGCACATTGAGCGTTTGTGCCACTATATGTTAAGGTCAATTTTTCTAGGAAAATATCCAAGTCTATTCCGTTCAAGTTTTAGTACCCTAATCTCACTAATTACATGAAGTTATTAAAATAAATGCAGTGAAGTCTGGTTGATTATGAGAGAGATGGTGTCCGGAATCCTACTAATTATGACAAGACCAAGCGACAGTAACGTCTCATGTATTATCGAATAAGGCATTCGATATAAAGAACGCGGGGACCTAAGCTGATGTGGGGCTAAGTACAGTAGTCACACTGTTGAAACGTGTTTTCTCCAATCGGACCAACAGTGTTTATGGACCTAGCTCTTGGTCAGGTTTTGTAATTAGCGTTAAAGAAATTTATAATTATTATTAAAATTTTAGATAATTTATTAAATGATTGAGATAAAATTACTGAAACACAAAATTAAAAGCTACTATTAATTAATTTTTTTAAAACTTTAATACTAATCATAACACTAACATTAAATAGAGCCAAAATAATTTTTCTTCCTATGTGAGAAAAGTCCATTGCCGTCTCAAGAGCATGTTACAGGGTCTTCACTCCAAGATCAAGAAAAGAGTAATGTCTCAAACTCTGAAATAGATATTTTTTATCACTTTGTCCTAAACTTTTACATTTTATATTTTACACGTCCAAATTTTTATGAATGGCAAGGTCCGACTTGTACTAAAATCATAAATCCATTACATTGACTCTATTTCATATGGTTTTTATTTATTAAGTTTGTTACCAACACCTCTTAAATGCTTCAATTTATTTTTAGAACTTTTGAACTATGTATAACTTATTTTCGATTTCATAAATTTTTCAAATAATTTTTCTCTCTAAATGTTGTTGACATAAAAAAATATATATTTTCGTTGGCAGGCATTAAGCTGCGTTTTAGTTGTAATGCTAATGTCCTTAGTCGTCTTTGGCTAGCGACCATACTAGCCACTTTGATTCCCCTCCGGGAAAGTCTGCTGGAAGCCGGTTATTTAGACTTAACACATGAACAACATGCACTCGTTCAACGAAGATCTCTTGGGAGTTAAGACAACAACAGAACAGGCTGCAATTCAAGGGCCAGTTCCAACACCCATGCATCTTCTATGCTCTTTTGCCGTTCGCGAAGCTCTCGCTTCGCTGCTCCCCACGAAAAAGAACAAAAAAGATAATAGTAGAAACTAGAAAGAAACAAAGTAGCGGGTCTTTTCACCGTAACAAGTTTTTGTACTTTTTCATTTTTCTGATAATAACGTTATACTTTTGATTTTATCAGCAATGATTTAAGCGCAGTTAGGGCAGTTTTCCGGTGTCATTTTCTTTTTCTTTTTTGTTTGTGAATTTCTTAATATTTTTTTTTTGTTTAAATTAAAAATAAGAAAATTATTAACGTTGTGCATCGGGTATTGCGACCAGTGATTAATTGATCAGTCAATCGCATTTATAAGTAATTAATTACGAGTGCTACTCACTACGGGATCCCCAATTAAGAGAGAGAGAAGGAGACTCTCCATCATAGACCAAGGTCTTCATGAGCCCTTTAGAAATATGACCAATTTACCCCACATTAAATACAAACCAAAATATAAGATGACATGAAAGGAGTTACATATGTAATTAATGTGAAAATTTGAAATAAGGAAATTATGAGAATATGTCTTGAAATAAAGAATTAATTTGAGAATTAACAACCAACATAGAGTCCAAATATATATAATTTTAAATTATTCGTAATTATGATATTATATGTGTAGACTATTACATAAATATATTAATATACATATGTACATTTATGCACAAGTTAATAATTCTAACTTTGATATTCTACTACATATTTATGTGTTTGGCTTGTACAAATTTATCTGTACATATATGTTTTTTTATCTACATGTATATATTTGTATATATACATATATTGTATGATTTTTCTACGTACATATTTGTACATTTATGTTTTACAATTTCTATGTACGTTCTTGTACATGCATGTACAATATGATATTTTTGTGCATATATTTATACATGTATATTCTACAATTTCTATGTACATAATCGTACAAATATGTTTTGACTTTTTTTAGTACATCTATATATGTATGTTTGTGTACATGGTAGCTTTTAATATGCTCTTGGTGTGTATTAAAAAAAAATATAAATTGCATTTTTGCTCTAATTATTTTCAAAATAAAAAATAGACAATTATAATAGAAAATTATACACTTGCGGCATACTTTGCATTTCTAATATATAAAATAGTCATAATGTTCACTTTCCAAATCAAATGAATACAAATTTATTACACATAATACACTTGCCAAATATATGTATGATAATTGGCTTTTTTATGAACCATAATTATTTAACTCTATTTATTGTTCCAAAAGCTAAAAGGGTATCATGGTCACAAAAATAGTGGGTAGATGTAGACCCCGGCCTATTTAAGATTTTTCCGAGAGAGAAGTGTAGGTATGGATTAAAGAAGCGTGCAGGTGTAGCCGATCACATAAGTTTTTATTAATCTTTTGCTGTAGACATTTTTATTCTTTTTAAATTGCTTTATTTGTGCACCAATATTTAAATTGGACATCTTGTACCATATTTAAATTGGATGCTGGTGGAGCCATATTATAATGAATGCGGGTAATTACCCAATTTAAAATTTCTTTTTATAAGGAAAATATTTAATTTTGGCAAAACTACATTTATGATATTATTTTTTGAAGAAAACTTTGCAACTTGATCTTATAAATTCTAAAGAATAGTTATCTGGTTCACCTAGTCTATAATGCTACTCATACTTTTATGATATTTATAAAATTATTACCGTGTCTTAAATAACATAATTATCTAGAAGAAATAGTACATTACAGTGTAATACATTTATCTAAATGAAAAAATATTTTATCGGATAACTTATTTATTTGGAGGGAACAAACAACATATCCGACAAGCCGCCGTGGAATCATTTTGACCGGTGCACCAATCACCCATATTGCCATGGAAACTGCTACTCAAGCTGGGAGGAGGAGAAACAAAGAGATGTAGCAAATTAAGAATAGAAAATTCTGAAAATTTTTTGACCTAACAATTTGTCTACATTTTGTTTGTGCGAAAAGGGAGAGGTTTGCAGAAACAGTGGCAAAAGTAAACAAAAAAATATACATTTTGTTTGTGGCAAAAGGGAGAGGTTTGCAGAAACAGTGGAAAAAGTCAACAAAAAAAATAGAGTAATAGAAAAATTATACATACTCCATCTGTCCCATACTTTTTGAAACACTCACTTTTTAGTAATTAATCTATAATTTTTTATTTCTTATTTTTAGCATATAAATAAAAAAAATTGCATATAAATGAAAAATAAAAACCTATAGTTTTCAAATATATTTTTTTAAATTTTTTTCTAACAACCAATAATATAAATAAATTCAAGTCAAACTATGACCAAAAGTCAATTGCTTCAAATAATATGGGATTGAGGGAATATTTTTTTAGAATTATTATTATGTTGTTTCATTCAGTAAAAAGTGATATGTTTTATAAGTACAAATGTGCTTTTCTGTAATATACTATTTATTTCATAAAATTTACTATTCATAAATAATGTTCTATTTAGTAAGAACTGTTGTTCTATTTATATAAATGTGATCTTCTGTAATATGATGTTTATTTCATAAGATATATTGTTCATAAATAATGTTGTTCCGTTCAGTAAGAAGTGATATTCCATTTACACATAAGTGTTATACGGTAATATGTTATTCATTTTGTAATATATATTATTTATAAATAATGTTGTTACATTTATTAGAAGTGTTGTTTTATTCACATAATTGTGTTGTTCATTTGGTAATAAATGTTGTTCACTACTAATATTATTCCATTCAATAAGAAGTGGAGTTTCATTCATGCAATTGTGTTGTTCAATAATATGTTATTTCGTTTAATAAGAAATGTTATTTATTTTCATAGGATATGTTATTCAAGAGTGATGACATTTTTGTAAATAATGTGAAAGTGATGTGTACATAAATAATGTAAATACAATTCTTAAATAATTTTGTTTCATTCTTACAGATGTGCTATTCTATGATATATTGTTCATTTTATAAGAAATACTGGTTGTAAATAATATTGTTCAATTCAATAATAAATGTTGTTCGATTCAGACAAATGTATTGTTCTGTAATATATTGTTCATTTTGTATGATGTACTATTTGTAAATAGTATCATTTCATTCAGTAAGAAGTACTATTTTGTTCTTATAATATGATGTTCTGTAAAATATTGTTAATTTTGGAATAAGTATTATTCCTGAATAACATTGTTTGATCATTACAAATATTGTTATGTTTAGACAAATATATTATTTTTTTTGAAGTATTATTCCCTTCAGACAAATATGTTGTTAAAGATACGGTGACAATTTCACAAATATTACAAAAACATTTATGTAGCATGTAGTTTGAGAGTATTTTATTTTCAGCCAATTTTAAAATTTACTGATATATGTAAAATATGGAGCATTATTATCTCCGCTGATTATTTTTTATGGTTCCTAAGGCCGAGGCGATTGTCTTAGTTTGCACTTTGCACTTTGTAGTAATTCATAGACAATAAAATATTTTCTTTAACCCTAGCCAGGTCTCCTCTCGAAGTTAAAAGAAAAGCAGATCATTTTATACATGTGATAAAAACATCCTTTTTTTTTTTGGCCATCATGCCTTAAAGGCTTAATTGATAGAGTCAAATGCATTTTTATCTTGTTGTGATTCTGAATGGATTACTTCATTGTGTAATTAGAACTCAAGTGTCCTTATTCTTTTGTATGGCTTTGAATACTCTGGTATTGATGCCCAATAGTTGGAGGCTCTGGCAATTTGATGGGGACTGAAAAAGGCTCATCATTGTGGAGTGGGAAAAAATCGTCTTGGAGTCAAATCTTCTACTTTAATTTCGGAACTAATGCAAGAGTTCCCTATCTTTATTTTATTTTGGTGGTTATTTTAGATGAGTCACTGTAGCAATATGTTTTTAAGAGTTATTATCAATCAGTTTCATCCAAACAGATTGGATATCTGTTATGGTCTGTGAGAGATTTTAAGATTGTAAGTTAGTTACACTAAAATAACCTTATTAAAGCGCCCCGAAATTAGTACCATGAGGTTTGATTTTATCTTTTCTTAAATCTTTATTTTCTTTGCTTGATCTTTGGAAAAAAAAAGTTATTTAATTCTGTTTAATTTTTAATTAATTTAATTCCAAATTGTAAATCTTACCCAACTAATCAGATATGGAATATTAGATGTCCTCAAATTTTAGAGACTTTACTAAATCCTCGAAAAAATTGGAAGGAATATCTTATTCTAAGCTGTAAGTCTTACCAAACCAATTGAATTTGAATAAATAATCTGCCTTGGGACTTTATTAAATCCACCAAGAATGAATTCCCAAAAAAATTACTAAGTATTTAAAAGTTGCTTAACCAATAATTTGTGCATGTTACTATTAGATGCATTTTAAGAATTAAAATTAAACTATTCTAAAAAAATAAACAAGAGAAGAAACACACGAAATCAAAATCCCACGTTGTTCCCCTATGACAACTGGAGCGACAGCCGGGAGTGGCTAGAGGCGTCGGGCAGTAAAGGGATGCACTAGGGGTTACGGTAGAGATTGAGAAAAACTTAGGGTTTCTGGGTAGGGTAGTGAAAAGTTAGGGACTTGAGGCTGCAGTATTCCCTTTCCCTGCTAAGAGCTTAGGATTAGCCAATTTCTTCTCTGCTTTCATCAATTAATGGCCCATACTTATACTAAGAGACACTAGGTGAGATTAGCTAGGTTTAATAGGGTTTAAACTTGGTCCAAATTCAATTTGAGGAGATTAGGATATAATATGGTAAAATACAAGTTTAAGTCCAATAAAACTCCCAAGCTGTTGATCTTGCCCTAATTTTGTGAGAATTTCAATTTGACCCAAAATTTTAAGGATTTATCAATTAAGCCCAAAACTTCCTAAAATTTTTCAGATTTCCTTAAAATTTCAGGATCTCATCAAATTTGCTCCCAAACTCTCCATTTCTGACAAATTACCTCAAACTTTCCAATTTTTCCCAAAATCCTCTAAAAATTCATGGTTTCTTTCCAAACTTTTCCGTTTTTCCTAAATTAACGCAATAAAACTCTTAAAACTCTAAATTAGTGCCTAGACTAAATTAATTCTTCTTTCTACCCTAGGTGAACACTTTAAACTCCAAAAATTAATAATACCTAAAAAGACCAAATTGTCCCTACAAAACCAAAATACTCCTAAACTAATTTTTGTCTAACCTAGAATTAAATAAAAGTTAGTACAAAAAAAAAATTAGGTATCAGCAGTCACATATGTTAGATAGTTTTTTTTAGTCATATGCCTTTACAGTTGTTAGGCGTTCAAGAAATAAGGCCGCTCATATCCTTACAAAGAAGCCTGGGTTTCGTTCTTTAGGGAGGGTCTCAATTGCAAGACCATTTATGGATTGATCGTCTTTTGTTCTGATTTAATCAATTCAAATCGTCTTTTGTCAAAAGTATCCTGATTCTTTCAAATAAAAGAAACTCCACAAAATTATCTGGTAAATTATCCAGTGTAATTGAAATTTTAATTATAAAGTTCTGTGTTAATTTTGCCTTTGTTCAAATTTGATAATTGTTCCATGCTTAGAAAACCCTTCCCCTAAATGTGTTCACTTAAAATATATAGTACAAGTTTTTTTCCCGTGCCAAAAAGAAAATTGCCTACATGTATGTGTTCCCAAAAATTACAAAAGACAAAGCCGAGACAGCCCGAGAACAGATGGTGGGAATACGAAAATGAGGAAATCTAGTGATAATTGGAAAGAACTAATCAGGTCAGAGGCAAGTAGAAATAAACATATAAAAGGAGGAGGAGCCTCGGGAAATGTAGAAAGTCAGCGTAAAATTAAATTTGCCATTAAAACACATTGAATCGTCTGTGCCCAGAAGAGGTGGGGAAAAGAAAATAAATGTAATTAAAACTCTCCCTCAGCATCTCTCTAATTATTACCACATCCAAATCCCAATGTATATCTTTTCCCACCATTAACACAACACGATCCCAGTCTTCAACACTATTACAGCTGTTACACGAAAATACCTGTGTACAGGGTTAATTATAAATTTGCCCCTGAGATTTAAGTGGTATTGCATTTTACTACTTCTATTTTAGAAATTTACACTTTATCCCTACCCTTTTACGTTGTTATTTCTAAAATCTTGAGTTAAATTGTATTGTAGTCATCTCCCAATAATATTGGTATGTTTGAAGTTTTTTTAATAATTAATGAATATTTTAAATTATTAATTTTTTTTTTCTGGTTGTAAAATAATTTTATTAAGAGGGTTAAGTATGAGATAGAGGTAAAATTTATATTCCTAAAATAGAAGGAGGAAAATTGTAATATTACCTAAATGTTAGACAAATTGCAATTAACCATATACTCCCTCAATCCCATAAATTTTGATACATTTGACTTTTTGTTGTATTTTGACTCAATTTTATTCATATTATTGCTTGTTAAAAAAAATCAAAAAAAATATATTTAGAAACTACATATCTTGAATTATCATTCATATACAAAGATTTTATATTTATATATTAAAATGTTGAAAATAAAAAATCATAGATTAATTGCCAAAAATAAATGGAGCAAAACTTTTGAGACGGAGGGAGTATTATTCAACGTCGGAAGTAAGGACAAAAAGGAAAAAGAAAAAGAAACCCAAGATTAGGGATGTCCAGCTGGTAGGCACCCCTAAACATACTTATGTCAAAATATGGTGAAACCTGAAAGATTCAGTGACTTCTTAGTTCAGTTCACTTGGGTAATTAAGACCAGATTTCTGTGGGCTTAGCACGTTTTCTTTTACCATGTAGGTTTAACAACTGCGTTAGCTCAATTGTTTTAGTTTGATACTTTACTAATTGGCTCAAAATTACAAAGTTGAAAAAAAAAAAGAATTAAAAAGATCATGACTATGATCATATTGATGTTTTTATTTATACATGATTTTAAAATATTAAAGATTTTAACTTTAAAATCTAAATAATTGACAATGCATATGTTAAAATTAAGTGTTATTTTATTATAAAATATGAAATAGTAAAATATATGAAGGAAGTATGCATATTTTAGATAGCAGTAAAAGTTTGGTGGCGTGCGAGGATTGTTGTGTCTAAAGGCTAGCCACGACTTTGCATTGCTCTCCGACGGAGTCTCATAACATTGCTAGCATGAAAGGGAAAAATGGACTTGATTTTTAACCATCTCGATCCAAATTCATGTAATTTGAAAAAGAAAACTCAAGATAATTAGGATTCGAATACGGTTAAGTAGAAAGAGTGTGTTGCTTGGCAACCAAATATTTATATATCGATCTTAATCTATATATAGTTATAGTATATAACTTATAACTAAATAGTTAAAACGTGTCAAACATTATTATTATGGACTGGTTATGGTTGAACATGCAGCGGCACACAATTTTCACAGTGCTGAAACATTTGCACAAAAACAAACGCAAAACATAATAGAGGCTAAGCAGTTAGTAGTACGTAGTAGTGACCGTGGTTACATAACCCAGTAATATTGGGGGTGTCCTTTTCTAGCTTGTGCTTGCTACAATTTTTTCCATGCCACTACAAACTAATTTATATGCATCAGACACGGATGAAGTCACGTGACCTACGCCCAACAAAATGCGGCTTCGAGGCGACTCCGACCTCTCCACGGCCATGACCACGTCCACCGCCGACAGTGAACACTCCGTTCCATATCTCAGTAAAAGCTCTGATGATAATGCCGTGGTGGTACGGCGAGTTCAGCTGCAAGAAACAGTTGAGAAGCTCCCGGAGGTCGTCCTTGGAATATATCTCGTTCTCCAGCACCATCTGAAGCATCGACTGCCTGAAGTCCAGGTAGGGGTCGTCGGAGTCCTTCTCCACCGCCACGAACGGCGACTCTGAAGGTGCATTATACAATGCCGGCGTTTTCTCCTCGGAAGAGGAAGAGGAAGGGCAGTGGCGATACTGGCTGTGAGAGGTGGGCTTGTTTGGTTTGGGGCTGAAGAAGAGGCTGGCGAGCTTGGATCTCCGGCAACTGCCGCAGCCTACGCTGACGGTGACGGATTTCAGGATAACCTTCTTTCTTCTGGAGCTCGACATGAATCGGAATAAGTTAGCTTGCGGTGTTGGTGATGGACAATGAGCGAGAGAGAGGAAGAACAGACGAGCTTGCTAGTTATGTGGGCAATGTTGAGGTTTGATGAAGATTGGAGATTAGAGCTGGGTTAACTTTTATAGTAAAACCTTGCGTGCGTGTGAGTTTAGTGGGCCCTGCTTTGATATCTTGACCACTGTGTCACCCTTTTGCTTTGCTGTCTCCATCTCAGCCGTAGCTATGTAGCTAGCCCTCTATCTTTGGAGTTAATTGTCTTCATGGCCACTAATCTTTTATTATTGTATTATGTTGGACCCTAACCTTAATGTTTTGCACAGAAAGTCCCTAATATTGTTTAAGTGTTCTGTTTAGGACCTTCCATTAACTTAAGGCATTAGGTTAGATGGAAAAAAGTGCAAAGCTAGTTTTAACCCTCAAAAATTTCTTATTTGCCTAAAAAACCTTGAAATTTTTCCATCTAACAATCCAACCACCTCATCCAAACCTTCATCCTTCATCACCGCTGCCCTTCTCTATTGTTCAACCACCAGCCAGCTCCACACTCTACCCAATGTCTACCATTGAGCTCTCACTCCTCCACTTCACTGCATAATAAACCATATCACTCTCAATCATTTTCTTAAATACCTCCATGGACATCTCGCCCATTTAAATCTCTACTTCCCTCCACCTCCATGGACGTCTCCCCTGCCTACCACACTTAGCTGCTTCTAGTTACAATTACACAACTCTTAACTATTTACTTGGTATAATTAAAACAATACCTTGTGCTTAACAAAGCCTCTAAATCTTTCAAATCATCCTCCTTCATTTTCTGCTTCTGTCTTCCCACCACAACTCTAAACCTTAGTGGTGGCAAGCCCATAGCCCGGCCTTGTCCAAATTACATCCACATGACTTGACCCATTGCCTTCTTACTAGTACTTTTTGGGTTCATAGTCTCACTTTTATACGCTCCCTTGTGGTGGTGTTGGACATTTTTAGAACCAGGTGCATTCAGTCTATGCTCATTACCATAAGCTTACCCTTTCCTCCTACCATGAACTCCTTGAGCTTGAAGGCACCGGTCTTTTCAGCCATTGACCTAACCATCATTTTCCACCTTGTAAATCATCTCAAAATCCCCTCCTAGATATTGCGGCACCAATCTCTTGAAGGCGGTCATATGGTCACCACCCGTGGTGGGATTGACAGCTTTGAATGGAACCTTTTGGAGCAAGAAGTCTATGAAAATGGCATGGATGACTAGTAAGGGGTTCTTACTCTGATCAATCTTGTGGGTCGAATGGTCATGCTAACTGGTGATGGCCAAGGGAAATTGGGGATGAGGAAGAAGGTTAGGATGAGAGTATTGTTAAGTTTCTTAGGAGGAGTGAAAAGCATAGTGAGGGAGAAATGATGGTGGTTGAAGGCGGTAAAAAGGTGGAGGGAGAGGTCAAGATTGGGCACGTGATTGGGGAAAGAGGCACGAAGGTCAAGGTGGGTGCTGTGTTGGGTTTGGATTAAGGTCTCTAGTTGGGTGTGAAGCGACTTCATGGTGGAGATAGGGTATTGGGTGCAGTTGGCAATGGCAGAGCAGTGGAGGAGGGTGGCAATGATGGAGGAAGGGAGGGATATAGGGAAGGAAGGTTAAGAGAAGATTGTTGGATTGTTAGATAGAAAAATTTCAAAGTTTCTAAGGGAAATAATTTTTTTTTATTGGTTAAAATTGGGTTTGCACTTTTTTCTGTCTAACTTAATGCCTTAAGTTAACAAAAGGTTCAAAATGAAATACTTAAATGAGATTAGGAACCTTTTATGCAAGAAATCAAGATTAGTGTCCAAAATTGTACAATAATAAAAGATTAAGTGCCACATATGCAATTAACCTTTTACCTTTGTTTTTTTGTTATTACAATTCCTACCCTCAAAATTTAGGTGATATTACACTTTGCTCGCTTTTATTTCATAAATGCATACTTTACCCCTATATTACATTTTATCATCTTAAGAAAAACTATTTTACATTAGTAGAAAAATTGATAATTCAAAATATTTATTAACTGTAGAAAAGAATTATATAGATTGAAATAACTAGAAAATGATTATCTTATAGTTTAAATTAAGATTTTAAAAGTTGTTGGCACACAATGTATAAAAACCATGAGACAAAGTTTATGTTTCTGGAACAGTAAAAAACAAAGTGTAGTATCACCTAAATTTCTAGAGACAAATTGTGATTAATCATATTTTTCCACTTTTTGTGCTTTTTTCTTTTAGTTATTTATTGAATGTATTGTTGTGAGCATGGCTGCGGATACCGGATGGTTACTATCTTTAGTATGATTTGGTGGTACAAAAACCTTCAAATTAATTTTGTTGGTAAGAACACAAATGTTGAGGTCTGAGGCATCAAGTACGTACAATTACTCAAGTTGGTCAAAATTTACACCGTTATAACAAAAAACTATTTTGCAGGATTGCATCAGAAGACAATAGTAAAAAGTTCTAAGTGTTCCTTTTCCTACAATTAAGCCACTACTATCCATTTGGTAAATTAAAACCATATAGGAACTATTAGTTATATATGTCTCTAACAGGGTATTGTGATCAATGGTTCATTCGACAATTTGAGTTCAAGTTTGACTAATCAAGTAACTCAGATAATAGAGGCAAAAAGACGACCAGTCTTTATTAGCTTGAACCATGGATATAAGGGTTCATTCTGCTAATTTGATTGAAAACCAAACTGAATTTTTTTTTTCCAGTTTTCGGTTATTGATTATGATAAATTGAAGGATAAATCGAAGTAAAACCGATTCAATTTTTTCAGTTTGGTTTAGTTTCAAATCGATGCAATCTAATTGTATTTTTTACGTAAGAGTGAGTATTATTTAGACAAAACCAAAAAAAAAAAAAAAAAAGATTACATTTAGATAAAATAGCCTGGTTTCTTTCTAGTTCAGTTGGTTTGAATTAAAAATGAATTTCATGTTTGATTATCAAATCAAGTATTGGATCTTACAGCTAAAATTGAATAAATTTAACAGACTAAATGGTAATAAATATTTTATCATTATCCATAATGATCCTACATATATAAAATTATTTTCTAATAATTCTTACCATTATTTATCTTGACTATACATATATAAAGTTATTTCCTACTAATTTTAAACAATATGCTGTCTACCTTTCTTTAATTTTGGATATGATAGTTAAAAATTTTAATATTTATCTTGAATTTTTTATTCACTAAATATCTAAATTTTAGAAAAAAAAGCCAAATAAACAGAAACATAATTGGATGGTTTGAACCGATTTTGACATGTAATTTGGACAATTTAGATATATTTTTTAAAAATAAAAAGCGATCAGATCATTATATTCGGTTTGGTTCTAAACGGAATCACCCACAGCAATCAGTGACTAAAATGTAAAGAACAGAATCTGGGTGCCTTAAGTAACACTTGACGAGAAAAAGAGGACGAAGGCTGCGTTTTACCTCAGTGAGTTCCTCTTGGCGTTTGTTCTTGGGAGCAGGCGGCGATAGACTGAATAAAGAGGGCCGAACCTAGAGATGTGACCTCGTTTAATTGGCCAAGTCGGAGAGAGCCAGGACAAGAGCGGCCAGGAGAAGGGGACAGAAGGGGAAGGCTCAAATTGAAAGACCTCATGGGCAAAGCGAGAGACGCCATGGATGAGAGAGATTTGTTTATACGGATTTCTTGTTTTTGGCTGGAAATTCTTCTTTTTGGGCTAGCTTCAGACTCTCTCCCACGAAGCAGATAGAATTTGAGCTTCAGAAATCAGTAGGAATCAATCATGTCCTTCGCCAGCCAGACCGACCACTGCAGAACAAAGAATCGTTGTGCTTCAGACGTGAAAGTGGAAGGGTGGACTAATGGGCTAATGTGGCCCAAATATATCAATACCAATGTCTTTTCGTAGGATTTCGGCAAGGAGAAGCCCAAACATAACAAAATACAATTGGATTAATTCGGTAATCGAATTGACTAACTGAAATTTGATTTTCTTTTGTGTTCGATTTTAACCAAAATTGAAAATGAAACAAAACGAATTGTAATTTTTGATTTGCTATTATGGTTTTTTCGGTTTAAACTGAAATAAGGATCACCCCTAGTGGAAAAAAGAAAGTATAAGTGTAAATAAGTCTTGAGATGATTTTTTGGTTCAAAATTTTGTAAAACCAATACCAACATTAGATGCCGACTTTTCCATAGTAGACTTAGATTACACCTTCTTTTGAAGGAAACTCTCACAAAACTTTCATTCATATGTGGGTATATTACAGTTTTCCTTTGAGCTATGGTTGATTCACATTTAACTCTCCTTATATTTAAAAATATACACTTTCTTTCATACTTTTTAAACACCATCAATCAGTCATTTGTCAGAGTTATTGATATTACAGTGACATCCCAAGGTTTGTGATTTTACATTTTCATCATTTGACAAATAATTTTTAAAGTATTAATTTAAACTATCTGATAATTGTCTACTAATAAATAAATATTTATCTGACAACTTTTTTTTTTTCAATATGCAAAATATTGTTTTGCAGTTAATGAATATCTAAGTTATTAATTTTTCTTTGTAATATTGACCATAGTTGTCTTTTCCCATAAAAAATAATCCATTGTTTTTATTTTTGCCCATTTTTTATCTAGAACCAATGCAAATCCAAAAGCAATTCTCTATCTAATTAATAATCATTTGAATTTTTTTTAAAAGATGTAACTAATTTTTATTAATTTTTCTCCATACCCAATAACCAAGAAAAATAAAAATATATGAAAAATACCTAATTTTTAATAATAATAAAAAGTTTTAAAAAAATACTATTTGAACTTCTTCAAGTATAAATCTTCAGTTATTATATAAATTGATTGAATAATCGCAATGAATGAGGAGCGTTAGGCATGGAGTTAATTAGAAGCCAGTACTGCTGTACTCCTTTTGGCTGCCTTGCGAAGCTCTCCTGGAGCCACAAGATAATTCAAACAGGTAATAAATGAAATAGGTCTCGGTTGCTTGCTAGGTTCTTCTTTAGCACCCACTACAACTCCTTTACCCAAGCCTGAGCGTTAGAAACTGCTTTTCTTTCTCTCTGATCGTATTACAAACGTGTTCATATGAACATTTTGCTGTAAGCACCAGTACATTTCTGTGGTGTGTGTGTCTCTGTCTTTTTTTCCCCCTAATTGTAGTAAATTTTTGTGTTTATGTGCTCACCTCGTATTTCAAGTTCAAAATTGTCTAAAACTGAAAAAGGTTATCATATGAAAAATTTAAATATGACGGCCCGTGAAGACTATAAATCATTGTAGATCATTGATCAGCCTATAGGATCCCATGAATCAGAGTCTTTATCATATGGATCGTGAAATTGATGTTCACAATTTTCAGAGGTACAATATATTGTGTGTTCATACAAATACCATGATTATCTTTAAAATCTGTCGCATAAGAAAAAAAGGTTATCGTATCAAACACGATAGAAGCTATTAATGACTATCGGAAATTATTACCAGTGTCTACAAATAAAGGTCTAAACTGTCTGGAGTTAGGAAAACTAGGTTATTATGTCTCTTTACTAATGGTTTCTCATGACTTATGAATAATAAAAAAAAAATTGAGGTGCGATTTTTGGTGAAAATGTTATGCTTAAATTGCAGTTTGATTGTTAATTAGTATTATGATTTTTTTTAAGTTTTATTTTCCAGTGGAATTTTTATGATTAGCCATTTTGGTAAGAATAGAAAGAAAGAAATACTTACTTGAAATAGAAAGAAAGAAATACTTACTTGAAAGGGGTAAAAGGTGAAGGTTTTCTTGAAGTATTGCTGCTCCGTGGGTTATATTTCCTGGGCTAGTTGGGTTGATTTAGAGGGTTCGGATTTCGGAAGGGCTTTGGGCTAGCTATTTAAGTGGGTAGAAGTTGGGTTAGCTGGAGGCCCGAAAATCGGAGGGAAGATATAGATGATGCGAAACAAAAGAAAAAGGATTAGGACAGATATATGACCTCACCTCAATTCAACGGCAAAGGCTCACTCAAACTCCAATATTGGTGAACAATGGCCTCAATTACACGCATGAAAAGAAACTCGTAGCCACGTTGTTTTCGACGAAGAGAAAGGCTCAAGCTCAACGGCAGATTTCCTTAAAAGCTTCAATTAACAATTTTCATAAGTTGCTGATGAAAATAGAGAACAAAAATTCGTTTGAGTTTTCTTCATAGGAACTTTGGAGGTGTGTTATGTACTACTTAAAAAAAAAAAAAAGTTAGGAACACGAATATACTTTCAAAAGATGGTTCCGTCTCATAATAATAAATTATTATTATTATTATTACCAAGAACAGTAAAGGCCGTATGATGCCAATGGTGATTAGGCAGAAGCATGGTTTTTAATTCCGTACCATACCGGCCGGTACGGCCAGTACATACCGGTACCGGAGAAAAAACGGAACGGAATAGGCTGGAGGCATCTCGGATTATATACCAGACTGTACCGGTTTGTACCGGATGTCTCGGTGTACCTGTGACTCGGGTGTACCGGTTCTATGCGGTACAGACTGTAGGAAACGTAAAAAAAATAGGGGAAAATGCTAAGAAACCTAAATTTCTAATTCATTTCATTCTGCCTTCGTTGAATTGTACCGGTTCTATGATGTTCAAAGCTTATGTTTTGCCTTCGTTGATGTTTTCCAACCAGTGATGCTTTGTGTAAGTCTGCTCTTTGATAATTTTAGGTTAAACTTGAATTGGAACTTGGAAGTTGAGACATTTTAGTGTATTGTTATGTTTTATGTGTTATTTGAGACGTTATATGTTGAATATTGATACTTTAAATATGGTGGTGTATCACTTGTTGATATGTTCTTTTTATATGTATGTGATTTATATATATATGTATAAAATTTATTATAGACCGGTACATCCAAAACATACCACCGAGAAAATTCCGGTACCCAAAACTGTACCATATCATTAAAAAAATGGTACAGCTTCCGGTACGAGATTTAAAACCTTGAGCAAAAGGTTAGCGGTATGAGCCCCTGATTAGGGTGGTTTTTTTGCGTTCTATGCTCTCCTTTCTACTGAAAAATAAAAAAAGATTGGCTGCTTTGAATTGGAAAACAAAGTAACTAGAAACCACAAATATACTAATCTAAACTTGGATTAATCGTTAGGAACAATTTTAGTGATTACTATTACAAACAACCTGAAAAAATAGCTAAAACGAGTTTAATAAACCAGAACAAGGTCGGGTGTAGAATAACAGAGAAACGTCTCAGCCAAATTCTTCCCTCCGGCTCCATTGAACATATTTCCCTTTCCCCTTTAAATATTTAAACAATACTTCGACAAGACAAGCACAATTGTCGCAGGATTATTGACCATTGTCCCCGCAAAAAGAAGTCCAAACAAAATTCTTGTGATTAAACTTGTGTGATTAATTGGTCACACAAGTTTAATCACATCACACATAATCAGAAATTCTTATTTCCTTCATACTTTAATAGAAATCCTTAATAATCCTTGTGATTTCTGTTCTTAATCATCTCGTCCATTTCCGTTTGAAAACGGTATTTGAATTCCAATAAGGGTCTTCAGATATAAGCATCAGGAAAAATGTTGGGATGCTTCATCAACAGATGTCTCGTGTATGTTTTCTGCAACCAGAAACCCCTGTTTTCGTTTTCTTTTCTTTTTTTTCTTCAAAATGGCCTAAAATTTGAGTTCTTTCACGCTCCAGTTTGCTTCTTGGATATTTATATCCGGCGTTTCTGTGCTATAAATCAGCGGAGAAAAAGAGGGTCGATGTTGTTGAACTCAGATTTTGGTGTCAATATTGGTAACATGTTTTCCCATACTCTTTAGCTAACATTTGCTATTCCAATTGACACACACAATAAGATATAAACAAATGGCCCAAATACATGTGGCTCATTGGTATAATTTTCACCATTTCTTGTGACCAGTGAAAGTTTAAATCCTGATTTACGCAGAACACACAGTAAAAGGGCGGGCTGAGTTAGCGTAGGATGGGATATGGGATAGACTTGCAAAAAGATGCCTCTTATAACTCTCCCTTCCGATGTAATTCTAAGTGATGGAAAAAACAAAAAGATACTCTCTCCGTCTCCAAATCTTTGCTCAATTTGTTTTCAGTAATTAATCTAAAATTTTTTATTTTTAACATTTTAATATATAAATAAAAAATCTTTGCATACAAATGATAAATCAAGATATATAATTTTTAAATATATATTTTTTTAATTTTTTTTAACAAATAATAATATGAAAAAAATTAAATCAAAATACATTAAAAAGTCAAATGGAGCAAAGATTTTGGGACGAAGGAAGTACAAAAGAGGCAAGCATTCCTTGATTGTATTTTGTCTGGCAGGATTCTGGTGGCATTCTTAACGGTCTTTGAAAGTGTAGGGGATGTGCTGATTTCATGGTATGTAGTGTACCTCTTTTCCAATTTATATGCTTTCTTATGTGCCCACTTGCAAACTTCGTCCTCTTGCATTTGACATTAAGTCGTTCTTGAAGGCTTCCGATGTATGGAGAGGCAAAGGTGGGACTCTTTGTCTACTTATGGTGCCCCAAAACTAAGGTAAGCAGAGCCTTGCAACTGGTGTCTTCCCCAGATTGGTCCCGTCCTAACAGTTCTGTTCTTCCAACTCGATCCAGGGAACTAGTTTCGTGTACGACACGATTCTGCAGCCATACTTATCGAAACATGAGGCGGCCATCGACCGGAAAGTGCAGGAGCTGAAGGGAAGAGCTTGGGACCTAGTCGCCTCCTATTTGCAGAACTGCACAGCAGTTGGCCAGGCAAAACTCTTTGAAATGCTTCACCTGGTAGCTTCTCAGGCGCTCTCAAATCCCCTCAATCAGGTACCATCATTTCCTTCCACATCCTTCTCACATTCCGACAAGTTTACTTGATTTTATTGCATTTGAATCGTAGTCCTGGAAGCAAAGAGGGACAACTATGCTAGAAATGTAGCACTTGTCTCAAACCGTAATGTCCATTGAAAGTCTGATTTAATTGTTAAATACTGATACATCCGGATCCGGTTGTCGATTACTCAGAAAGCGCAGCCGCAGAAGCAGAAGAGCGGCAAGACAGATTTAAGTGAACAGAATCAGTCTGAGAAAGAGAATTCTTGCAGCCAAACAGAGGACCAACAGGCGGAGGAAACTTCTAAACCTGACAGTACTCCCGCTATTGAGAAGCTCCAGCAGGCTAGGCTCAAGCTCCGTCGCAGCAAACCAATTAACTGATTCGTACAAATGTAACATTAGACTTGTACAAAAGATACCCAAACCCCGGGGGAAAAATAGTCAGGAATTGGTGAGTTCTTTCAAGTCAAATGTTGAAAATTCGATTCTTTTGTTCCTTCTTTGTCATATGTAACATAAAAATCAGATTCAAAGCAAGAAAAAGAGAAAATTGTTTACAGATCTGGGTTGTTCTCTTCTCCTAAAACCTCCCATCATCCAAATTAAAATCTTGAGAAATCCGACCCATTTCTATCCTTTGTTATCGGGCGAGTTGAATTCTGATGGAGCGAAGAATACGATCAAAGACACCGGCGAGGAGGGAGAGGAACCGGACGCAGCAGGAGAAGGGATTGCGGGCGGAGAATCGGAGCCAGACGCGGTGGACGAAGTGGTGGCCGGATGATTCAGGGGAGGAGGCCATGGGCTGGAGATACGCCCAGGCCGCCTGCTTGACCAGGCGGTTTCGGATCGAAATCTCGTACCCGGAGTTCGCCGCGGAGGCGGCGGCGGAGGGAGAGCCGATTGTGGCGGAGGAGGAGGGAAGGAGATCCTTCAGGGAGGTGTAGGAGGCGGTGGAGGGCTTGAGGGCGATGAGCTCGAGGTCAAGCGGTAGCGAGGAGGAAGCGGCGCCTTTGGTAAGGCTGGAAGAGTTGTGGAGGGGGTTGGGTTTGACCAAATTAAGGCGAGTGGGAACAGGCAAGGGAGTGGCAACGGTGTTGAGGCGGCGGAGAGATGGCAGATTGTCGGCGAATTGGTCCATGTGGAGGGAGAGCGAGGAGAGGAGAGGAGTAGGGTGGGGTGGTCTGGTGTGTGTGTGTGTGTGTGTGTGTGTTGTGGCTGGGTTTCGTTCTGTCTGGTGAGGAAGTCCGGCGGCTGGCTCTGCAATTATTGCAAACCACTGTCGTTATCGTGTCGCCATGACTTTTCCGAGAAGAGAACCGGGCTAGAATTGTTTGCTTTGCTGGAGTATTATATTTTTCTGTTTTTTTAATTCAGAATTATCACTATAAATTTTAGGCCTAAATGTGCTAGCGTCCCGTAGCTTTGATAACTCATACGAGTTAATCCCTAAAATATGACTTATCATGACTTAATCCTTTAAGTTTGATAAATGTTGCGACCTAGTCGCTAATTGGATGGCAAGATAGATGGCATTACTTAGCCCACTTGGACATGGTGGGAGGAATTAGATTAGGATTCGGGTTACCAAAAACCATGGAACTTGAAAATTTTTCCTTAAGGCTGAATGCTCTCAAAGCTCTTTGGGCGCCACCTCGTTCCTAAAAATTACCATTGAATGATTTAGCTTTGTAATATTCAGCCTGCACAATAATAGTCCCATGATGATTTAGGTCTCAATTTTGCATGGTTTGTTTCAATTTTTGTTTCAAATTAAATTTGGTTTTTCAAAGTTGTTTATAAACCCTAACCTTAATTTTTGAAATTAAATGTTTTCTGTGTGCAATTGATGAATGGGTTTAATTCTTTTGCTTTCAACAGCCTTCAAGGAGCAAAACCCCCATAATTCCATGTTTGTTTGTCAGTATTTTACATCATCAGTGTATTTTTGAAGGTCAATTGCTATAGAAGGTTGATAGTTGCACAAGGTAGAAGCCAGCCACGAGGACTGAGCAGTTGGGGTCGCCGATCCCCTGGCAGCCTCGTCACCCTATCCGGATGCATCTAGTAGCTGAGGTCTATATCACTTGTCAATAGCTGAGGTCGACATATGGCGGCTGGCTCCTCCGATAATTACAAATACATCACGAAGAGGGAACAAGAAGGCAGGATGTGATGTCATCAAGAACATGTGGTAGCCATGATAGTTAAAAGGACTAAGGCACATAGACTTTGCAAGTTACAGGACTAAGTTGTAACATTTCTCAAATCTTAAGGACTAAGTTGTGATAAGTCAATTTTTAGAGACTAACTCGTGTGAGTCACCAAAGTTAAAGACCACCGGCACATTAAGGCCTAAATTTTAATGTATACGGTAAGGAGATAAATTTTAGTACGAAAGAGATGAAAAATTTATGCTTTTTTAAGATTTAGAGGAGAATCAAACCAAGATTAAAGATATTGTTCGGTATTGAAGAAGAGGGTGGAGATTCGACCTCGGGTATTCCCATGAGGGTGTAAATTTTAGCCAATTTATTTTAATTTAAGATAATTTATTTTTTATATTTTTTTTATCTATAATTAAATTTATTTGAAAGTCAATATTATGTAGATTTAATAATTCATTTAAAAATAAATTTTTATAATATTGTTAAATTTTTATATTTATATTTTTTTTATATTTTTAGGTATTAAAAAAAATATAAAAATTATATTTTTAATGGACTATTATGCATACATTATATTGGATTTTAAATAAAATTAGTTCCATATAAAAAATATATAAAAATAAAAATAAATTATTTTGGATCAAGTTGACTTAAATTAAAATGAATTGTTATTTCATCTTTATTCACATTTTAGGAAAAAAAATTAGATTGAAGGATGAGAAAAATATATGTGTAAGAAAAATAAAGATTAATCATGATGTTAGGCTACTAAAACATATATAATAAAAAAAAAATGAGTGCATATTTTAAGTATCTATTATAAGAATATAGTTCTAGCCCTTAGGCTATTAGGGGACATCGGCCTTGATCGCACTACCCCAAATGTTTTCCTAATATTTTTGGAAACGTTGAAAAAAAATGTTAGAGTTGCAATATAAAAGATAAAATGTTATAATTCAAAATCTTAAAACACATACCTATGAGAATTTCATATGATTTAAAATGTATTACTACACATTAATATTATGTCAATTAAAATAGTTATCCAAAAGAGGAGAGAGAGAGAGAGAGAGAGAGAGAGAGAGAGAGAGAGAGAGAGAGAGAGAGAGAGAGAGAGAGAGAGAAGCCTCAACCCAATTCATCTAAGACAAAGAATCATGCATAATTTTAATATTAAAAAATATGAATTTTGTAGATGAAAATGTGAGAGATGATTTACATCGATATAGGTTTTATAAGAGTATGATATGTTAATATATATAAAAAAAATGTGAAAGAAAATACATTAATGTCCAAAATAGGTTACATATAATACGACTAATAAAATAAATAAAGTATTTATTCATGAAAGTAACATTTTTTTACTTAGTATTTATCTAGATATATACTGTTAACAGATTAAGTTTTCAAATTCAATTAATGTGGATAAATTTTGGAATTAATACATAGTTAACTTTCCTTTTTAATATCTATTAGAAAGTCCACATGAATAAATAAAACAATAAAAAAAGTTTTTGAAAAAATGCCATATGTTAGAATATAGTGAAAAACACATAGCATCATTAATGAAAAGATAAATTTGAAGTTAAATGTTTAATAAAGCATCTATTAATGTGTGAATCAAGGCCACTTAAAAAGTCAAGATCCTGACTGAGCCTGAAGTGGAAGAAATGTAATGTGCGGGTAAGATTGCAATGTCAGTGTAGAAGCTAAAAACACGTCAGATAAGATTAAGGAAAAGTCAATTCCAACTGTTGGTATGATCCTGCTTTGTATATTAATCGTACATATGTGTCAATCATCCCCAACCTTCTCTTGTGGTTTTAGTTTCGCCCCCATGGAACCTTTTGTCTTCTTATGGTCCCTCACCTCATTGTTCTTGTGATTTGTGATTGGTCTTAATTATCGTCGTTCATTCACCCATATTTTTTGGGTTAAGTGGACACACTAAACAGGACAGAAGACAAAGCGTCAATTTATTGCAATATGGTGGTTAGCGTACACCCAAGTACCTCCATTCCAAATGAGGAAGAGAGAATGTTGTTTCACTCTCTGCTTGCTTTTTAAATTGAGCTCCACCACAAACTTTATCATTGGATATTCATCTGTTCACCTACACCCATGCATGCAAAAGTCCATGAAACGGTGTGAGCACAAATAATAAGCAAGAAAATTAGAAGAATTGACAGAAAATTACAAAACTCTCATTGTGGTTTGATCTAACCTATACTTTGTCCCCTCTATTTTTAAAAATTTACACTTTACTCCTTTATTCCTTTATAGTGTTTAACAACAACTTCTGAAATCCTAATTTAAACTGGCTAATATTTATGTTCTAGTAATTTCAAGATTTTTTATATTTTTTCATTGCCAATTGATCTTTAAAAAATATTAATATGCATTTACAGGAAGAAAAATATTTTTACAAAAAGGAAAAACTGATAATTTATAATGTCTATTACTTATAAAAAAATATTATAGAGATTGAAATTATTGAAAAATAACTTTCGTATAATTTAAATTATAATTTTAGAAGTAGTTATCATACAGTGTAAATGAAATAGAGGATAAAGTATAGGATTTCCAAATAAATAAAGCAAATTATATGTTAGGGCAAATCTCAGAGAATAATTCGTTTCCCAAGAATCAAATTATTAACCCCTTAAAAAGCTACATAGGCCACACTTTTATTGAAATCGATCCTAATTAGCACAAATATTTTCTTGAAGCAAAACAGAATTAAAATTTCTTTTTATGATATCCAAATCCCTATCACAGCATGATTTTTCATCTAAAGATAAATAAAAAGAAAAGCAACTTTTTTTGCCAATTGACACTACTTTTCTCAGTCTCTTAGGACTTACAGGAAAAGGTTGAGTCGTGGGCCTAACAATTTATGAGAATTAAGACCTCAGCTAGAGAAACACGCTCCTATTCCTTTATAGCTCTAAATCGATCCAAAACCATTTATCTTTTTTATGTTCTAAAATTTTAGGTTGAGAATAAATCTATTAGGTCTAAAGTCATGACAAACAATAAATTTCAGCAGGAATTTATAATGATTTTATGGTTATCTATCAATGGGAACTAATTTAGTGAAATGGGAACACAAACTCCATACCTAACGAATAGAGTGCGTCATTTAACTACTTGGATGAACCCTCATTGATATATAAACAAGGGTTGAAGAATTCTATATATACTAAAGCTCCTAGAGTCAGGTTCCCTTATGAACAGTTCATCCCCTGTTACAACTCAACTTTGGACCGTGTCCCATTGTAAGTAGGCCTAACTTTATATTTCACCCCCAAGGTTTGGTGACTCAGGATAACTCAGTGTCACTCAGCCTTTAAAATTTACAAATTCAGACATATAAGATTTTTTTTTTACACAAATAGAATTGAGAATGAACATGAAGGCCCAGTTGGCATTCTACCATAATCAATGGCAGATCCATGTTATATATATGGGGTCCACTAATCCCCATTTTTTTTTAAAAAAATATTAATAAGAAATATATAATGTAATAATTGGATCCCTTTAAATTTTTTAGTGGACCCTTATAATGTTTATAACATCTATTGAAACAAATTAATTAGCATCTCTTACTTTAAAAAGACAAAAAAGGGAGTCAGTCTCTTTTATATACTAATAATTTTCTAATGGAAAAAATCTATATTGTCCCCTCAACTTTCATACATTTTCTTAGGTAGAATTTAAACATTTTTTAACTCTTTTTTTGGTTTAAACATATGAAAAAATTAAAAAGCTAATCGAACACAAGATAAAATCTAGGAGCCAAATGACAAAAAATTTACAAGTTTAAAGATTAAAAGGAACATTTTTGTTTTATATTCTATACAACATACAACACTCAATCATCTCCTCCATAATTTATATATAACTTTATAATTCGTGTTGTAGTTATTTGACCAATGACATAAAAAATAGATGTTAACTTCAAGTAATTTTCAAATTTTATTCCAAAAAAAAATCATCATTATGTTGCATGAGTTTAGATTTTATATTACTTATACAAATTTATAAGCTTTATTATTTAATATTGAGTTTAATATTTGTATGTGTATATGGACACCCATTTGTAAATTTTCTTGATCCGCCACTGACCATAATGGTGACTAGAGGAAAGCCGAGAGTTTTTTGCACAACTGAAACGAGTTTGATTCTTCATTTTCTGTAACTCAGTAATGACCATAAGAGATGATATTGGATGGTAGGCTCTTGATAATTTCTCTAATTCAAGCTCAATCTCTTATGGAGATTACTCGTTATAGGTTAGGAAAAAATATTTTTTTATTTCATTTTAAATCATATATATTAATGTACCATATGTATTTGTATAAAATGAAAAAATTATAATTGGTACATATATTTTAATATAACTATTGATGTTGCTTCATTTTTTTTATTTCAAGAACAGGATTCGATTAGTAAATGTTAGCATAAATATTTATATTATTTTATACAAAATTAAACATAAATGTCACCATAAAAATCTACATAAGAGATGAAACTAAAACTGGATACTAAAACTGGATAAATCATCAAGGGCATATAGTCCTGATATCATCTTTAGTGGCCATTACTGGTTTGTAGGAGGAAATGGGGAATTAATCTCATTTCAGCCATCAGTAGAACTCTTGACCTTCTTTTATGCATCATTATGGTAGAACACCAGCTAGGTCTTTCATATCACTCTCATTTCTAATTGGGTTCTAAAATAAGCAAAAGCAACATTGTTGTCACTTGAAGGGCTCATGTGTCTCAATTTGCAAAGTTGAGCTGGGTGGCACTGAGTTATAGTTGGATGGGTTATGAGCCCAATTCACCAGAGTTTGGGGGTGAGATATGATTTTACGAAAATGGATAAATTGACAAGATAGGCCTCAAATTTTTTGTTGTTATATCACTTGATCCTCAAACTTTTAAATCAACTATTTTTTCCTGCCTTACCCCAATCGAAAGCAAAGCTGCCCTAAATCTTGGCCTTTGCATGCCTGGCCACTAGTACTTTCATGACTTACAATTAAGCCCCCAATTTATACTGAAATATAACGTCCAGCATATCCTCAATTTATTATATTGGTTACTAACGATTTTGAAAAGTTTCAGTTTTTTAAAATCTTAGACTTGAGCGTCAATTAATTTTTGTTAATACTTTCTTTCTTTATCAATTTGAGCAAATATGACAAATGAGTGTTTTCGTTGATCAATCGACAATGAAATTTGGGCTGCATTCAAGTTCATTCTTAAGGACCAAAACTCGCAGCAACCTTACAAAGCCCATCCTATCCCTGCAAGGCCTTATTCCTTGGCAAAAAGCCTAGCCTATATCAGATGCTTTAACCCATCCACTTATTACTTCTTTGGGAAAATGTGACATAATTTTTTTTATTAACTTATGCTAGAACTAGTTCTATGTAATTCTTGATAAGATGGTTGTACATATATAGACTTGCGTGCCTACTTGTCATTTTTCTTTTATGCGTTTCTTGACTTCTTCCTCTTTGAAAAAATAAGAGTAATTTCATTTTAACTTAAATAAATTGATTTATTTTTACTTTTACATATTTTTTGTCAAAAACTAATTTATTTGAAAGTTAATATTATATTAGATGCAATAATCCATTTGAAAATAAATTTTTATGATATTGTAAAATTTTTATGAATTTTTATTTTTTAATATCTTAAACTAGAAAATTTATAAAAATTTAGTAAGATTACAAAAATTATATTTTCAATGAATTATTGAAGCTGCATAATATTAATTTTTAATTTAAAATTAGTTCTGGATGAAAAAGATGTAAAAATAAAAATAAATCATTTTGGAGTCAACTAACTTGAGTTAACACGAATTGGGAATAAGTGTAAAAGTCTCACTGACTTTGATTTTCTTTGTCACCACTCACCAAACATGTCGTTTTCCCTAATTATGGATTTTATCTCATGCATTTGTCTTCATCTTTAGGTATCCCTTTCTAATACTCCTTAGTTTGTAAATTTTACTAATAGCATTAGCTTTTTACATTTTTGTACATTTACTCATACAAGTTAATGTGGGAAAGTTTCAGCCAAAAAGAAAAAAGCTGGGGGAGTTGTAAATTCGAGAAGTAACACTGCAATTTTATTCTTTTTCATATCTCTAAGAAATTGAAATGAGTGTTATTTTTTTATTTTTAATGCCAAACAATTCTAACGAAGAAGATATAGATATAAACATGCAAAACTGGTTTGCCTAAAAGCATAAAATAGTTGTCTTTTTTTTTTTTTTTTTACAATATGTTTGGTTTGAATTTGTATAATTTCTAGGGATGGAGAATGTGTTATTGATTTAAATCGGACAACTGAGAATTTGACATCAATTATATACATTTTCATATCAGTTGTAAACACTAATATTGTTGTAAGTTTTATACCATAAAATCCAATAACTACTATATCTAATTTTGAATATTATGTCACTGTATAGATATTTAGCCTACCATACTAGACACTTAACTATCACAAATCAAATATTTAGACACTGAAATCATATAGATTGTGCATTTCTTTATTAGATTTACATACTTAACATATCATACTAAACATTTTATCACCATAATAAAACACCTAAATGTTGCAATCAAACACTTAAACACCATACAAATCTAAAACACACATGGGGATATACATACATACATACATACATACGTATGTGTGTGTGTGTGTGTTGCGAGACAAAAGTTTATAAAAGACTTTTTCAAACTTAACTCCAATCTCACCTGCAATTGTAAGGTGTCAATTGTAGTAACAATTAGTTAAGTGTCAATCCCACAATATGGTAAAGAATTCCATCAAATACTAAGTACGATGACCTCACTTTAGTAGAGCAAACAAACCATGGAAAATAAGGAATAAGAAGCTAAACTATTAAAATTGTGGATCATCCAACTTCTAAACTAAACAAACATAACAATTATCCTAAACATATATTTACAAAATTTCTAAGGAATTCAAACCAACTAGGCCGCTACATAGGCATAGTTTTGATACAAGTACTCACTTAACTCAAATCATGTTTCCTGAAAGTTGCAAGCAAAAAAACTCTACAGTATCAACCCTTTCATCTCAAGACAAAGCTAATTAACTCCTTAGAACCTCGTTAGACATTCTCATGCTAACCAGTTATCCTAAAAATCATTAAGCTTAAGTTCTCCTTTAAGGCTTCATATGAATGATAGTTTTCTCAAATCTACCAATTACCAATGCTCTACTAGCCATCTTCCAACCTTAGAAACCTCTATCAAACCTTTTCCTAAGTTTAGCAAGTTGTTCAATGTAGATGGCCAACATATGAGGAACACATTCAAGCATAAGCTAAAAGAACCAACAAATCAAGGAAATAATCAATGAGTTATGTATTTATAAGTATCAAATCATCCTAAAAGGTTTACAACATCAATAGAAACAACAAATCTACAAATATTTACAAGAATCTCAAACTAAATAAAAATAGGAGTTGGGGTTAGAAGAACCAAATCCAAATAGAAATTTTTATTGTAGAAGAGCTATCATTCTAATCCAAGCAAGAATCTCTATCAAATCAGTTTCCTAGCTCCATAATCAATGAAACTAACAAAACTAGTCAAAAAATGAGTTTGGAGGGTATGGGGTCGAAGGGGATCCTTTATCATAACTTTTTGCTGAGGTTTTTATAAACAAAGCAGGTTTTGGTGACACGACACCATTACTGGCTATACGTCACCAAAACTCGACAGCATGAATGTTCTTCAGTATTTTGACCATAAGTTTGTGCACAGGTGTTTTATTGAGGTGATTTAGCAGTCTACACGAAGTTAAGAATAAGTGCTACAACATTTATTCTTTCACATAAGTTTGAATTTGCCAAAAAAAGATCCAAAAAATGGCTTTAAAGTTACCATTCTTCTGCTCCAATTGTCTTCACCAACAAAAACATAAAAATAACACTAGAATGACTCTAACTCCAGCAATTATTGCTATAAATTACATCAAATGAGGGTAAAATAATAGACATATCATGCATTTAATAGTGTGTGTGTGTGTGTGTGTGTGTGTATTTCAAAACTGTAATTAAATAATGTTTAAAACTTAGGGTCAATTGAAAATACAATTACAAAATTTAAGGTTGATCTGCATAGTTTTTAAACTTGGCCAATCAGAGCATTGGCCAATCCCCTTAACAGACGCTTTAATGGAGTTGATGTTTGAGGGGTTTAGTGTATAAATATTTCTAAAACATGGAGACATATGTAAACAATGCCAAACTTTATAGGGTAAAATGTGACATATATCTTTTTAAAATAGAACATTAGTGACAAATGCAGCAAGTGACATGTGGGACTATTACAACTCCACTAATGGGAAGTGAATCTGCAGTCAAATGGCCAAGCAGCAGATGAACAGGGGCGACATGTCCAGTTTTCATAATTTGATGGACAAGTTGGAAAAAGTCAACTTTTAGAGCCAAAATGACCAAGTCAACAAAGTTCAAGGACTAAAATGACTTTAGGCCTTAATCTTAAAGTATAGAAATATGTCGACTTTCTGATGTTAATAGCATCCGTGACTACAATCTTTTGTTATTATGTCATTTTGGACCTTGACCTTGATTTTTTTGCATAAAAAATCTATAACCAAATTTAAGTGTTTTATTTTAGACCTTCCGTTAATTGCAGCTATTAAGTTGGATGGATAAAAAATGAAAAACTAGTTTTAACCCATGAAAAATTTCTTTTTACCTTAGTAACCTTGAAATTTTTATATTTAACAAGTCAAACCACCTCATCCTAAAAATCATGCCCATTTCCATCTTATAAAATCTCTTCTTGCCATCCTTAAACAAAAAGCTCCATCTTTCTTTGTCCATTTATCTTTCCAAAGCAAATTGATTTAAGAGAAAGGGAGAATAGAATATGTTAGAGATGTTATGGTGATTCTTGACCCTAGCTGCCACTGGGAGTGAGCAAAGAATCAACCATCGACTTTGACTTAATTGCCATCTCAATTGAAGGTCTGACTCTAATTTTCTAAGTCACCTTCGTGCCCTATGAGATTTAGTTCGTGTGGTGCTTCACCTCTATGTGTTCACGCCATACATATAACAGCTTAGGATTCCTCACCAATTGCCTTGTCAGTATAGTTGTTGGCATCATGATGTTTGTGTTCACTGTTATGATTAATGCTTATGCGGCCGATATTGAGTTATTACTAGGAAATCCATGTGGGGGTTTAAGGCCAAGAACAATTGCTATTTTTGTTTTGGGGTTTTGGATTCTAGGTGTTGCTAATAACACTACTTAGGGGCCTTGTTGTGCTTTGCTTGTTCATCTTTTTTTTTATTTATTATTTTTTCCCTTTCATTTTCCTGTTCTTCTCAGAATTAAATGATTAGGCTTTAGTCCCATGTAAGTAGCTTAATCATTTATCAAATAATTGAATTGTGCATCATTTATTGAAAAATTGAATTGTGTGTCTACAAAACAAATTTTTAGTGTGAAGGAAGGGATGCTGAAGGAGATTTGTGATGGAGTAGTTGGGGAAGGCAATGGTGATGGAGGAGGACGGGAGGGAGATGGGGGAAGGTGGTTTCCCAACTTTTAGTGATGACTTGGAGAAAGCGATGAACAATGGTGCTGATGTTGATCGGTTGGTAATAACCTTAGGTGACATTTCCCGTAACATGGCAGGCTAATAGCACTATAGTAGAATAAGTTTAGATTCATGTGCACCTCATGGACAATTACGTAATGTGATCAAAAGATAATTGTACAACTTTGCAGTTCTATTCTATATTTCTATCTTAGGGAACAACATGAATTGGGAAAAAGTATTATAAATTCATACAAACAAAATTTCCTCCAAAAAACAATTTTTCAATAAGGACACATTGAATTTACTAAACAAATACATAGAGAAAAAACAATTCTCTGGATTTAGTAAAAACATAGCCATGTGAAATAGTAAATTAGAGCAATGAAATATTAGTTCAATTTGAGGGTGACCTAGCTATGAAACTTATTTTTGTTATGTAACTGTTGGTTTTTTATGTAACTTTAAAAATGACCTCTAGTTCTAACTAAGGTTTTCCATGCTGAATTGCTAAGTCTTTCACCCTTTTCCCAAACTTCTACATTATTTATAAGCAAATACTTTCTTACCCTTACGGTCATCCTATTTGCTAATTTAGAGGCAAAGAGTGAAGGCAATAGCACTAGGATATTTTGACATGTTCTTTGGTGCCTCGATAAGGTATTGCCTTCCTCTTTGCAACAGTGATAGGATTTTGAACATGGCTATTGTAACGCACCTAGTGGGCTTCTTTTCTTTTTGTAATAACATTTTACAAAAGTTTGTTAATAATATTTGTTATTATATTAAAAATAATGAAAATAGCAAATTTTTAAAATATGCAATAATAGGAAAAAGTGATCAATATTTTGTGATATACAAAAATTAAAAGAATGAAAGATATTATAAATATGGGTGGCAAAGTCTGACATTACCAGACCCACTTGAACCAAACCTGACTTAGCCTGATTTGACAAAAAAAATTCAACGACCCAAACTTAACTACACCCAATCCAACTTAACCTAAACTTGAACCTGATTAAAGTGGAATCCAAAAAAATATGAATCCAAAATGACCCAAGCCCGAATTAACTCGAACATGAAATAACTCAAACCTAAGATGACCTGATAACTAAACCGATAAGACTTGATTTTAATCCAAATCAATATAAAATATATAGTCATTAGATATTTAAAAAAAATATGATTTAACTTAGATTTTGAATTTAATTATTGGAGACAAATATTTATTTTATTTTTTATTTGTCTATCCTAATTAGCAAGAAATGTAATATTTGTTTCCAATTATTTGCCTCTAATTTTGAATAAAGTTAATGTAATGAAATATTTTATTTGATTTTTTTTATTTGTCTCTAATGTACACTATTTAACCCTAAAACCTTAAACCCCAACTTTAACCCTAATAATAAAGCCTTAATCTTTCTAACGTTAAACTCTATATCTAAATCTAAACTCTAAACCACAAAACCTAAACCTTATTGCTAACCCTAATCTTAACCTAACATAACCATTACCATAAACACTAAATCTAAACTCAAAACCCTAGACCTTAACCCCAAATTTTAAAACCTTCAACACTAACTTTAACATAAACTATAAGCTTTCAATCCTAACCGTAAACTCTATCCTTAAATCTAAATTATAAATCGTAAATTTAAACCATAACCCCAACTTTAACAATAACAATAACACTAACCATTACCATAAGCCCAAAATCTAAACTTTAAACCTTAAACTCTATAAATCTAAAACTCTAACTATAATCCTAAACCCTAACTTTAACCTTAACCATAAATCCTCAATCTTAACCCTAAATCCCTAAACCCTAACCTTAAAACCCTAAACCCTAAATATTAACATTTAATCATAACTTTCACCTTAAACCTTAAAAATTCCTTTTTCATTACCTTCTATATTTAATAACATTCATTTTTTGAAACTTTTATATCTAATAAATCTCATATTTGGTGATGGTGACTTTTAAAACTAGTAACTTTCATAAGACTCATATTTGGGGAAGAAACTTTCATATTTAGTAACTCTATTTTTTTGAACTTTTATATTTAACAATTCTTATATGTTGAGAAGGATTTCCACATTTAATTATAAATTTCATTTTTTTGTAACTTCTATATTTAGTAAGCCTAATATTCGAGGAAAAGAGTTTCATGTTTGGTAAGCCCTATATTTGGGTTCGTCCAAAATAAATAACTTCTATATTTAGTAAGTTTAATAATATTGGTAGGCAATTGTCAAAATTACAACATTTATTCCTAAATTTATAAGTATAGTGTAATAAGATACCTAAATTTTGAAAATTTTCACTTGAATCACCGATAATAATTACAACATGGGTACCTCAAATTTTGAAATATTTGTATTTTGACAAAAAATTTTAAAATTTTACAATTTAGTCACCAATAATGAATTGGAGTTGCATTTCATAGCAATTTCATAGAAAAATCATTGGAATAGAAGCATAGTAATTATCGCAGTGTGTGTGTGTGTGTAGGTGAAAGTTTAGGTTACATATGTAGTAATAGTTGAAGGGTATAAATCTGGAAAAAAATCAACTATTATAAAATATTACAAACAATGTTAAATTATCTAAATATGTACTAAATTATAATGAAGAAAGTTCTTATAAATTTTTTAATTAAAAATACTAAGAAAAGAAGTACAACTTATATTAAATCACACCAAAAAATTGTATTATTTACTTTAAAATTAAGCAAAAATTAAACAAAAAATTGAATTGATCTAAGGCCTATGCATTTATAACCTAAGTGAACCTTAAGGCTTATCAAAATTTAGTTCGAAACCCGAATAACTAGACCTAAAGTTACAGAAAACTGAAATATATCAAATTTGTATTAAACTTGAATTCAAATAAATACAACCCAACCCAACCTGAACTTGGATCAACTCAACATGAAATCAACCTAATTTATATTGACCCAATTAAACTTAAATCTAAATCGATTAACTCAAACACAACCCAACTCACCTAATTGTCATCATTAATTATAAAACCGATCCAGTATTTCAAAAACTTGGAATATACTTAACAAAATAAAGTATTGGTCTAGTGATTATGACTGGAGATCTAAGCTACAGCCTACTCCCCCGTCTCATGTATAAAAAATGCACCTTTTAGGTTTTTCTCCTAAAAAACTTATTTTATAATGTTTAACAAAAAAAAATTACAAAAATCAATTGCTTTGGCCTATTTGATATTGACGTTAATTATTAATGTTAGGGTTTGGAGAAAATCATGTAAGAATGACTTTTAATTTTTAATTTTAGTGGTTTAATTTCTACTATTAATATACAATTAAAAACCTTAACTTTAATCATAAAAAGATCTTTCTAATCGGGCCACTTAAAAAAAAATTCCAAACTCATTTCGCCCAAATATTATATTGAATTTTAAATAAAATAATTTTTTAGAGGAACTAAATCTCATAAATTTCAAGTAAAACTTTTCCTTTTTTTTAAAAAATGAAAATTCTTTTGGAAAAAGGAAAAATTGGATATGTATTGAGGATCAGGGAAGACTCCTATTGGCTTGAATGTCATTTTTTGGGGGGATGGATGGTGCCACGGTTTTCTGCTATCACTTCAGAATATTAGGCTCGAGTTAGATTTATATGAAGATTAATTTAAAATGATGTATATTTTTATTTTTAAATTTTTTATTAAAAGTTAATGTTATCTAGAAATTAATACTATGTGATATTATAATTCTTTGACTTATTTTTTTTTCACAATTTATTTTTATTAATATTTTACTTATTCAATCTAAAAAAAAAAATCAATTACTCGATAAAAGTTGATATTCGATGAATTACTATACTTATAGTTTCTAAATATAATTTTTTAAAATTTTTCTAACAAATAATAATATGAAAAATTAAATTTAAATTTAAATAAAAAAAAGTGAAATGAATTAAAAAGACATAAATCAGAAAGAGTAGTTTTCAAATGAAATTAATTCTGAATAAAAATCCATAAAAAAAAATTTAATTTGACATAACATAAAATGAACTGGATATATATTTATCTCTGCACCAATAAAATGTGCTTAAATTGTAAAGAAAAGAAGAAGAAGAAGAACTAGATGAACGCCAAAGCCAATTATCATGCAAACATGGATTCCCGCAATTGCGACACATATAGGTTTTCCATCAACAACTAAGCGTATAATTAGCCAAATAATGGTGCAATTGATACGAAACTATAAGACATTTTCTTCTTTCTCTTCTTTTTTGGTAACATAATTTTTATATTATTTGCCCAATTAGATGTCCTACAGGCTTTTGGGTCCGATGTTTATCAGTTTATCCCGAAGCTGAAACAAAGCAAATGATCGAGGTAGATATGGTCAGATAATTAGAGGGTGAGGGGAAGCCTCCAAATTTGGAAATGCGTGAGGCGTGGGGCCGCAAGTCTGATTCGGAGAAACTTCAAACGCATGAACAAAACTTTTGTTGTCGTTGCTTGTAATCCACTGCCTGATTCCTGTTCAGGCGTGGAAGCAAGGCAAAACTCGCACTAAGCACGTCTATAAATTTCAAGAGCCCCCCGAGTCAATACTTACCCACCTCAACCTGCTCTCTCACAAGTCCATACACTTCTTGGCTCTGTAAGACGATCACTGCCTTATAACTATCTTCTTCTATTTCCATCTCTATCTGGGTTTGTCTCAGTTCATTATCGTCCTCCTGTCTGCTGGATTTCTCAATTCTGGTCTTTTCTCCCCTCTCACGTTCATCATATTGTTTGGAGAATTTACAGTCCTGCTCATAATGGGCAATGGGTTTTAGAATATTTAGGCATAATTGTTTGCCTTTGCTCCTATTCGCACTTTCGCAGCTTCATCTGTATCCAGACTCTGTTGTTTTTCAGAATTTAGAGTCTAGTTGATAGTAATTACGTTAGCTCTTTGAGATAAATTTTTGGTTCTTCTTTTCTTTGTCATTTTTCCCTGGATGTAATTGCATTTGGCTTTAGATATGTCAAACCTATGCCAGAAGAGGGTTTTGGTGCAGATGGACGGTGGTTACTTACTGGTCCAGAAGTTACACTGTTTCTTACCTCATAATAGCATGGCTGTCCACTCTTTCAGTTTCTTCGTTGAAACCAGAGGGTGATCATGGTGCCATAAAAAAAGCTTCTTTTGCAGTTATTTTTTGCTTTTTGTTTGTTAATGGATAAGGTTATAGCGGGGGATCATTTATTGTCTGTGTGTATATATGTTCAGCTCCTCAATGCCCTTTTCCTTCTTTTTGACTGATTGGTCATCATTTAACTAACTGGCTGCTTTGTGTGCTTATCTCAGGGTGTGGTTATTCAAATGTGATTGCACGATGAGTTCTTTCAAAGTGCCTCGCAGCGTTCTTTTCTTCTGCCTTATCATAGGTTCTATTTTTTCTTTCCAATGTTATGCTGTTGAAGTTGACGTGAACCAGACAGCGAAACTGGTTGTTGATGCTTCTGCTGCCTCAGGACGACAAATACCCAATACACTGTTTGGATTGTTCTTTGAGGTTAGACTATCAGAAAGAATAGGCATCTTATTCATTTTTTCGGTTCTTCCTGATGTAACGGAATTCATGATTCAACCACTTGTCATTCTTTGTGCACAATTTGGACCAAAGTTACACAGCTAAACAAAATTTCTATCTATTTAGCCTTTTGCTGCTTCTGATGCATTATACTATATGTGGATAAGCATGACAATTGGCTCCGTTTTCCGGAGCATAATGTTTTTTGAGTTATTTCTTTGAGGAAGAAGCATATATTTTGCAACGAACCATCACATAGCATTTATGCTTTCATTTACAGACCGCTGGTATGTACCCAAAAGATGTCAACAAAGGCAAACTAAAATGTGAATTATTTTTTAATCTACCTTCTTTCAACTATTTCTAAATTTTCTGAATTTTTCATGTCTGTTCATAATAAAGAACTTGGCTTCTGTGAGAAGTGTTTGCTGAAATCACTTTCCTACAGGAGATCAACCACGCTGGTGCTGGTGGACTATGGGCAGAGCTTGTAAGTAATAGAGGTTGGTGCAAAGTTGTCTAAATTTCCGTGGAAAAGATATATAAAGGGAAAGGGGGAGGCGAAGGTGGGGCTAACTAGAGATATAGAAGGATTCTGTTCTTGACATTGTATTCCTGAGATCATTGAGATAATTTAATATTGCATATCCTTCAGTTTCCTTTCTAACTTCTTTATGTTACTATGAGTTTTGATTATCCTCTTACCAGAGCTTGGTAAATCTGAGCTAAAGTATTTAAAAGCCCCCCCTCCTGTGCTTAACAAAGCATGTTGGTTTTGTATTTTCTTCGTAACATGTCTGCTGAGGCAGGTTACACTCAAATTTCCTGTAAGCTGGGGGAGCTCTGGAAATGGCGATGCTTATGGCTGTCCATCTTTTCCTGCACAGATCTCATAATGCCAGTTTTTTAGCTCTATGACTATTGACTGGGTTCCTGCTTCACTAGTTCTACTTTATTGCAAATGGCCAAAACAAAGTTCTAATATAAAAAAGACACTTCAATGTTTATTATACTAATAAGTCTATCTCCAGCATTGTTCTTGTTCCCCTCAAACCTTATTCTTTTGGCTTCAGGTTTTGAAGCTGGAGGTCCTAATGTTCCATCAAATATTGATCCTTGGTCAATTATTGGGAATGAGTCATTGTTAAGTGTATCAACTGATCGAACATCACCGTTTGAACGCAATAAGGTTGCTCTTCGGGTTGAAGTGTTATGTGATACCCAAGGCTCAAACATTTGTCCCTCTGAAGGAGTTGGTGTTTACAACCCAGGATTCTGGGGCATGGTAAGTGTGTCCTGGCACGATTACTTGAAAGTAAGAAATAGTACCTAGGATTTTCTGCTCCTTTTTATCTCTCTCACCAAAAATTGTGGGGGCCTCTGCATTTCTGGTAACTGAATATTGGGTAATGGTTGGATTGTATTTGAGCCACTTGTATTCGTGGACTGAGACAAGTGGATGATAAATTGATTCTATTTTGCTAGCTCACTTGATCTGCCCTTTTCTTTTAGGTTGTTTCAAAAACGTCTCACTCATTTGTATTCTCATTCTTATTCAGAATATCGAACAAGGGAAGAGCTACAAAGTGGTATTTTATACCTGCTCAACAGGAGCAATCAATGTTTTAGTATCATTTGTTGGGTCAAGTGGGTCACAGATACTGGCTTCTGCTAATGTAACGTAAGATGTTATGTGATTAATAGTAGACCCCTGTGATAAAAATTTTTTCCTTGGGTGCTTCAAGCTTTATCTCCTTAAAATTGCAGAGCTTCTGCTTCTGATGTTTCGAACTGGAAAAAAGTGGAGGTTTTATTGCAAGCTAAAGCAACAGATCATTATGCAAGATTGCATTTAACAACAGTACAAAAGGGGGTGATATGGTTTGATCAAGTGTCAGCCATGCCATTGGATACTTACAAGGTTTATGACTATCTTAAAGTAGTATTCATCTTCAGCTCTGACAATTTTTGGTTTATTAAAATAAGCATTGAACTTTTTGGTTTTGAAATAGGAGTAACTTTAATAATTAAACCTCTCTCAGCATGTCTCTATTTGTGTATAAGTTGACTTTCCTGTGTAATTCATTTAGCAAAATAAGGAATAGCATACTTCTTTTGTAGTTGTTCTTCTCTTGTAACGTAAAGAGAAAGAGATCTGAGTTTTGTGGAATTTCAAAACTCAAAATATTATAATAGAACTCAAGCCTGTGCTTATGCATGTGGCTACTGCCTATTTTTAGTGATAGAGATGCAGATGTTGATTTTGCTACTTATATAACTCTATCAGATATATGTCTGTAATTTATGTTGAATTTTTTTTACCTTTATCTTGAAAAGGGACATGGTTTTCGAGTTGAGCTTGCTCAGATGCTCAAAGATTTGAAGCCACAGTTTGTCAGATTTCCAGGTGACTATAGTATACATTACACAGACGAGTTCTAGTTTTTCATGGATAGTTTGTGTGATGTTAACCTGGCAGAAGTTTTTGTTATTTCTTTCATTTGGATTTGCTTCACAACATCATTTAGATTCTGAAGGGTTTTCACATATATCAGCTCCATATGTTACACATGTAATCGTTCTTTCTTTTGTCCACTAGTACTTAATATCTGCCATACTTCTTATGATTAGATAAGTCGTCCTATTGTCTACTAATCCTAGAATCATTTGCTTTTACAACTTATGCCATTGTCCAGATTTTTATAGACAAGCTACTTGCTTCCTTTTCTTCAGTTTATGAAATTTACTTCCTTTCCTTCTGGATTACATTATTTCTTGATTTAAATTATCTTTTATTAAAGTTACTTCTATTCCATAACCAAAAAGTTCATCTGTTGTGATTGTTTGAGCTCAGAAAAATTGTGAAAGAGTCGTCCACTAAAGAGGTGTATGATCCACAAACATAATTTTAGCTCATAAAATTCATCTGTTGTGATTGCTTTAGTGGACTCATGTGCAAATTCTTGTGGCTTGAAACTCAGTGATTGATATAATCATGGTTACTTGATAAAAGAGAATGCAGGGAGTCAAAATTGTAAATTAGTGATGTAAGGTTCCAGCTTCAATTCTCATGTATTTCTCACAACTCCCATCTGATGTATTTTCCTTTCAATTTGTTGTTGTTAAGCATAAAAGGCCCTTTTTATGTTGTATTAGGGGGCTGCTTTGTTGAAGGTGATTATTTAAGAAATGCTTTTCGCTGGAAAGAATCCATTGGGCCTTGGGAGGAGAGACCTGGGCACTGGGGTGATGTTTGGTACTATTGGACCGATGATGGGCTTGGTTACTTGGAGTTGCTTCAAGTGAGTATCTTGTAGTTTTGATGATGTTTGCTATTTTCGTAAGTTCTTCAAAGAATATGCAAAACTTCAGTAAATGTAGGCAGATAATGATTCACTTTGATACTTTCTGCAGTTAACAGAGGACCTCAATGCATTGCCAATATGGGTGTTCAATAATGGTACTTGCATATGCTTGACTTTTTCTCAGTTTTTGACATGGTGGTTTGTTATTTTATTATGTACGAACAGTTATCCATCAATTTTTGGCTTTAATATTGTCTTTTCGACTAATTTGTTTGCTCCGTAATCTTGTAGGAATCAGCCATAACGATCAAGTTGATACATCTGCCATCTTACCCTTTGTGCAAGTATGTCCCAACTTACATATCGTATATTCAACTGGATAAAATTCTTTCTGCTTTGAAATTTAACATGCATGATTGCTGCAAATCTGACCTCAACTGTTTTGCTTATAATGGCAGCAATGATAAAAAGATAGCTTGAGTTTGTTTTGAGATTAAATTATAGTAACATTTGCTTAAAACATGCTGAGGAATCCTGTTAATTTCAGCCTTAGGTGGATCAGTAAGTTAAGCGTATGAGCAAGCTAGGTTGTGAAACTTTAGGGTTATGAAATGTGGTCATAATTATTTCAGGCAAAGAGATCAACAACGTTTCTTCTATTTTCCTTGTAACAAATAGTGTTACAGTTTCCATGTTTTGTGTGGATTGTTTCGTACAAGCACCTTATGCCAGAGGAGCCATCAACTAGAACATAAGGTTTTATCCTTGGTAGGAAACGGTGTTCTGTATGCTTTGAACACAATAAGATGGTTCTTCCCCAAAGCCTAAGGAGTCCTCCATTTTCAATCTATACTCTGTTAACTGACAATATGGCATTTTCTGATTTAGCTTGGTTTCTCTCATATTTCATATCCAGAGCTTTAAGTCATTGATTTGGTAATCTTTCTTCAACTATCAAGTTCTGTAGTTATGTTTCTCTATGTTGTAGGAAGCCCTAGATGGCCTTGAGTTTGCTAGAGGTGGCCCTAACACAACATGGGGTTCTGTTCGAGCTGCCCTTGGACATCCAGAACCTTTTGACTTGAGATATGTTGCTATTGGAAATGAGGATTGTGGGAAGAAAAACTACAGAGGTTTGTGTCCACTGCTGTTCATTATTTCTCTCTGCATATATAAGCAGTTTTTGGAGGCATGAAAAGTGATAGGTTTCTTTGATGAATGCATTGCATTCTCATGAGCAGAGCAACACATTACTGTTAATACATTTCAAATATTTGACCAAGGTGAGCAAAATTACCTGGATCTTAAGATTTGACGTGATAATAATGTTCTTCCAAAAAACTTTTTGATGGAAAGAAAAAATAGGAAAACGGTGATTTTCCCACATTAGTAAGGTGATTGGTTAAGAGTACTGCATTTCCAAGATAGCAAGATATGACTAGTGGATTCACACTGTTTCCATGTTTCCCTATGTTGTTGACCTCATCTCATCTAGCCACTTGGGGCACAATAAATTTACTTTACCAAGGGTTGTTTTTGTCTTCCCATTCTGACACTATAATAGTTCTTGAAACAATCATATTTTTCATTTGCCTTCATCAACTCTCCACAGATAGACTTCCTGCAGTTATTGAGGAAATTTATGACATCTTTGCATAGCAAAGCTGATTTCCTAGTGGAACTTAGATTTGACATTTACATTTTACATTTTCTGCATAAGCAGGAAACTACCTCAAGTTCTATTATGCTATTAAACGTGCCTATCCAGACATCCAGATAATCTCAAACTGTGATGGATCTTCCAAGTCATTAGACCATCCGGCAGACTTTTATGATTATCATGTAAGGCCATTAATTCTGTTGGTCTGTATAAATGTCCATCCTTTCTTATCCTATTTCTTTTAAATCATTTCACATGGATATATTAATGACATAATATTATTTTTTATCAGATATATACCTCTGCAAAAAATTTGTTTTCTATGGCTCATCAATTTGATAGTACATCGAGGGATGGTCCAAAGGTAGGATAAACTTTTTTTCTTGATTTATTCTCCGAAAGAAGATGCTAGAACTCTTCTTTTTCTAATTGTTTAATTGGTTGTAGGCTTTTGTTAGTGAATATGCTGTTTCAGACAAAAAAGATGCTGGGACGGGAAGCCTATTAGCTGCACTTGCTGAAGCTGCATTTCTCATTGGGCTAGAAAAGAACAGGTTTTTTTTTTAATTGGCCTAGTTGTGTCCCAGTGAACCGGTTAAAAAGTTGATGACTGAGATTCATCTCTGAAATTTTTATATCTTTTAAAATTAAATGAAAAAAAATACAACTTAACACCATAGACGTGATGCCTCAGAACTTATATGTGTAGTGTGTGCACTGTGTAGTCTGCGTGGATGTTTATTTAGTAAGCTGTGTTGGACTTGGGTTGTTAAGAAAAAATATTAGAGCCTTAGCAGGTCCTTGGTAATGTGGCCCATATCATCCTCTAATTATATGTGGAGCATGGGCTGATTCCATTCTGTTTTTACAGTCTATGGTCTATCTCTTTCATCAACTAGCCTTATAAATCTAGTTCTATTTGCAACCCAAAGGGAATGTTGGGCTTGTGTCGGTGGAGACTCTGGTTAATAGATCCCCTGGTTTATATATTTCGATTTTTAAGTCATAGAACTGGAGCACCTGACTTGCTGACTCTTATAAAGGATAGCCCATGTGATTGGGGCAGTTGTTAAATGGATTATTTCTACATCATCATCATCATCATCATCATCATCATCATCTTTTGCACCTTAATCCGAAGTACATTGGGGTTGGTGGCATGAAGTGCACAGGGGGATGAATTGGGTGATTTCTATGCTCAAGTAAATTTATGTTACCTTAGTTCTTTTTGCCCCAGCTATCTGCTGAAAGCACAGTATGCTTCATTGCAGTGATGTTGTTCAAATGGCAAGCTATGCACCCCTTTTTGTGAATACCAATGATAGGAGGTATTTCGTCTATGCTTCTTGTTGCTTATTACAACCTGTAATTTGTCAGGCCAATTTAGTCCTTCTCTACTTATGGTAGTCTAACATTGGAGACTTTTTCTATATGAAGGTGGAACCCAGATTCAATTGTCTTTGACTCCTGGCAGCAATATGGGACTCCTAGCTACTGGATGCAACGTTTTTTTTCAGAATCTAGTGGTGCAAATCTTCAAAGTGCAACACTTCAATCAAACTCTTCTACCTCACTTATTGCATCTGCAATTACCTGGAAAAACTCAGTAGATAACAACAATTATATTCGGATAAAGGTCCGTATATTGATACCATGAGATGTATTCTAGTACTAATACTTTTTCTATGGTTCATGTAAGAGTCTGTATAAGTTCCTTCCAGTTTTGAGGCTGCGCCATGCATTGCAAGACAGAAAGCATATTTTCATGCCCAGACTTAATTCTTATGCTCCTTAGCTTGCAAGTAATAAGCCAAAATGAACTACAATAATGAATGCAACTTGATATGCATATTTGCTCGTGCTTTTGTGCATGTGATTGCATTTTTTTTTTTTTTTGTGATTCATCATCATAATCTATAATTTCTCAAGAACTCGTCACCATAAAAAAGAAAGATCAATAGACATGGGTTTCTTGTTTTCTCTCCATTTCTTGTTGAGTTAAATTCATGTGTTTCAAGTTTGATAAAATTCCTGTCATTGCTCACTTCCATTGAGTTGTATGCAGATTGTTAACTTTGGTAGCAGTCCAGTTAGCCTGAAGATTATTGTGGTTGGTTTGGACCCAAATGCTGAAAGGTTAGCAGGGTCAACAAAAACCATTCTTACTTCTACAAATGTGAAGGATGAGAATTCTTTTGGACAACCAAAGAAGGTAGTGCTTTCATTTTTTGTTTCTTCACGCTTATATTTTACCAAGAAATGGTTTTCTTTGTAGTTCTCGTCTCTGCATTTCTCTGTCTTCTGGTGCATTGTGCCTTTTTTCCCAAATACGCTTGATCGACTGTTTAATTAAGAGGATGTCATCATTCAGTTCATGGAAATGAAATTACTGAATTTCCCTTTTGCTTTCTGTTTTACAATCCGTGTGTCGTATATATATTTCCAATTGCATCAAGTTCTGCAATAACTATATGTGTGAAGTTGCTATCCTCTTCTAAAATTTATCACCATTGATTGCCTATTCCTGGAAACTCCAATCATTCAGTCAGGCTTCAGCTCCTATTCATCCTTTAGATCTCGATCTTGTAGAGTTGCATGTACATTTGTCTGCTGCTATTGGCTGAAAACTTTGAGAGCCTTGTACCAACTGCAATGGATTCACTCACTAAAGCACAAGCCAAAAGCCGAGTTGTGTAAATGGAAACAACTAAGCTCCTGTGTTAGTTATCATCAGCAGCTTCAATTGCAGACTATTCCTCCAACTTTTTTTTTTTCATTTGTTCTGATATAAGCTAAAAAGAACAGTGTCAGCTTGTGCCATTGGAGATGAGATACTAACCATGGAACGTGGTTGATTTTGCAGGTGGCTCCATTAACAAGCGATGGTGGAGGTGCTGGGAATGAAATGGATGTTGTACTAGCACCGTATTCATTGACTTCGTTTGATCTATTGAAACAATCTGTCGGCGTTGAGTTGAAGGAGGTCGATTCTGGTTTTAGATCATCAGTTTAATTGGAGGAACTTATCCACGAGTATTGAGCAATAAAAATAACATCTCTTGTCAGCCTTCCATCTGCAAGCTGTTTTGCTAGTTCAAATATACCATGCTGTGAATAGTACTATATGTGTTCAATGTGTAATTAACTGTACTTTGGTTCAATAAATAAACTTCCATCTCTTTAACTTTAACGCTATTGTAGTTAGGGGTGTTCATTATTTATATAAATGTGAATAATACAAATAAATTATTTGAATTGAACAAAATGGTTTGATTACCTGGTCATTTGGTTTAGATCGGATGAAAGTTGAATTTTTTTATCTAGTTATGGAATTAGTTATTGGTTTTAAGGTTAAAATGGAACAAACCGAGCAAATTGAAAAATAATACATATTTTGTAACTATAAGCCTCAACCCTATATGTATAAGGTTATTTTTGTTTAATTTTGGACTATATATTATTGATCAACTCTTCACTTTATATATAAATTGGAATATAATCAACTTTTATCTTATCTTTTCAATATATATATATTTTTGGATTACCATGTGTTTAGTTCTAACAAAAAAGAATTAAATTATAAAAATTGAATAAACTGAATTATAATTTGGATGGTTTGAATAAAAACTAAAAAAAATAAAATTATAATTCGAATTATATGGATCAGTTTTAATATGTAATTTGTATGGTTTAAATCAAATTTTAAAAAACTAAAAATAAATCAAATTACTATATCCTGATTAATTCCAAACTGATTCAAGCAAATGACATCCTTACTTGTAGTTTAAAAAAATGTGTCTTCTCTTGTACGATGTGTCACTTTAGGAACAATCAAATAGTAGGTTTATAAACCAGAGGAGCACAATATAATAATTATCGGTAATTTTCAAGGAGGTTTTCTATATTTACTTTACACTATAAATAATTGAAACCACGCTGAAAATGATTGACAGATGGAAAAAAGAAAGTGCATTTAAGATGAAAAGAAACATCAGTAAGTCTTATATGAACTTGGCTACACACATCACCCCTGCAAAATTTAAGAATTGTCGTTTTGACTTGCTTCCCAGAAAAGCAAGCAACCACGCCACCCTGGTCTGGTGGCATAAGTACTTGTAGTCTTATACTTGTCATGTAAGATTAAGACAATTCCGCATCTGGCAGAGTGGTTATGGCTTCGTGACTTGAGCCGGCGTACGTGGTTTGATTCCGTGCTGACGACTCAGAATGTCTGTTTCCCTAATTTTTTTCATTTTTTATTCAATACGTTTGTTTTCACTTTTCCCATTTTTTTTGCTTTTTCATTTTGAATATTAATTTTTCATTTTAATTTTCCAGTTTTACTTTATTTCATTTCATTTTTCATTTTTTCAATTTTTTTTTTATTTTTTGTATTATTTCTCATTTTATAACTTCTATCTCTCTTTTATTTAACCTTTTTCTATAGTGTTATTTCCAATTTCATTAATTACCTTACTTTTTTTTTCTCATTCTTTATAAATATGTTTTTTTTTTCAATTCTTATATGTTCTTTTATTTCCGTTCTTTTTTAGTTCTTATATGTTATTTTGTTTTTATTTTTTTCATTTCCTATATGTTCTTTCATACATTATTATTTGTTCCTTTATAATATTTTTTTTATAGTTCACATATATATTTTTATTTCTGTTCTTTTTTCATTCCTATTCTTTTATGAATTATAGTTTTGTATTTTTGAATTGCTATATATTCTAGTTGATGTATGGCCTATTCTCATATTTCCATTGTTTTATAAGCAAATACATGTTCTTTTTCTTTCTGTTCTTTTTTTAGTTCTATACATACGTTCTTTTATTCATTGTTATTTGTTTTTTTTTAGTTCCTACAAAAAAATAAAAATGAAAAAAAACTAGAAAGAAAAGGTAAACGAATTACAAAAGAAACAAGGAATAAATAGAAAAAAAATAATAGATAAAAATAGAAATAAAACTGATAGAAGAATAAATAAGAATAGATAAAAATGGTAGAAGAACATCTAAAAACTTATAAAAAAAAAGATAAAATTGATAAAAAAAACAAATAAAACCTAATAAAGAAAAAATAAAACTAATAAAAGAACAAATAAAAAATTGATAGGAACTAGTTGTTTCAATTCTTGTTTGAATTTTTTATTTTTTTTTACATATATAAATTAACAAAAGAAAGGAAGCAAATTAAAAGAAACAAAAGAAACTAGAAACGGAAACAGACAAGGGAAAATGAAAAAGAAACCGAAAGGGAGGAAGAAAAGCAACATCGAAATACAAAACAAATTTTGGAGGAGAAAAAAAAGAAGAAATGAAGCAAAAAGAAATGAAAACGGAAAAAGAATAGAAAAGGAGGAAAAAAAACGCGAACTCATCAACAGCGAGACTCGGAGGATGAGCCTATAACCGTCGAAAGACTCAAAACCCTATCCCCGTTTCCATTCTCGCGCGCTTCTTTCTCTCCCGCCTTGATCTTAGTTTTTATACTATATAACGTGTAAATCTATCCTAATTGACCCTAGACCAAAACTCACTATCATTCTTGAACCCTACCTCTATCGGCGCCGTTGCCGCCGGCACCTACTCCTCCAACGAACTGTCACTATCTCCAGATCTCGTAGCCGCTCATCTCCCTTCGTCACTCACTATCCCTCACCTCCGAATCGCGTTGCCGAGGTCTAGGCTGCAAAGGCTTTCGCCATTAGAGAACGCTGCATCTCGCACTGAGAAGCTCAAGGCTGGCTTGTTGACCAAAGGCAACTGTAGAGCACGAGACAAAGGTGCCTGAGCCTTGAGATGAAAACAACTTGTTTGTTTCTTATATTATATTCGGGCATAATTTGACTCTCGTGGGTCAGTTGAAAGTAAACCTTATGAAGTTGAATTGATCCTTGGGTGCAAGAGGCGAAACGGAAGTTGTTCCAGAAGGAAAGGGAGGCTGATGCAGTCTTCTACCAGAAACTAGAGCAGGCGGAGGCTGAGAAGGCGGTCGCAGATACTACCTTCTACACGCAGCAGCAAGTGGCCAATGCAAACCTCTATTTGAAGAAAGGAGGCTGAAGCAATTGCTGCCATCGCAGAGGCGCAAGGGATTTATCTGGGCATAATCATGAAGCACCTAAGTGGAAATTATGCTGCTTTCAGGGGCTATGTCATGCTGGAAAATAACTTGTTCTTGGAAATTGCCAAGGTCAATGCTCAAGCATTGAATGGATTGCAGCCGAAAATCAGCGTCTGGTACGGTGCCTCTAGTGGCAGTGGTGGCGTCCAGGAGGTCATTACTTTGGGACATCCCAAAATATAAAATAGCTCGGGATGAAAAGAGTAATTTCTTACTTCTCTAATGCTATTAAAACTTAAGAAAAAATATGTACTTTTTAGATAAAAATGCTATAGATTTTCAATTATTCTAAAAGTTAGGAATCATGATCTATATAAATAGATTTTTAAATCTAATGGCTGGTTTAATATGACTTTTTTTTAAAATTTATTATTTTCATACAAAGTAAAAATAATGAAGAGTGTAATGAGTTTAAGAAGATTCTCCCTCATTATTTGTAAACTATGTCATATAAATTCAATATTAATAGTAATCATTAGGTAGGCTAAAAATAAGTATGTTCTATAAATTCAATATTAATAAGAAGATTCTCCCTCATTATTTGTAAACTATGTCCTATAAATTCAATATTAATAGTAATCATTAGGTAGGCTAAAAATAAGTATGTTCTATAAATTCAATATTAATAGTAATCATTAGGTAGGCTAAAAATAAGTATGTTCTATAAATTCAATATTAATAAGAAGATTCTCCCTACTATTTGAGCTAATTGACAAGTTGAATAAGATGTTAGAAAGTAAATATTATAAACATAAACTTAATTTATAAAAATGGAAATATATTATAGATTTTTAGAATTTATTAGTAAATTTACACATGTAGAAATTATTTTGAAGTAGAAAATTATTTAGGAAAAATTGGTTTAGAGGTGGTATGAGATGAACTATGTAGTTGATTTGCATGATTTGCAAATTTTATTGGGCAATTAAAACATTTGACCTTACTAGTATAACATATGGAGTTACCATTGAGGGTAAAGTGTAAGTTTTTTAAAGGGAGCAAGTAAGTGTAAGTTAGGCAAAATCTTAGAGAGATATTTGTAAGTTCCTCTTTGTTTTTTACAAAAAGCTAAAATATACACTTGCCTATTACTAATTTCAACGTTTACAAATAAGTATCTAATTTTAATATTGTTATAATTTAATGTCACATTAATCCATCATAATAAAAATTTTAAACATTTTAGGGGCGGTAGCCCCTTCCCGCCCTTAAAAGTTAAAAGCTACCCCGCTCAAGAGAAAATGCTACAAATTCCAAATGCAACTTCGGATTCATTACCAAAAAGTGATTTCCGTTACTTGTTTATCCATAAATAAAGATTATCTCGACGAGGTTAATCAATTAATTGTGAACCGCTAATATTAGTAAAAAATAAACACAAAATCTAAAAAAATTAGCACATTGATGAAAAAGGAGGACAAAATCGATTCTAGTTGCTTGTTGTCATCTTTATAATGGACGCCTTGGTGCATTTGACATTGATAGTTGATTCGTTTTAACTTAAATCAACTGATTTGTTTTTATTTTATATTTTTTTATTTAAAATCAATTTTATTTTAAAATCAATATTATATAAATACAACAATTCATTTGAAAGCAAATTTTCATATGTTATTAAATTTTTAAGAATTTTTATTATTTTAATACCTTAAATTAGTAAGATTATAAAAATTGTATTTTTCAATATATTATTATAGCTACATAATATTATTTTTTTAATTAAAATTAATTTCAAACAAAAAAAGGTGTAAAAATAAAAATAAGTCATTTTTAATTAAAATTTGTATGAGTTTTTGTTTTGCTTTTTCCCTCTTGATTCAATAAGCCAAAAGGGCACACGACAAATGTGTTGTCATTACATAACATAATAAATGTGTTGTCATTATATAATTTTAATGAGTGTTAACAAGATAGAATAAAATGATTCCTTGCCAACTCGAATGAGCTGGCAATGAAGAATGTCGCCCAGATCGAGGCACGAATTCAAATCCTAATGTTGCCTTTCCAAGTAAAAACTTGCCAAAAATAGCCTGAAGCCTTAGCTATGGGTATTGGAAACTAGATATTTCACTTGTCATCCTTTACTAACACTTTTTTTTTTTTAAATAGAATCATACAATTAAGGTAAATGAGAGAGGAGTAGGGAAGCGTTTTTGTGTGTTGAAAACACACGCTGGTAAAGTATGACTACCAAATTACAATAATCTAAGTCTCCATTAAAGATATGATGGATTGAACCAAACTCACTACCAAGACATAAAAAGCAAGATTACCTCATAAAGTAGCCAAAGTCTGAGAACAATTCGTAAGGATAGTAATATTAAATAAAGTCAGTTTGTGAGATGATGAATACTCATAAATGTATTGCTATTAAGGGTTTAAATTATCATTATACATTTTGAGTATGATTAATTTCTATATTCTGAGCATTTTTTCACCGGATTACTATTGACTCATTTTTATTATTCACATACATTTTTACTATTCACAGTTACTATTCACCGACTTACTGTTCATACACATATTTACTATACATATGTGGTTTACTGTTTATTAATATTACAATATATATATTAAATAATTATTTTTTTATGTAGGTAAAATCATCAGTTGACGACCATTCACGAGAAAAATCATATCTGGAGCTGTAGGCATCAGAACTGAGTGATTCTAAATTCATCTGAAAGCCAACACATAGATCTTCAACTATGCTTTATTCCGCGAGCTAGTTTGATCGTTTTCATTGCCAAAATCTGATTATAGATGAGATCATTTGTTCTTTCGTGTGCTGAAGAATAGTTGCAGCCCGCATTTGTTGATTTGTATTTACCTACATTTTACTATTTTACCATTTCACCAACCCCAAAAACTCTATAAATAAGCACCTTGGGGGGGAGGACGAATTCACACAATTTCTTTGACCTCCTTTATGTTTTTGTACCATCTTTAGCTTTTATTCTTTAGTTTTGTTCTAGTTTTCAATACCAAAGCTTTATTCAAGTGTTTTCTCGTTCTTCTTCTTGTCCTTCTTTTGATCTTTCAATTCATGTTTACTTCATCTTTTTACAGGTTATTTACTTTTATCATAGCTAACTAATCTTATTTTTGCTAAGGTGAAAGGATGAAACTTTTGGTATAAAGGTTATGATTGATTTGAATAGATCACAACGTTAATGGTATTTTCTTTCTTAATCTATTTAACTTCCCTTCTTATTAAGTAGGAGTCTTGATTCATCATAGTCAATCATTGGCACAAAAGTTACTTGATTTCCTCTGTAGAACATGGCTCTGCCGGCTATATTGAAATCTTGAGTTATTGTAGATAAATGTTGGCATGATAGATACTTGAACCCATTAGCAAGCGTTGGCGTTTTAAGATCAATGAAAGTTAATACTAACTAAATTCCCCAATTGGGACCTTCTTTATGTGTGGATTCCAATTGAACGGTAAGATGAGCTAAAATTAATTATAACCGATATATTAAAAACAGATTCTTAATCTTAGCTATTTTATTTGAATTTGAATTTTTAATCAATACTTGTTCACACTTTGCACCAAATACTGCCTTTCTTAAAAACCTGTAATTTGTATTTTTAATTCACTTCCTTGTGGTTCAACAATCGAACTCCTGAAATTTTATTACTTGCAACAACCTACACTTGAGTTATAACTGCTAGAGTGCAGCATGAGACTATATGCACTGCCCTTTGAATGGCCAGAAGCTCAACTTCAAAAGCAAAAGCACAATTATGGAAAAGTTGCCCGTCTGTTAGCCTTGGAGGAGCATTAACTCCCGTCTAGACCCACCTCGCCGTACCTAGACCTGACGACCGCTGCCAAGCACCATTAACTACAAAAATTGCAGAAGAACCTAATTATTGGCGCCACTTGTTCACATCCCAAATATGACATAGAGGATTCAGAGAATTTGACCGAGAATGTAGACACTTACATCTTAAAGCCTCTAGAAGCATAAAGAAACTGCATAAGATTGTCCCTCCTGGAGCATATGGATTAAATATTGAATGCCAGATTCGGAAAAACATACTCATTTCTTCCTAACTAGATCTTTGAGAGGGTAGCAATTATATAAAAAAATTCAATCCAAATATCATTTTGACTGGGAACCAAGCAAGGACAAAAGCCTGGCTTGGAAAGAACGTGCGTTTACTAACACTTCTAAACACATGTAGAAATGTTTCTAAGGGAAAAAAGACAAGACAAGAAAACAAAACTAGAAGCCAACAGTGAAAAATTGCAATGTTCAACCTTAGAATCATGTTTTCCGTTGCATTTTTGTCAACCAAAAACAAAAAAAAAAAGTTAACTTCAAAACGCAATTGTTGCAAACTAATGCATTACTATACCGTTTAGAATTTAGTGCAATGCAATTACACCAAAGCATTGACATCTTTATCTAAGTGAGCATTTGAGGAAATTATTGATTATGGGAGATCATTTTTATAACGTGATTATTTGCTCAAGTTTTATAAATTGAAACCTTACATCTTAAGAAACACAAAAACCAATCTTAAAACTGTTTTTCCCTAAAAATCAAGTATTTTTTATTGATTTTCTTTAAGCTAGGCGAGAAGAAAAAGTCATAAACTTTGTTTTTGGAAAGGAAATTGGTTCAGGCAATTATTAATAGTTTAATGCAGTATGAACTTTCAAATAAAATTGATTATAAATAAAAAAAAATAAGCAAAACCAAAAATAGAGATAACACTACATAGCCTCTAGCTTGGAAAATATATATATATATATATAACTTCTTACATGACATTTCATCACATAAAATTTGACTTTTACACGTAAGTAACAACTTTTACACCTACAGATCGCGTGCATTTTATAGCTCCATCCAGTGATCTCTGGTGAAGGCAGCCTAATGCAGTATAGCAGATAGCGCACCCAAATTCGCATTATGGCAAAAGATTTCATAGATGTCAACTGGCTGAGTTTAAGTTCGGTTTAGCTAATATCAAATTGTCTCCATGAATAACCAAGTTTGGGTAGGTTGATACTACTCACCAATTCATTTAAGATATATGTTTAATTATTTTAGCCTTTTTTATATTTTTATATATGTTTTTAGAAGAATGCATAAATTTATAATGAATTAATAATTAAAAAATCATCAATTAAAGTAATATATGGTAATATATGTTACAATATAATTTTATTTTGAAATAAACTCACATATTTTAAACCCAGAACCTCCTCATAGCTTTGCAGATATGGGTTGTTCAAGTTTGGGTGGTCAAATTCAAGAAGGATAGCGAATATGGTATTTTTGACATCTCTATTTATGATCTAGAGTTGCAACGGGTGGTCATCTAAAAGTATATTATTATGGATATATAGTTCATGACATACATGTGTTTGCAATTTTTAACTTTACTGCTTAGACTCAATATATTGTGGTTTTTCACAGTATTTTGTATACCAACATTTTTTGTACTTTTGTTTTTTTTTGCAATTTACTACAGTATAATGCACAATACACTAAGGCCATGGTACATGGGTTAAAATTAAAATATATTTTTTTATTATTCCATTTTAAATCTTATACATAAATCTACATATGTAAAATGACGAAATATTATTGAACACATACTTTATTGGAGCTTTTTTTCGTTGTCAATCAGTTAATCAAATGAGTCTTAATCATAACTAGTAGGAGTGGCTACAAGAATTCGTCTCATTTAGCTTCATTTTTTTTTATATATTAGCAAACTAGTTTTTTTTTGTTTCTATTTTGTTCTACACTTTTCATATTTTTATATGTTTTGAAATAATATATTATGATTATATATATTTAACGAAAAATTATGATAAAAATATAATATAAATAAAAGGGTATAAAAATTATATTTAATGTTTATCAATTTTAATATTTTTTCTACAAAATCAATAATGATATCCGGGATAATAAACTTATAATTTAAATGATATAATGTACCTTACAATACCAATATTAAAAGCATTGGTTCTAACCAAGGTTGTTAAACATGCAATCCTGATCCTACGGTCCTATAATCCTAATATAAAAAATCTTGTTAAAATGTTATAAGATTGAAAGCGTGGTAGGATCGCAATAGAATTGTAGGATCGAAAGATCCTATTGTTCTTACTCAGGTATTGATTTTTGTTGGAGGTAAATTGCATGGATGATCCATAATATTTAATTTTCATTCCGTTTTCATCTCTAGCCTATTAAATGTTCTATTTAGATCTTAAACTTATAAAAAAAAACATCCTATTTTGGTTCTAAATCCATTAAAAAAAAATTTTATTTTGGTCCCCAATTGGAGAAAATTTATTAACTCAAGGCAACTGTCTAATAATAATTTTTTAAAGAATAATTTAAATTATTCGGTAACTATAGTACTGTAAATTTAATATATATAATAATATTTCTTACAGTTAATAGACACTCAAATTACCAATTTTTCTTCTCTGTAAGTTGAAATTATTTTATTCGAGAAGAAAAAATTGCTAATTTTAAATTATTTACTTATTGTAAAAAAATAATTATGCATTTTAAATTTATTAGAAGTCAATTACTGAATATTTAAATTATGGGCATTATACTTTTTTTTGTCAATAATGTGTTTGTTCATAAATTTCTTTCAGACTTTTGTTGATTATTTTATTGATTATATTGATGTATATTTTATTAAAGTTTGAATTTTACTTGTATTGTATCAACAATTATGTTATACCATTAGTATGAACTTAAATTTTACTTAAGTTTCTAATGTAATTGCTCTTTTATATAAATTATATTATTTAGATAAAAAATTTCAAAATTTTAGTAAAATCTTACAATCTACGATCCCAATCTTACATGACAAAAAAAGATCCAAAGTAGAATCCTGATCTTAACAATCTTGATTCTACCTACCCGACTCTCATCATTCTCAAGTACCCCACAGACCTTTGAATCAAATGCTCAAATTAGATTATAGGAAATCTGGCTGATACATAAATATTTGCCCATAAAATTCAGACTCAAGGACTCTTACAAATTCCGAGTGCATGTTAACCTGTGTTCTCTTGTTTTGTCAAGATTCCATCTTAAATATTCCTTCCTTTTGCCCTACTTGGAAAACGATTTTTTTTTCTTTTTCATCTTAAATAATCTGCAGCTCTGTCAGCTTGTTCTGTATTCCAGTCAAACTTCGAATCAGCAATGGATGGTCCTGTATTGGGCTGAGGTAACTTATATCGACACCTTAAACAAACAAAGTTCTACCCCTGAGCAGGGTCCATGGAAGTATTTCATCTTAAATAATCTGCAGCTCTGTCAGCTTGTTCTGTATTCCAGTCAAACTTCGAATCAGCAATGGATGGTCCTGTATTGGGCTGAGGTAACTTATATCGACACCTTAAGCAAACAAAGTTCTACCCCTGAGCAGGGTCCATGGAAGTATGATGCATTCCAGTGATCCTGCATGGAGTTTGCGGGCTTAGGGCCTGCGAATCGGTCATGCCAGAGCCAGCAAAAAGCCTGTTTTCTCCAGCCCATCCAACACTATCTATTATCGGAGTAAAGGATTAGACATTGATGTCCACGAACCCATTTGGAGAGAACATTTCATTTCTGTGAGCACCCATTTTCTGATCAGTGAATTATAAATGAGCTTGTGTATGTCACTTCATCCTGGAAAGCATAAGGTGCTGAAGGGATGATAAGAGTAGGACATGGGTCAACAGTTCCAAGAAAGGATACAATCTGTCCACATATCTGTAATGCTCACATCAGCATCTGATAGAAGCCAATAATCATCATTCTGCAAATAGGTCCAAATTAGGAAGGGAATTAAATATCAACTCAAAGATGCCATATTTGAACAGTTAAGCATAGAATCAAGGTTATCACTACTAATATGCTGGACTAACAAAGTTCGTCATGCTTTACTTTCAGCAAGTGTAGGCAGGAAAATAATGTGGACCCACTCAGGCGAAGAGTCCATGTGTTTGCACAGGGAGCAAAGTTATAACAAGATCTGACCAATATTGCTATTAGTTCTCTGGTGCAAAGTGATCACAGCACATCAGAAGCACACCCAATGGGTCTTGAATTGTGGCTCAATTCACCACTGTTGCAGTGAATTTATGTATGTGAAAAACGCTGGTCTCCACATTACTTACAGCATGACATGCAATAGAATAGTTGAGTTTGAACACAGCCAAAATGCAAGAAATATGAAAGCTGCTAGCACCTGGTCAAACTTCAATAGATTTAATTGTTAAACTCAACACTAAACATTAACATACAGTACTCTGATACAAAATTTTCTCATGTATCCATCTGACATGTAGCCACAGGAATTAGTAAACATGATGATACTTACGTCATCTGAAGGAGCAACCCTCATCATTCCCCCTATGAAGTTCGTAGAAGAACTCAAATCAGATACCATCTGATGAGTGTTTGGTTCCCTAGGTTCAACCTCACTATTATGGTTTTTCCTGCTGACTCTGCTAATCTGGTTTTCATCCAAACCTCTACTAGGATTTAGAGGTAAATTCACGCTGTTCATCTCTTCAAACCTTTCCTCAAATTGACTGAAATAGCAATAAAGGGAAAACTCAGTACAACGAATAAGAGGGTGCTTGTACATAACTGAGCATCAAAAGACCAATACCTGACAAGGTAAACATCAATGGGACCCATAGTGCTTCTTAGAATTATCCTATATCTCTTTTGAGGATACTCAACAGCCTGGTATAGATGAGAAGCTGTCATGCAAACTGCAAAAGCAAAAGTCCAGACGCTAATTGAAAACCAGATTTTTATAAAAACATTTACATCATTAGGATCGGGGACTTCCAGTGTCGTTCCTTGTGGAGCTTTAACTGCTATCAGGGTTTCATTCTACCAACAACGCATATTAAAAGAGTTAGTAACAGTTACCTTAAACTGTTTGAGAACAGTTTCAGGTGCACAATTAGTTAATAATAAACAATTAAAAAGCATCATCATATATGTGATTGGAGATGGGAAGGTCCCAGAGCACAAACACAAACTCACCTCAAAACCAGGCAAGCCTTTGATGTCTTCTTCAGTCACAAAAAGCCACCTATTTCAGTTGCAAAGAGAAATTTGTTTGGGTGTAATAGCTTGCAATTAATTGGATCAGGCATAAGATGGAAAAGTCTCTTACTTCAGCTTGTTCTCATCTTCACTCAGATGCCTTAGTCTTTCTTGCATAGAACTGGAGTGAATTGAAAGCATCAGAAGCACTGACAGGCTGAACTGTTGAGAAATGGTCGCCTACTCTAACAAGTAACCAGCTTTTTACCTTATTTGCTGATCTAGCCTGTGTTCTTCCAGTGAAAGTTTCTTTATTTCGGCCTGCATTCAATATGATTTAAGTTCACCCATTTTGAAAGCAATAGAGAAGGATAATTTTTATCCTATCGTTCACCTATTGCTCCCCTCTTCCCCCCTGGATTTCGGTCTTGGTTACTCTATAACAAATCTCGAAAGAGATACATCCCCATTTGATGATGAAGGAAAATGCAACTGATACTAGAGACTTACCTGTAATAAGGAGACATCATCATTGGCTTCAGATTGCACCAAAGTATTGGATCCCCTAGTCAATGTGTTCATTTTTCATTTAAGTTCCATGTTATATGGGCAATACTAGAAAAGAAAAAGAAAGAAGACAATGTCAACATTTCTCATATATCATCAAATATTACTTCCAATATATCTTGTTCTTGAGCTTCTTTTCAATTAGACCAATGCCTTCCAAGACATTTGTGATGTCATATATCCTCCTCTTTTGCACCTATTATAAATTATGACAATTCAATATGAGAAATTAATTAAATAAATAAAATAAAAAATAAATAGCATACTCGAGTGTCCCCTTACAGATACATGCAATTAGAGGAATATGATCACCTTCAGAGTTTCAGCAGCTTTATTTAGGTCAAGTACACCATCTTCAATATCTTTCATCAAGTCAATGAATTTTTTTGTCAGAAGACCTGAAAAGTTATTCCACGTTATCCCAGGCTATCCATAAAAAAACATATACACCTTATGGAGCACAAGTACATCTAAATCTCAAAGAATATGATGATTACCTAAAGAACTGTCATGACGGCAGCTTCCACCAGGTGTTAGAGCCGAAAGTGAACCTGCAAATTTGAACAAACCATGCTGTTAGCAAACCTGCTTAATCTTGCTTTGCTCATTATCCTTGGCTTAACAGTACAGGAGATAGAAAGAGGAACAGAGACATTTACAGAAGCAAGGCACAAATAAGTAACTCACTGAATCAAGGCTCTTGTAAATTAAAGTGGAGAATGTGATAAAAAAATGAAGCAACAGACAAGAAGACTTGCAAAATTCTCTAACCTCCAGTTGACACAGGAGTTTGAGGAACGGACGTATTTTCTTTATGGGCCTTTGACCTGCTGTTACTTCTCCCTTTAGCAGATACAGGTGTCCGGAAGGGGCTATTAGATACACTACTACATTCTGGACTGTTGGTACATTGCCTAGTCTGAGTTTCACTGTTCTCAGCAATGCCCTTCCATTTCAATGGGAATGAATCAGTATTAAAGACATCCATGACTAAGTTCACATAAGACTACAGCAAATCAGCGCTCAAAATTCATAGGGAATAGGACAGAATATCCAACCATAGGCATGCAAGTGACGCACTTACAACTCGAAAGGTTAATGAAATGGAGAAGTCTCCAACAAGATAATGCAATGTAACATTCTAACAACTGATTGAGCTGCGGAACTTTTTACCCAAATCAAGTTCAGGAAAAGGATATCATGCCCTACTCTTATTATAACTGGGAAACGACAAAGCTATTGCTACACTGAATCTGTTGGTGTGTTTGGGGGGGGGGGGGGGGGGGTGGTGTGGGTTGGTGGGTTACAGGAAATAAGTCAAGAATTCCACATCCGGCCACAAGAAGGCTTAACAATCTTTCTCATACATGAGGGGAAAAAAACATGAGAGGAACCTAATCCATCCTAAGTCAAAAATAGCAGTAACAAAAAGGCATATATGGAAAAAAATAATAATAATCATACAACACGAACTTACCGCAATCGCTCCAGATTCCTGATCGGATACTCGGGGAGTATTAATCATGCGATTGCTATCTTTCAAGCCATTGCCACTGGGAACGCTAGGGGAAAACAACCGATAACAATCCGGAGAACCAAACGGCGGGTTAGTGGAGATATAATTGAGGTGGCACCTAATCGGCGGCACGATGGACGGCGGAGGCTGCACCATCAGCGCGGGCGACGGTGCAGTGCGAGTGTCGGTTCGAACACCACTGGGCATGAAGTTCGGCGGAACAGAAGAAGGAAAAAAAAGGGTAAAAAAAAAAAAAGATGAGGAAGATGAAGCTAGAGAATGGAGAGCGGAGAGAAGAGGAGTAGAGGAGAGGGCGTCGGCAAAGCAATTGAGGGTTATAGGGAACGTTGTGGGGTTAAGACGGGGAGGGGCTGGAGAAAACGAGGGAAATAAGGAATTTTGGTTCTGGAAGACGTGGAGGGAGGGAAGTATGTTTTTGGAAATTGCAATTAGGTACCCAATTTTTTTACCTTCATTTAGATTTCGACACACGGGTTTCTGAATAGCTATTTTACCCCCGGAATAGCTTTACTTCTATCATCTATTCCAACGATAGCTCTTTTCTTTTCTTTTTTTAACTCCCCTTCTCCATTAGGGGAAGTGTGTGTATGCTGAAACAACGGAACATGTGCTGTAAATATAACATAACCAGTGAACACATTACAAGTACAGCAAGTTCACAAATAATAATGGAACACGCAATACTTTATATGGTAGATTTATATTCACACTTTAATGAAACATAAATCGGATCAAGATTGTCAAGATCAGAATCCTACCTAAAATCATTTTTTGCTATTTAAGATTGGATCATAGATTGTAAGATCCTATCAAACGCTTAAAATTTATTGTTTAAATAATATAATTTATGTAAAAAATCAATTATATTATAAACTCAAGCAAAATTTAACTATCATATCAATGATACAACATAATTATTGATACAATACAAGTAAAATTCAAATGTTAATAGAGTATACATTAACATAATCAATAAAATAATCAACATAAGTCTAAAAGAAATTCATGAAAAAAAACATTATTGACAACTAAAAAAGAGTATGATATCCATAATTTAAATATTTAGTAATTGACTTCCAATAAATTTAAAATGAATAATTATTTTTTACAGTAAGTAAATAATTTAAAATTAGTAATTTTTTCTTCCTAAAGAAATAAATTCCTTACAAAGAGGAAAAACTAGCAATTTGAATATCCATTAACTCTAAAAAATATTATTATTATATATTAAATTTACCGGTAAGATTGTTATCAAATAATGTACATTATTTTTTTAAAAATTGTTATTAGATAGTTATCTTGAGTTAACAAATTTAATCCAATAGGGGCCAACATGAAATTATTTTAATGGATTTAAAACCAAAATAGGACGTTTTTAATAGATTTAGAATCAAAATAGAATATTTCATAGACTAGAAAAAAAAACATAATAAAAATTAAATATTAAGAATCATTCATGCAATTTGCCCCCAACAAAAATTAATATCTGAGTAGGATTGATAAGATCTTTCAATCCTACGATCCTAATTGCAATCCTATTACAATGTTATCATGTCTTCAATTCTATAATATTTTAACAATATTTTTTATATTATGATCATAGAATCGTACAAATAGAATTGCGATTTTAACAACCTTGAATCGATATCTCTAATTCTTGAAACATAACATGTGATGAGCAAATACATTTGTATAGTGTCGCTGATTTTAAGAAGCATATTTAATCATATTTAATCTGATTCTAACCATCATCGTTGGATTGGTATTGACCCATAGCATCCATGTACAAAATATGAATCTGACTGTATCAAACACTCATGGGCCTTAATCTGTTGCATTTTGAGTTTCCCGATTTTCCTAGACTGTAGTTTTTGAGTACTGTTTTATTTTTTATCCACAATAAAATTTTTTATTAAAAGCAAAGGAAGAAACAAAAAATACAGTTTTAGGTTGGGTTGTTGTTCTTCAATTTAACACCGATTAAATAATGAGGATGCTGGTCGAAGTAATATTGGATTGCTAGCACTGCCTAAAACGGGTGGGTTTTGGGTTAACCAAGAAAAAACAAAACGTTAAGAATTGTTTTTGGAACGAGGGCTTCAATTTGACAATGGTAAATGCTTTTATCCAGTTTTGCCTAATCTGGATCACAAGCCCATAACTTTTTGGGAAAATTACCAAAACATCTCTAAAGTTTGGTCAAACTTATAGTTTTATCCCTACTATTTTAAATACCTACACTGACACCCCTATAAATTTAACACCGTTATTACCCGTTACCAAAGAAATGAGAAAATACTTATTTTACCCTCCTAATCTTCTTCCTTAGATACTTTGTCCCCCAAAGTATCCATCTAAAAGCTACCCCATTTGCCTTCTCCTCTACTTGTTCGATTTGTTCAATGCCTTCCCCTTCCCTCTCCTTCACGTACTTGCTGCGAAACCCACAACCACCACTGTCACTCATAACCCAAATCCATTAGAACACCAGAACTAGGACCAATTGTAAGTCTAGAAAGCATAGAAAAATTCACAGAAAAAAACAAAGAAAACCCCCACAAAAATCAGAGAAAAAACCCAAATAAACAAAGACAACCAGAAGACTTTGTTCACGGCGAAATTGATGACTTGACTACATGTTAAGTGCATGATATATCTATCATTTTACCCTCATTTGATGTACTTTATGGTAATAATTGCTAGAGTTAGGGTCCTTCTAGTATTATTCTTATATTTTTGCAGGTGAAGACAATTGGGGCAAAAGAAGGGTAACTTTCAAGCCATTTTTGGATCTCTTCTTGGTAAATTCATGCTTAGGTGAAAAAAATAAAAGTTGTAGCCCATATTCTTAGCTTTGTGTGGCCTATTGAATCGCCTTAATCGAACATTTGTGCATAAAGTTATAGTCAAAATACTAAATAGTGTCAATGGTGTTGAGTCTTGGCGGCACGTTTCCAAGAGTGGCGAAGAGAAGTAATTGATATGAAAAGTTTATATTTGTTATGTTGTTCTCAAACGCACTTATTTTTATAAATCTCGAACACAAATACATTGGGAATTTACCAGACAACCTACACGAATGATGTAAAAATGATTATCCCTAGGGTTGTAAACAAACCAAAAAACATAAACAAACCACGTTTGTTCATTTTTTAACTTTAGACAAACACAAACACAAACAATAACTAAACACACATTCTCTATTTGTGTTCATTCCTTTACAAATGAATGTGGTTCTCGTTCATTCGTTAATAATAGCATTGTCATGAAGCAAATAAACTGAAGAAATGAATGCATTCATGAATATCATTAGATAAACATGTTCACAAACAATATGAATAAGCGTGTTTGTGAACAACATAACAAACATAAATGAACAAATGAACAAACGAATAAAAGCAAAATATTATAAATAAACAAATTTACAAAAACCAAACAAACAAACAAATGTACATAAACAATATTAACCGAATTGTTCGTTAACATAAATGAGCGAGTGACAGTTTGTTTGTATTCATTTGTTTAACTTAAACAAATGTAAAATTTTGTTCATGTTCATTTATTTAATCAAATGAACAAATATAAACGAACTCCTACTAAGCCATTTGTGAATGATTCACTAAACCTTTTATTCATTTATATATCCAATTATCCTAAAATCATACATATAGAAAAAGTTAATTTTTATAGCAAGAGGTTTGGTCTTAAACTAGTCTTCTCTCTGCATGAAACAAAATGATATTTGAAAATTCACATCTTATAACGGAATGATCAATTCCCATATGGTGAGATTAAACAAAATATAGAGAACTATTATTTCCGCACAAGAAAATAATCCATCAGTAACAAGCATGGTCCACAAAATCTTGTATTAAAGCACCTAGTTTCCCAAGGACCTTGAAACCTTACACTGAAATGATTGATTATTCAAATGAAGGGTTCGACCTGAAACATGACCCTTTCAATTTAAATCTTTATAGAAACGGTAAATTGTCATGCTGAAAAAGTCTCAGGTGTGGAAACCTTAATTCAGGATTAGAGATACTGGAGAATTCACTACCTCCGGCCATAACAACCTTGCTACGCGAGTTCAAATACACCAAAACGCTTCAATGGACAACTCATTTTAACAGCAGAACTAGTAAGATACAAGGTTGGGACTAGCTGGGTCTATTATACATGGGTTTCCCAGGTGCAGAAACTAGAATGATGAAGGAGCACTGAAGGATGTGCGTAGCAAACAAAAGACAAGCCCTACTTTGGCTCCGAAACCAGACTTGCTGGGGACAGACACTGCTGTACATGGGTAAAATGAGTGACGAGGGCAATAGCTTTAGGTCCTCTAAATCCACAATTTCATTGTTCGGCAGAAAATACAACCGAACCAACGATCACCTAATCAAATGAATCATGCCCAAAACAGCATATGACATGACATTGCATATCGGATGAAACTCAGACCGGTGTTGTTGGTACATCAGCAAATGGTCGTCCAATCAAAGTCAACCTGAATATTTCCTACTCTTTTCCAGACCCACATAACTACATCCATATCCAAACAGGAGAAGTACAAGTTTTCAATTACTATTTGAAATAAAGCACCCTAAATCTGTTTCAATAACAAGCACATTGTGAAATGCAGGCTTAATCAGCTAGCAGAAACTCCAACAGAACATCCTCACAAGTCACACCAGTAGAGCAATGAGGCAAAAACATTTCTTGATCATCTGGGAAGCAGCAAAATCAATACAGCCTCTAATTCATGGAACCACCGAACAAGGTTACTTATGTGTGGTGTCGATAGTTAATAAGATGTCAGATAGGAGATGCAACCAACCTTTTTTTTCTTTTTCTTTCAAGTGTTCCATTCTTAATCTATATTGAATCAATGTTACAATTTGTAGACCATAGAGGAGAAGTCTTCAAGGGCAAAGAAGAATTACAACAGACCTCCAATCTACTGCGAAATTCAGCCTCACTAGTCTTCAATAACGCAGGCAAAGGGAAAAAAACCCCCTTCTCTAAGCAACACTGATGCCTAGGCTTTATTCTATTCTCCAGACTAAACGAGAAGTACTGTGGAAACTCTTTCAACTCCTTCAAATCCCTCCCCATTTCCACCACAAAGTAATTTAGTTTCGGCTCGTAGTTATCCTTCACACTGCAATTAAACAGCTGCGGGAATCTACGGAACATCGAAACGGCTTCTCGCCGGGGAAACCCAATTTTTTGGAAGTAATCGATGCGAGGAAGGAGTTTGTTCTCAACACAGCTGGAAAGGAGACAAGTGTGTTTGTTTACCTCTGCGATGCCGATGCTCTGGAGGAAGTACAAGGTGGGCCGCAAGCGATGTTCCACGCTACAGACGAGCAATCTGGGCCGCCGGTTGATGACCCTTGTGAGATCGGAGCCATTGACGCGCGCTTCACGCAGGAGGAAAGTCAATACAGGATTAATGTCCATCGGCCGTAGCGTGAGGACCTCGGGGCACATGGAAATGATCCTGCAGAGCTCGGGCGAAGAGAAGTTCATGGAAGAAAGGAATTCGACGGTGGATCTGAGGTCGGAGAGAGAGGACGTTACAATGTACGGGTGATGCTGGAGGAGAGAGAAGAAGTCGAGACCAACGGAGTCAAGGAAGAGCATCTTTTCCTGAAATTCGGAGCGGCAGGGGTCGGGGGCTGGTGGCGGCAGCTGGGGCGGAGGGAGGACTCCGTTTTCTTGAATTTTTTGTGGTTTGGGAGGGAGAGCGATTGTTTTGGAGGAAAGGGTGGGAAAGAGGAGGTTGCTGTGGCGAGAAGGAGAGGGGAAGTCATGGTGCTTAGGGTGGGAAAGTCGGGGAGGGCAAGGGTTAGGGTTGGTCAGGCAGGGCAGAGTTTCTTGCATTGTGGCCGCATCGTGGAAGAAAATGGCGGTTTTATTTTTGTTGCTGCGCAAGCTATTTCTCTGGTTAGGGACGAAGATAGGATAAGGCTGTCCAAGAATTGTGCTATCGGAAATCCAATGAGCGCTCGAGAAGCAGCAAATGGATTGTCTTATTTCTTTCAAGAGGATTCCGGAAAAGAGCTAGCCCATTGAGTTCGACCCGCTCTGGGCTATTTGACCTCTGCGCTCTTGTTGGGCTTCTTTAGCAACCCAACCGCATCAATAAATTTGTGGGCTATCCAAGATATTAAATACCTTTACAATTAGGTATATCACAACTCATATTTTTAAGATATATCATGTAATATATTATTACTGTTTTTGTAAAGAAATAAATATTATAATATTATTTTAAGATGACATAAATTAAATAAAAAAAAATTTAACATTTTTATAGTTATTCTAATTTTTCTCATCATAATTTGTCAAATATAAATAAAATATATATGATAGAAAGTATTTTTTTTTATACAAAAAAACACAAAAATGTTATATATAGAGAAAAATAAATATTACTCAGCAAAAAAAATTAATTTATTGATACAAGAGAAAAAAAATAATACGTTAATAGTAATAATAATAATAATAATAATAATAATATATTTTCTAATATCACATTGAGTTTCTGGGTGGCTCAAAGTATGACACTCATGTCCTAGTTTGTACTAATTATGTTTATATATATATTACACATGTCCGCAAAAAATAGAATACCACGGTATATACTTCACGATATTTGTGGTATACCATGATTTTATTTTTAAAAAATGTACATAAAAAAGTGACTAGTATGTAAAATACAACAATATATAGTAATATTTCACCAAAAAAATGACAAATAATAACAACATTTATACCGCATATCACAGTATACCAGATAAGTGGTATACCGTAATATTTAATTCTATGAGGTTATCATTCTTGATGGGATAAAAAGGCATAGTGGTAACATTCATGATTTTAAATGTTGTCCTACACCAGCTGGTGCCATCTTGAATTCACTGTATTAGTCAGAAAACGGTTTAAAAGGGGTGCCTCTTGTTCCATCATTCATATAGGATTGTATCGGCTAATTCCAGACAATTTGGCCATTTCATGTTGTACATACCATCTTGGAACCAGGAAAAATGCACCTTTTTATATATTTAATTAAAATAGATAATTATTATGCTTAATTGAATGGTTATATAATAATTTTTAAAATTTAAAAGAATTTTGTATTTTTATTTCTTTTATGTCCCATAAAGTTATATATTTATTTTATAAATATATATTCATGTTTACAAATTTTAGATACATATCATATGCACGCTAAGGCAACACACTTTCAATAACCTATACATTCGAGACACATCAATACGATGCTGGTATTGTTCCATACCACTGAAAAAACAATACATTATCCGGTATAAGATTTAAAACCAAGTATGTTCCTTTATAAAAGAATGTTGTTCCATGAATGTATTCTTCACGTATGATACTCATTACTACATTTTCCAAAACTCTAAAAGTTAAAAGTTATGAATAACTTTTTCTAAAATTTTAACAATAATCATTGACACTAATATCAAATGGACCTTTATAACACTAGAGAAATAAGTACTTGGAGGTGTTTTTGTGAGGTTAAGCATCATCTGATAATTATATGAGTCTTTATTACATTTTCAGCTTTTGAAAACTGAAAAAGGGTGCCAACTTATAAACTCTTTTTTGCAAGCATGCTTTCACTAGAAAAAGTAAAAGAGCTGATGAGGTAGTGGGCCTTGTGGATATGTTAAGAGACAAGGCATTAGGTCGTCTGCCATTACTGAATGGACCTATAGAACGGAAAATGTTGACAAGTAATAGAGTTACAAAGATATGAGTTAGGCCCAAATCCATTATAATACCTAACTTCAACATACATCTGCTGTTCCACCCATACACCAGTGACAGTACTAAATTACTGGCATAAACCAGCAAGAATCCAAAATTTGTTCGATTCAGTCCGATATTATCCTTTCCCTATTATTATAATTACCATAATAGGCATATATAAGTTTCACATGATAAAAATGATATGTTTCAAAAATGTATTATTTACAAAATTGTCACCGCACCGTAAATAATACATTTGTCTGGATGGAACAACACTTCACTGGACAACACATTTGTCCAAAAAAAATAGTATTTCTTAATGAATTAAACAATAGTATTTTGTTTTTCAAAATTACCAATATTTTATACAACACAACATTTGAAAAAAAATCAAACTGCACTTTTGACTGAAGGGAATAATATCATTTATGAACATCACATTTTATAAAATGAACAATTTACTACAGAACAGTATTTGTCTGAATCGAACATTTTTTACAAATAATATTTACATTATTTCATACACCACTTTGACATTATTTATAAAAATGTCATCGCGCTTAAATGACACTTATTACTCAATAGAACAACATATTACGATGCTTCTTACTGTTTATAAATAATATTTCATTCAGTAGAAAATGTTGTTCTATTCATACAAATATAATGTTCTCTAATATGTTGTTCATTTAATAAAATGTATTATTCTATAATACGTTGTAGATAATTTGACAGTAATAGTGCATTTACAGTTTAAAATATTGAGATACAAATTTGTGTTCAATTTAGTATAATGTGATGTTCTTTCTATAGGAAAGTGTTGCTCAATGTAGTTGTGTTCATTTGATAAGATATGTTGTTCTAGACATGATGATCGTCATGTATGAATGATGTTGGTTTTTCTATTTGTGCTATTTAAGATATTGTGACAGTTTTGAAAAATATTGTAAGATTATGGGTGTAACACGTAGATCAAATTCATTGTACCAGTATAACTACTCACTAGAGAAAAGTAACAGATATTTTGAGATACAAATGAAAAATAATTTAGGATGAAAGAAGATTCCATGATATTGATCAACCCTGAAATTGAGGGGCTTGCATGTTGCAAATCACCAACAGATGATAAAGATTTATATTAAAAAATTTACTGATGAAATACTTAAATAACTTACTTCATAAATATATGAATGAAAAAAAAAACAAGAAGAAGAAGAAGTCTAGATCACGGGCATTATCATGTCCCTTGCTATCTTAGCTTTTCCATTGTTTCAATTCACCTTAGCCAACAGCATATGATTTGGCACGATAAATATGTATGACTGATGGTACCTCATTCAAATCTTGCATAAAATGGCAGCAACTTTGCATGGTTTAGTAATCCTCCTTCTTAAAATATTGCGAGAATTATAATTTACTCTGACATTTGTCCTAAATTACACTTTGTCTCTTCCTGTCTTAAAAACCTCCTAAAATTTCTCTAAGATTTTTAAGAAACTTACACTTAACCCCTTATGGTCATTTTTTAATATTAAAACTAATGGATTAATTACACTTTGAAGCCAAAACTCTAGTTCTTGTTCAAGTTTTCTCCTTAACATATAAATTATTTCATTATTTGTCTTTTTCAAATAATATAATATTATACATCTTTATACATATTGTTTCTTTCAACTTACTATCTCGCAATTATTTTTTTCTTATAATTATATTTTTGTTTATTTTTCATTGTCTATACATTTTTTTTATTTATATTTTCAATTTTTAAAATAGTTCTAATTAAGGATATCATTTTTATTTTAAAATTTATTGTAGTTATTTATTTATTTCTGTTTAGAAGCTTTACTAGCGTCCTCATTTTTTTTTTCCAAAACTTATCATGATAACTATTAAATCTAAAATCGAAGAAATGATAAAGTTTATATTTACAATAATATGAAATTTTCAAAATCATTTTTGTTTCAATTAATACATAATTAGTCATTTTGTTAAAATTTTAGTTTTATATATTTATTCATTATTTAATTATTTTTTAAGAAGCACTTGTTCAATAAAATGCTTGTTGATTATTTAACAATTTCATATGTACTTAGATTATTTTCAGCTATAATTCTTTGACTTCATCTTTGATATCAAGGGAAATTGAGATCACTAAGAAAATACTATTTTTTATGTTACAATTCACCAACTCTTCACATTTATATTCTTTTGGAATGTATTATTTTTCATTATTCTCATGTAAGAGATTATGTTATTCAATGAACGATATTGCTCTTTGTTGTATTTCATTTTCTTGCTATCACCATTACTCTAAGGCAAGTGTATTTTTTAGTTAAGAGAATCAAGAAACATTTTACTAAATGAGAGTTACTAAAAAAAATTAATTAATCAATAAATATACAAAAATAAAAATTACATTAAAATGACCAAATGTTCCATTAACTTGAACAAAGTGAATTTTAAAATTTCCATATTATTATAAAATAAGATGTATCATTTATTTGATTTTTTCATTAATATTTACTATTACAAGTTTCCAAAAAGTTGAAGGGGATAGAAAATAACAAAAAATTTTAAAAATTAAAATGATGTCATTAATTAGAGGTGATTAAAAAATTAGAAATATAAAATAACGTACATATAAATGATGAAAATTAAATAAAAACTGAATCATAAGAAAAAATAATAAGGTAAGTAAAAAGAAACAACACATATAATAAATATATTATGTCATTTGAAAAAAAAAAGTAATGAAGCAGTTTATATGTTAAGAAGAAATTTTAAAAGAGTATTGAAGGTTGGGGTATCAAAGTGTAATTAATCCATTGATTTTAAATTTCAAAAGAAACAGCGGGGGATAAGTGTATGTTTTTTTTAATTTCAGGGGACTTTTAAAATTTTTCTAGAATAGAAGGGGGTGAAGTGTAATTTAGTGTAACCATTAGGGGTACAATGTAATTCACCCTAAAATATTTGTCGCTTTTTAGTTATATAATTATTTTTTCATCATTCTAAGAATACAAACATAAAACAACTCAAAAGTTTGAAATATATTCCTATTTGCACACTTTCTTTATTGTACTTCATCACACTTTCCTTTTGTTGGGAAAAAAATCCACAATCGCACATTGTGTGTAGTGAAACAACAAACACGATTAACTAGACATACATAAAGTTAACATAACTAAACTTTTAACAAACCTACATCAACAGATAAAAGAAACTCACTCAAACAAAAATACAAATATTATAGTGGAGATATGACCTTATAAATGCTCATGTTAACCAAAGGATTCCCTACACATTATTAATAACCACATAATTATAAAATATGAAAATTACAAAATGTTCTAACTCCCTTCAGCCTCCAAACATGTTACCTCCACAATAATTAGTTTTTCTCTAATATTCAAAACCTTAACATAACAAGCATCTCATATGCCACACACATCAAACCATGTTAAAGTCACTGAATTAAATACCGCGGTATACCGCTTACCGTGTACTCGCGGTACGTGGTACAAATATTTTCGTATTTTGTCATTTTGCCGCACAATATATCGCAGTATTTTGTGATATACCGCATACCATGCACTTTTTGTATGTATTTTGTTAAAAAACCGCGGTATACCGCGGTATGTACCACGGTATTTAATTTTTGCTCATATTTTTTTTATTTTGAATCAAAATATCATAAATATATTAAAAAATTAAAATAAAAATAATACACATATCATAAAATAAACATTTACTTTTAATTTTTTTTTTAATTTTCTTAATTAATATAAAAAATTAATGAATGGTATTATTTATATTTATAGTATATGCAAATTATAGGGATGGTACTATTTATATTTAGAGTATATCAATAAATTAGTTTTTTTTAGTATTATTTATTTTGCTCCATATATAACATTTTTTTTTATGTTTTTTGTATTAAAAAAATATCTTCTATCATATATATTTTGTTTATATTTGAAAAATTATGATGAAAAAAATTAGAATACATATAAAATGTGTAAAAATAAATTATTAAATAAATTATATCATCTTACAATAATATTCTAATATTTATTTCTTACAAAAACGGTAACGGTATGTTGTGCGGTATACCATGTGGTATATCTTAAAAATTCAGGGTACGGTATACCTTATGGTGACAGTATTGAACACCTTGGTTAGAGTAGAGAAACTAAAATCCCAAATAAATAGTAAAACTAAAACAAAATCTTATACAAAATTAAAATCCAATTTGAGCAAACAAACCCGACATCTTCATATGAATTACTACCTGAGTAGGAGTGGCGAAATTTGGAAGAAATTGTATAAATGAATAAATGAGACAAACATTTTAAAATATAAACAGATAGAAAAGAGAAAAAATATATATATTTTAAATGTAGAGAGTAATAATTTGACCGCCTTTTTCACATGATTCCGTAGCATTTGCTTAACGGCCAAGAGTCGACCATAACAGCAACGTAATTGAATTGGAGTATTGGGCCATCTGAGATACGACGACAAGAATTTTCAACACGCTCAACGGCTAGGTGGTGTGGTGGCTCAAATTAACATTTGGTCACAGAAGTCCCTTGATAATTTACAGAGTACCTCCTCTCTTCCACTTTCTTTCACGTATATCACCCAACTTATCAACTTAATTATTAGCTTCTGCCCATGGTATGTAATGACAATGCTACCATCGTTCTCGTAAGTTAAGGCAGGACATGTTATATTGTGACATGTTTAATTACTAGCCTGGCCCTGGCCATGGTTTATTAAATGTTTTCTTTGATTTTGGCATCAAGTCCCCGAGTGGGTAGACAAAGACAAGCACATAACCAAGCTACACAGCAAACCCAACCCCTTAACCATGTGATGTGGACCTCATCCTCATGGACATTGCTAAAGAAAGCGACCACCTATTGTATCCTTTTACATCTAAATCCGTTTTGCAATTATTGCAGTTAATTTATTGCATGGTTCTTTTTCTATTAATTTAACATTTTATTGCATTTTATTTTTATATAAATTGATTATTTTATAAAAAAAACAATTATTGACTTATTGAAACCGTTTATTTTAAGAAGTCTACAAAAAAATAAAATAATTTAATTATTTTTTAGGTTTGTTAAGTAAAAAAGTAATAAGAAAGCTTATTTTTAATATAAAATATATTAAAATTACTTTTTAAACTTCTTATTGTGTAAAATTTTAATAAATTTGCGATTTTAAGTAATATTGATTCTATATGAGAATAATTGCCAATAATACATTAAAATTAACGTGTATGCGTACTCTTATCTTTCTCTTGCATGCAATTTTAGATGAAAACCGTATGTTGTTTTGATCGAATTACTTGTAGCAGAGCCCAGAGCCAGAGGAGTCTTCAAGACTTAAACATTGGTTCAACTTCAAGTCTTCAACCTTTGGTGGCATGTTGGAAATTAATTTTCGGATACTTTATGCCTTGCACCTTTATTTTATCGCGCTGTGATTCCAGCAAACAACGTATAAATGCGACCAAAGAATGTGACTTTATTCTCATATCACTTTCTGCTTCACAAAGGAAACGGGAAGGAAATGAGAAAGGAAAGGAATAAAATTCATGTTAAGCTCAAATTAATCATAACATATTAAATTACAAGTATGGTTAATTTTATGAGGTAAATTAAAAATAATCTATACAGAATTAAGTCAATTAAAAATTTTATATATCATCTTCATGATTGAAATAGATAAAATCAATTAAAAAATTTCTATAAATAATTATAGACAGTGTAAAAAGTGTAATTAAACACATTGCATACATTTTAAATTATAAGTGCATCTCACCACTCACTATCATCGATTTTGTCAAAAATATATTAAAGTATTATTTTAAGATGTAAACCATTAATTATACCTTTTTATCCTTACTGTAATTATTTCCATTATAGGCTTCCTAATATGAAAAATATATATGAAATACAGTATTACATTATACAAAAACATATAAAGAATAGAATATATAGAACAAAATAATATCATTTAATGAAAAAAAAATTATTAAACATAAGAAAAAAAGAATACTCCTACAAAATTTTGTTTCAATTTTTTTTTTTGTCATTTTACACAAACATGTATGGTACGTTGATTCTTTACTGTTAAATATGAAATAAGGGAAAAAAAAAAAGAATCATTGTTCATTCTAACCCATGTACCGTATACAATGGTGAACTGAAAAGTACCAAAAAAAAAATGTCAACAAGTGAAATATTGCAGTTCACCACATTTTATGGCATGGTATACAAACAAAATGCAAAAACAAGTCAATGTTTATCCCAAGTATAAATGACTTACCCTATAGTAAACTGCCGCTTGATTATCTATTTAGGTCAATTAACTTTTGTAATTCACATTAAAGTTTTAGATAATTTACTAATAATATAGATGAATCTGTTAAAGTTAAAAATTAAAAACTCATTATCAGATAAATGTTTTAAAACTCTAACGCTAATCACTGATATTAATGACAAATGAGACCTTACTCCCACTAAAAAATAAGAGAAGTTTATTATTTTATTCGTAATTTTTGCATTGCGGAATGATAGCTTACAAAGTTTTTTTTTTTTAAACATTCGTTGTGGTTCAGCTAATTATAAAACTATTTTTTTCAAAAACAATATAATATTTTTTATGAAAATCCTGCATCACAAATCGATTACACTGATCGAAGCTCAAGGAAAATAACAATTTCGAAACCTAGTTCAACTGTTTAACAAGTTTCTCAGAACTATTTTACATACTATTTGTTGTAATTTTATTTTTCATAATTTTGTACACATTAAGGCAAAAACATGGTAAGTAGGTTTTTTTTTTGTTTTCAATGTGTAAGGATAAAAATCAAATAAACAGCTTTAAATCACCTTATAAACTAGACCCAATTAAAGCTCAATACTAAGTCGTTTATATTGTCGTATTATTTAATTTTTTACTCATTTCAAATAAAATTTGATTAACGTATACGTTTCATGCTCGCCTTTCATTTTTCTATAACGCGGTGGCCTAAGAGGGGGACTCTTCCAACCTGGCTGATTGCATGATAGCATAATACAGTTACTCCTCCGTGACTCCGTCTTGAATTTTTTATAACATTCATTATTTAGTAATTAATTTATAATATTTTATTATATAAATAAAAAATATTTATATATAATAATAAAAAATTATATAAATAAATTTAAATTAAACTATTTATAAAAGTTAAATATTTTAAAGAATATGAGATAGAGCTGGTATTAATTTAAGTCGAACAGGGATGATTCTTCCACATAAAAAAATCGACAAGATTTGACCAAAAGAAAAATCGACAGGAGATGATGTTTAGGCATGTACTCAGGAAAACAAAAGAAAAAAAAAACAAATTTAGGCACTTTTTCTTTCTTTTTGTTTTCTTTTTCTTTTTCAAATAATCTTAATGGAGGTTATTAAAATCAGAAGCAAAATATATTAGATAATGAGAATCTTGTACTAACATTTACAACGATATTTAGATTTTTTATTTAAAATTTCTAGAATTGCATAAATTAAAAAAAAAAAATAGAAATGGCACCCAACTTAGTATTTTTGCGAATCGATGCACAACTACTTAAAAAGAACTTAATTATTACTTTTAGTAAAAAAAAAAACTGATTTGTAATATCAAATATTTTGTGGGTTAAACTACACAGAGGATAAATTTTGGGTCGGAAATGATCCTACCTAATTGTTTTTCAACACGGTTGAAATTTGGAGAATTTTGTGTGTGTGTTTTAATAGCCAATATATAAAAATAGCTCGTTTTATATAGTTTTTTCATCTCATATTCTTTGAAATATTTGAGTTTTTTAGAATAGTTTAACTTGAACTAATTTATATTATTATTTATTAAAAATATATTTATATAAATATTTTTTATTCATATACTAAAATATTGAAAATAAAAAATAATTATTTAATTATTGAATAGTAAATGTTGTTAAAAATTTGGGACATATAAGTATTTTTTTCATCTGAATTTGGTACATATGAGTATTTTTTTAGTCTGAATTTCATCTGAAAATCAAAAATCACAATTAAATATAAAAATATTTATTATCACAAAATTTTTTTGATAAAAAATATTCAGTTACTCATTTATTAGTAGTTAAATAGACGTATCCAACTAGTAAATTGAATTGGTTGAATTTCCATATCCAGAACTAAATATGGAATTCGACGTCTAGACTTTAGAGTTTCCTATGGGCATGTCTCGCGATCGAACATGATTACGTGTCCTCTCCCGTTATCTTCCTCTTTGCCTATATCACCTCCATGGCTCCATCCACCGCCAGCCACTTACCTCTCCCATCCACGCCATTAAGGTCACCAAGACACTCTGAAACTTAGAGGAGCTTCCATGGCTCCTCCTCTTCTTCTACTCTCTCTACTCTCCTTCTTCATCTCCACCAATTCCCTCACTCTCCCTCTCACTCCGTTAACTAAACACCACCCATCCTCGGATCCCTTCCAAATCCTCAACAATCTCGCCGCCTCTTCTCTCACCAGAGCCCGCCGCCTAAAGCGCCCGCACCCCAAGTCCAATGCCACCAGCACGCCTCTCTCCGCCCATAGCTACGGTGGCTACTCCATCTCCCTCAGTTTCGGCACTCCCCCCCAGACCATCCCCTTTGTCTTCGACACCGGCTCCAGTCTCGTCTGGTTCCCCTGTACCTCTCGCTACCTCTGCTCCAGATGCAATTTCCCAAATGTTGACGCTTCCAAAATCCCCACTTTCTTGCCCAAATTATCTTCTTCTTCCAAGCTTCTCGGCTGCAAAAACCCGAAATGCAGTTGGATTTTCGGATCCCATGTCCAATCTCGCTGCACGGATTGCAATAATTCTACTTCCTCCAATTGTACCCAAACTTGCCCGCCTTACATAATTCAGTACGGTTTGGGTTCCACTGGCGGGCTTTTGCTGTTGGAGACTCTGGATTTCCCGGAGAAGAAGGTTCCCGACTTCCTCGTCGGGTGCTCCATTTTCTCCAGTCGGCAACCCGCCGGTATCGCTGGATTCGGCCGGAGCTCAGAGTCGCTGCCGCTGCAAATGGGTCTCAAGAAATTCTCCTACTGTTTGGTCTCTCGCCTGTTCGACGACACCCCGGTCACCAGCAACCTGGTGCTGGATGACGGGTCAGATTCAGGCAATGGCAAGACCCGAGGCCTTAGCTACACGCCGTTTCTTAAGAATACAGGTACCTCTAATCCCGTTTTCCAAGATTATTACTACGTTCTTCTGCGGAAGGTCATCGTCGGGCAAAAGCCCGTGAAGATTCCGTACAAATTCCTGGTTCAAGGATCTGATGGGAACGGAGGGACGATCTTGGATTCTGGGTCGACATTCACGTTCATGGAGCGGCGGGTGTTCGAAGCCGTGGCACAGGAATTCGAGAAACAGATGGGTAACATAAGCAGAGCAGGTCGGGTGGAAAATCGGACCGGGTTGAGCCCGTGTTTCAACATAGCGGGTCATGATTCGGTGTCGGTCCCGGAGCTGACTTTACAGTTCAAAGGTGGCTCCAAAATGAAATTGCCGTTAGAAAATTACTTCTCGTTTGTAGGGGACAAGAATGTGGTTTGTCTGATGATTATAACGGACGCCGTTGTCGGGCCGTCGGTGAGCGTTGGTCCGGCGATAATATTGGGCAATTTCCAACAGCAGAATTATCATTTGGAGTTCGATTTGGCGAATGACAGATTCGGGTTCGCAAGAGAGAGCTGCGTATGATTTGGGAGTGGGGTGGAAAATTACTGCCGTTGAAGCTTGACTTCTCTTTTCTTTTTTTTTTTAAATTACCTTACAATTTCTAAAAAAAATCTTTGTAGCGTGACGGATGACGTATGCATCCGTCATTTGTCGTGCTTGGATTTCCGTTCCTGAAATTTGCCTTTACCTAGCAATACAAACTGGAGGATTATTGTTGTCAGTAACATTTTACAGTATATCAAAAACACACAAAAACTCGAAAGGGGGAAAGAAAAGGGAAAAGTGTGACGGTGGCAATGGCAACACCAATGGTGACAAAGAAAGAAAAGTCGTCTGCTTTTCTCTGCAATAATGGTTCGAAAAGCTCCACAAATATATATTTCTGATTATTAATGTTGTCTTCTTCCAATGATCATCGCAGATTGTTTAGTAATGGGGAACTACGTGAACGAATACGTAGATAGATTTAAGTGTATGTCACTATGTTATTTATATTGTTTTTTTGTATTTGTCTATGAAACTAAAATTTAAAAAATAGACATTTTAAATTTTGTTTGGTTAAAGTTTGATTGATTATAAAAATAAAACAAAATATTATTTTTAAGAATGTATATATTGAAGGTTTAAATATAGTAATAAATTTTTTAATAAAAAAAAAAAAGCACAAGACTTCATTAATCTGAAAATCATGTAAAATATTAGCCCTCCAGCAAGAAGCTGGAGCAGCAGAATTCCGTGTACCCACAATGCTGTCCGTTTCTTTCCACCCATCATCCAAACATCATATCCATTTACCCAGTTAGTTCCTCTGCAACCAGTTTGAAATGAGAAAACTAGGATTGTACCTTCATCTAGAAAAGTTTGAAATACTAGTAACACAAATTAAATGTTAAATTTTCTAAAAAGTGAAACAAAAATATATTAACCTTTTTTAGGACTGAAATTATTATTTTTTTTCAAAAAATAAAAAATAAGAATCAATTTGCCATGTTATCAGTGAAAAACTACGTGTCTCCAATGATTACTTGCATTGATGTACAAGCCCTCACATTTTTAGTGTACGAAGAATTTTCTTCATACCGGTTATGTTTAGATATAAAATCTTAGGGTCGGTTTTTGGCAGAATATTTTAGGATTCACGTTATAGTTTTTTTTATGATTTATTAATGCTAAAGATTAACCTGTCAAAGCTAAAAATTACATTTAGACACTGATACTAATTATTAATGCTAATATAAAATAAAACCTTAATCTAATTTCACTTACTTTTTGTAAGCCAGTAAATTTATGGAGTGCTTGATGTTATATTATAATTTTTGTAAAGTATTGGCTAATGGTGAATCTTACGTTACATGCATCATAAGGGTGAAATTTATAATTCTATCTTTATTAAAAACTCACTAATATCTAGTTTGTCCCTACCTCACTTCATGCAATTACTTCTGTCGGTTGAGACCTCTGACTGCTAGAGTTCAAGTAATAATGTCATTGAACTACGGCCGAGAGATCCACCCATGCGGATATGACAGAGCTGAGCAACCAAATTGGTGTTGCTGATAGAGGCGTGGCATTGTTTGAGAACGCTGGACCCATCCTTGCTGAGTTGGGGAGTAAGGGACGAAAGGGCGGAGCTTTGGGCGTTTCTGGAGCTCAACAGACGATGAAGTTTATTTGGTTGTACATATCTCTTTCTACATTTGTACGTATTTTTAATGTTGAAAACTTAATTCATTTGCTTAATATAAAAATTTAAAAATTAATTTTAGAAAAATATTTGTTGGTTTTTCATGATCTTATTTGTACATCTATCTCATGTTCAAAAACCTTCTTTCTGAAAATTAAGCTTTGCTTATTTAAGATTAAATATGGCATTTCTCAAGTTCCTAAATTAACCTAAGCTAGATTTAGCGCTAACCCCTTTCTAACACCTAATGAGTTCATAGATTATCTCTATTCATAAAACCCATCATACTCTATTCTTCTTTTCCATCTCTCTTCTTTCTCTCGCAAGAATAAAGTGGGATTATGATTCGTGTGAAGTAGCCATTCAACCCACAAGCATTAAGCATAAGAATGAGTAACAAAAAATAGTCAATATCCATAAAAAAAACCTCAAATAAACATTAGATGACTAGTAACAAGAGTTTCCTCCTAAAGAGATATAGAAATCTACTCCATGTCTAAACTAACAAATAACATCATACTAGAGTTTAAGGAAACCATGAAGGAATACTAGAAAGAAAATGGAAGAAGGAACCAAAAGAAACCCCTAGACTTAAATTTCCTTAGCCTCTAAGCTTCTTCTTGGCGCATTCAAGCAAATTCCCGCAAAATATCTTCAATGGTGACTCTCCAAAGAAAAGTTCTAAACCCTAGAATGAAAGATGTGTTTTTCTTCCAAGCTCCTTCCTTTTCTCTAAGAAGTGTCTTGATAATCATGATCAATGAAAAAGATGAAGTGGGATGGAGAATTTTCATATCTCACTACAAGGAAAATGCCAGATCACGACTGAAGTGCATGATTAAAATTCAGTTGTTAGCCTCTGCAATCATTGTTTAATCATCATAAAAAAGTGTTCTTTAGCTGGCAATTGAAAATGTCAGTGGCCCACGCTGTAGTTGCCTTTCAGTTGGTAGGTTTGTTGCCTAATTTGACTATAGTTGTCATTTAGTCAGTATGTTAGGTGCCTAATTTGACTACAGTTGTCTTTCAATAGGTAGGTTGATTTAAGGTTTGATATTTTTTGGGGTTTAGAGTTTTTTAGGTTTTTTGTTTTTAGGGTGTAGGGATATATATAGAATTACGAGTTAGGGTTTTTTAGGGTTTAAGGGTATTAAATTAAGGATTAGGATATTGGATATAGATTTAGGGTTTGGAATTTTTATTTAGGGTTTAGGGTTTGAAATTAGTGTTTAGGGATATAGAATTGGCTTGCTAAGGTATTGAATTAGGGTTTAGGGTTTTGGGATTTTTTTTGTAGGGTTTATGGTTTTTTAGAAAGTTTTTTTAGGGTTTAGGATTTGGGAATTTTTTAGGGTTTATAGATATGGAATTAGCTAGTTAGGATTTAGGATTTAAGGTAAGTCTTAATAACCCTAACCCTAAATTCGTGATCCTAACTTGATAAAAAAACTTATAACCCTAATACTCCAAACCCTAATGCTATCCTTGACCCTAATTAACCCTCAACCCTTATAACCATAGCCCATAAACTCTAAACCCTACATATAACCTAAACCATAATTAATTACGCTATCCTTAACCTAATCCTCATCAACCCTAATGCTCATAAACCATAACATTTAATTTGTGTAACCCGAGATTATAACCTTAACCCTATAAAATTGTAAATCGTTAAATGGAAGACCTAATTGTTTATAGTAAACTTCCACTGCTTATTTAGTATCTTAGTGATGATTCCAATGTTGAAACTTCCATTTCTAGTATATTTTATATTCAGTAAATCTCATATTTTACTTTCATATTTAACAATTAAATGGAAAACTTGATTGTTTATAGTAAACTTCCACTACTTATTTAGTATCTTAGTGATGATTTCGAGGTTGAAACTTGTATTTCTAGTATCTTTCATATTCATTAAGTCTCATATTTGACTTTCATATTTAGTAATTATCCTATTTAGTACGTTTAGTGATTTTAGTAGGCAACTATCAAAATTACAACATTGTGAAATAAGGTACCTATGTATTTAGTGAAATTAGAAAATTATTTAATTTATTTTTGTGAAAATTAATTATTTTCTATTAATTTTTATTTTTTTAGCCAACTAGGTATGGAAAAAAAAACTCATGAGCATATGTAATTTATGTCTTTTCAATATATATAGGCATGTGTGAATTAAAATAAAGCATTTATATTTAGATTTGTATGAGTGTGTATGTAAATAAATCTAAATCATTTTTATTTTAAAAAAACTTCTGTGTATTCAACTGACTAGTGATTGTATTCGACTTGCTAGTGACTGCATTTGACTGACTAGTGATTGCACTGGGCAGTCACTTTCCAGTAGCTCATTCCCCAACTCCCTTTAAAACCTAGGTAAAAATTCTTCTTCTTCTTACTTGTTTTCCCATCCCCCTTTAAATTTGTTCCCTTTCTAAGTTATCTTCTTCTATTTGCTCCTTTTTTATTGTGATTCTTTCGGGTTTCCAGTAATCTTGTATAAGATAAGAATTTAGGATGGTAAGAAGAATAAGAAGAAAAAAAAGAAAAAGAAAAAGAAAAAGGAGCAACAACTGCAGTGAAGATGAAAGAAATTTGGGAAGGTAAACAAAAAAGAAAAAACAATTATGTTTGAGAAAGTAAAGAAATTTGAGAGAGTAAAAAAGAAAATAAATGATGTTTTATGTAAGTAAAAAAGAAAATAAATGATGTTTTATGTAAAAACATTGTATTGTGTTGACTTTTATATTTTGGCATCTAAGTTAGCTTTTATATTAATTTAAATGGATTTTACCTAAATTTTAATTTCATTATTTGGTTATTTTATTATTAATAATTAAATTATGTTAATATGCATACCAATTTATCATATATATCAATTGAATAACAAATAAAATAAATAATAATTTGAATTAAATAACAATAGTAATTAAATAACAATTAAATTTTAAAAAAATTCCTCTTATAGTGATTAGGCTTGCAGTCTCTACATTGATTGAACAAGTCAATCATTGTTACTAAGGCATCTCACAATGTTCTTAACTGAATGTTGACTGATTGTGTTAGTCACCATGTGCAGTTGAAATGCAGTCACAATGCTATAGTGACTAGGGAAAACCCAACTACTATTTTTAGTCACCATCCAATCTAGAATAGAGGTACTTAGCGACTGAAACATAATTGGGATGACAGTAGCTATCTTACATCTATCTTGTAGTGTCTCTGACTATAGTGGCTATGGGAAATTAATAAAGAACTAGTGCCCAAAAAGAATGGGTCATGGGTCAGTCTCTAAACTGAATATCTGAGTAATCAACTGGTAAAAGTAGTGGCTTCATTAATGGTTGTTTCATTTGGGTTATTGAAAAGTAGGGATTCGAGTCTAATAATGGCAATGTGAAGGGCCAAGGGCTTGATCTTGCTTGATGACGAACAAAAGATGAGGAAGATAAGCTATCCGTTATTATTTAGAAGGAGAGAGAGAGAGAGTAAAGTGTGAGGTAGGAAATAAGCGTCCAAGCCAGGTAGGTAGGTAAAGCGACATTTTTGTTATTTTAGCATAAGCTAGGGTAGTTAAAAAACAAGTGCTGGTCATGTTCTTTGACTCGTAAAAAAAAAAAAGTTGGCTCAAGTTGGATAAAACCAAATGAACTAGCTCGTAGTTTTCATTTTTTTTTTGTTATGAACATTTTTCTAAGTTAGTAGAAGAAAACGGGCTGTAGTCCCAAAAATTACTCTAGTAAAGGACATTGTTTGTTTGGAACACTAATTGAGGACACCAGCTTTAGTTATATACCAATTCATTTTATATTAAGTTGGTTAATCCAAAATTGCCTATTTTAATTTTTATGATTTTTTTTGTTTGGAATCAATAATATTGTATAGGTAATAGGAATAAAACTTGTATAATGTAATAATTTTCTTATTAATTTTTATTTTTTAGGTTGAGTATGTACAAAATCTATAGAAATTTAATTACATTATATAAAATGTTACTCCTTTCGTCTCGATTTGTTTGCACCATTTGGATTTGCACGCAAACCAAGATGTACTACCGTTTTCCTCCTATATTCCAAGCTTGCCCCTTCAACCCCTCTCTTCCCCTCTGCCTGTGATGTTTTTTCTCTAGTGCTTTTTGTTTTACTTTCTCTGCCGCTCCCTTCGTTGCCGACCTCGATTCTTCCTTTCATCCTCGCTGCAAAACCAATTGTATCTCACTATATGCCGCACCGTCAGATGTGAAACGACGGCAACCATGAAAGCTGGGTCCACGGTCCTCGATCTGCCGCCTTCGTCCACGATCACACTGGTCCTCAATCTACTGCCTTTGTCCACAATCACACTATCACCTCCTTGATTCGTTGGCTTCCACGATGGCCCCATCGCTTCCTTGATCTACCACTATACTCGATCGCACCATCGTCTCCTTGATCTACCACTGTGCATGATCGCGCCATTCTTGATCGCTCTTCTCAATCTCCATTATCAATCCACCACTGTTCTCGATCTTTGTTCTCCATCTCTACTCTCGATCGCCATTCTCTTTCTCGATTGCCATTTTCAACTACCATTCTCGATCTCCGTCCTCAATCCACCGTCGTGCACGGTCGCACTGTTCTCAATCACCTTGCTTAATCTCCTAGCCGCATCCAAATTGGTGATGTTAAATTGTTAGAATCCATTTTGGAAATTTGGAAAGAATTGTAAAGGGCATAATTGTCATTTAGGTTAGTAAAACTTACAAAAAGGAGAAAGTGGTGCAAAGAATATGGGATAGAGAGAGTATTTTATAAATTATTATATATGATATAAGCTTTCAAATGGTATAAGCTATACACAAAAATTATTCCTAAAAAAAAAAAGTGAATTATTTTAAATTAATTCATTTTGATGTATAAATATACGTGGCAAGCATTTAATTTTGTGGAAGGAAACAAATGGTCCCGCTCCTTTTCGGCAGTCTAGCTTTTCCCTTTATTTGTGGGGGATGCTCTTTCTGTTTTGTTTGGCATCAATGTAATCCACTAGAAATTGATTCCATTTAATAGTATAGTTGAGTATTAGCTTCTTGCTAATCGGCTAGTATTTTCTGTGGGTCAACTAATAAAAATATAAATTTCATATCAATTATATTTATATAAAAATTTTAAATAAATTTTGTATTTAAAACTATGACATGATCAATTTAAATTTTTTAGAAAATTTAACCATTTTATTTTGAAATTTAAGTACAAACGGGGTCTTGATTGTTACTCATGCAAGTCCTGAGGCCTAAGAAGCAAAAATAAAAAGTTTATAACTTTTTTTATCCTTATTGGAATAGAGTTACAAAATTACTTGATCTCAACATTTCAGGACTAAAAGCTATTATCATAGACAAATATAGTACCTGTTACGTAATTTTTACAATGTTGATTTGGATATCTTTTGGACCTAGAAAAAACGGACTTTAGCATTTAAAAAAAACACACACACACACATTAGCAGAAAAGAACTGTTCATACTTCATAGACAAAATGCCTATTTTCAACATTTAAGAACCAAAATATATTATCACAGACAAATAGAGTACCTATTGCGTAATTTTACTATTTCAATTTTCGTCATCTTGGAATGAGCTTCAGCAGAAAGAACAAAAAAATCTTGTAGCAGAAAACGCTGTTCATCACGTCACATCTTTCCTTACATTAGTGCACTATGTTCATCTAAAAATGCTCTTAAATTTAGTTTTTTTGAAATAGGTGACTGGTAGAAAATATATCTGAATAAAATTTACGTACAATTTTGTTTAGTACTCAAAACTGATGTACAATTATATAATAAGAGAGTATCTGTCACCTTAATTTAAAATTATACCACTTCTATCAATAAAAAAAATGTCATATGATGAAGAACGAGTGGCTCTGGAATTCTTTCAAATTGAGCAGAGCAGATAGAAAAATTAATACTAGTGGTACTATTAAAAGTTTGAAATTTTCAATTGACATCAATTTTTAAGTACATGTCGATACGTACATGTGGATCACATTGTAATCTACCCGCTACAGAGTACAGTCGAATGGTTCTGGGTACAGTACTTGGAAAACAAAACACTGACATGAGTGGCTCAAATCCCCTGGCATTTCGGGTACAAGCTGCCGAACCGATCGCGACGTGCTCGCTCTCCCGCCCGTCCCTACACTTTCCTCCTGCCCACGTGCCCATCATCTTGCCTTTACCCGCTTCCTTTTGGGTCTTCATGAATGAACTTTAAGGCAGCTGGAGGAGGTCGTAACATAGGCAAACATTTGTGATTTGTGGCTAAAAGCATTTTCACAAAAAGAAATTTTCAAAAAATTCCATAAGATTTAGTGAAAATTTTATTTACCCATTTTTTATTTGGAATCCTTCATTTTATTATTGAGGTTTAATTAATCATTTACTTACTTCTCTTATAATAGTGAGAACTAAAAATGTCATTTCATTATCCTTTTAAATGGATTGAATTGACTATAATGTCTCTAGGAAACAATAATACTTTACCAAATTTACTAAAAACTTGTATAAAATTAGATGCAGCAAAAATTATTTATTTTTTAATTACCAATAAAATTATGTTGGTTAAACTTAGTATATATAACACTAATTTTTTGACAATTGTGTCTCACTTGTAGCAATTGAAATGCAGTAGGTAGACACAGTAAGTAATTAAATTTAAAATATATTTGACAAATCAGCAATTAAATATATATTTTTAATAAGTAAAAATATTTGGTAAAATAGTTGTTCCATTGAGTGAAGTAAATTATCCATTAAAAACACAACAACAACAACAACAACAACAACAACAACAACAATAATAATAATAATAATAATAATCTAAACTGATTCAATGAAAATAAGAACAAAGAAAATTTTTGAATATTTCAATGAAAAATAAATTATGGAATATAAAAAGACAGATGTGATCAAATAGATACGATGTGTTTGTCATGATGGTAGAAGGTCGGATACTAATATTAACAAAACCATCTTTTTTATATTTCACATTTTATTACAAATTGTGTCTAGCTACTACATTTCAAGTACTGCAAGTGAGATGTAATTATCAAATAGTAGTGTTATATATACTAAACTTGAATAATAAAATTTTATTAATAATTAAAAAAATAATTTTTGTCACATATAATTTTGTACGCATTTTTAGTCACTTTAGCAAAATATTGTTACTTCTTATGGGCATTATGGTTAATTCAACATATCTAACGAGAAAAGAAAAAAATATTTTTAATTCTCACTATTATTAGAGGGTGGTAAGTAAAAGACTAATTAAATTTCAGGAGTAAAATGAAAGATCCCAAACCGGAAGGGGTAAGTGACGTTTTCATAAGGGGATTTTTTAAAAAAGTTCCCTTCCATGCGTTGGTTTTCCCAAATTTATATGGCAGGAAAGATTAAAGTCGAATTATATGCGGACCCTATCTAATTTTGAAATATAATAAAATAATTAATTGTTTGACACATAAATTTATAGAATTTATTTTTTAAAAGAAACTGTAGAATAAATTATTGTTCAATCCTCAAAAGTACAACATTTTTCACCAGACATCCCCCGGGCTTGTGCTACTCTATAATTTATAGAATTTATTTTCATAAAACTGATCTTTATAGATTGTTAAGGGAAAGGTGACGTGCGAAGGAAATGGGCAGTAGAAAGTCTGAAAGAACCAAAGTCAGTTAAAGTGAGGGAAAATATGTTCAATCCAGGATCTTTTATATAAAGAAAAGAAAACTTAACAGGGAAGAAACAGTCAATGGACTTTACCCATTGGAAGAGGACTCTACCGGGTACAAAACAAGAAAGGAAAAGAAGGTCGATGGCGGTGTAACGGAGGAATGGACCACCTTCGCGCGTTAACGGGACAACAGCCAATAATTTCGCGTCCTCTCGTTCTCATTTTTATTCCCCACGTCTCCAAGCTGCCGGGCCGGATCTTGTACATTCCAATTTAAAATAATCAATTTAAAATTTATGTATAATTATTTATCTAGGCCAACGTACACTCGAGGCCCCTGACCTTTCCCAACTCGTACAGTTAGTCCTCAAATTTTAACTCAGTCTACAGAAGCTCTCCAACTTTGAATTTTAGTACATTTTGGTCCAACTCATTGACTTTACACTCTTTTTTAATGGTTTAAATATATTAAGAGTCTTCAAACTTTGACAACTCATTTAAGTAGGTCATAAAACTAGAACTTGATCTACATTAGGCCCAAAACTTTACAATGACCAATGAGCATTATAAAAATTAATAAAAATTATTATAAATTAATTAAATTTTATTTTTTTAGGTTGAGTGAAGAAAAAATTCATTAAAATTAATTAATTCATAAAAAAATATCATTCAAGTGTTTATCTAGTAAATATAGAATTGTCTACAAACATGATCTTTGTCCTTGATAAAAAAAAGGTAAAAAACAAAAATAATGTATTATGTACAATGAGAAAATAACATAACACAAAAATAACATGTGTTTAATAAAAAAAATATGAAACACACTAATTTGTGACAAATTTTTACTAATAACCTCATTTTATTTCATCCATCATAATGGTGTAACTAGAAAATGCAAATAGAAATAAGGAGAAGAAATAGAAACTTGTTCCAAAGAAAAAGGAAAGCCTAACAAACACTGAATAGAGAGCCAGAAAATAAAATTAAATAGAACTAAAAATAAAAAAAATATTTTATGCTATATGTGGTCATTTGCATTTTTCTTGGTACACAATTGTTGTGGATGAAATAAAAGGTGGTTATTGACGGAACTTTGTCACAAATTAGTTGTTCCATATTTTTATTAAATATATGTTATTTTTGTGTTATGTTATTTTCTCATTATATGTAATCATTTTTATTTTTTATGTTTTCTTTATCAAGGGCCAAGATTATTTTATAGCTATCTTATATTTACCCGACAAGCACTTGGATAATAGTTTTTATGAAGTAATTAATTTTCATGAATTGTTTTCTTTACCCAACCTAACAAATCACTTTTAGTTAATTTAAAATGAATTTTAATTAATTTTAATAAATTTTTTATAATGCCTATTGTTTATATTAAAGTTTAGGGTCTAGTGCAATCAAAGTTCTAATTTGATGAAAAACTTAAATGAGCTATAAAAGTTTGAGGGCTCTTCATGTATAAGCCATTAAAAAAAAATTCAGGTCAATGAGTTGGACTAAAATATACTGAGTTGCAAAGTTGGAGAGCTTTTGCTAACTAAGTTAAAGTTTAAGGGCCAACTTGTGTGAGTTTGAAAGTGCAGGGGCCTCTATATACTTTGGCCATTTATCTAATCTTTAGATGAATTTGTTTAGTTTTATATGCACTTTTTTAGAATGAAGATCATCCCGTCCACACTTGATATACATTTATTTTATTTTAATTATATGTGTATTTCTGATATACATTTACTTAGTTGTAAGATAAATTTATATAGGATTCAGATTATTTTTTCTAGGTTTGAGATATAATTGTTTTGATTTAACTGTATATATATTTATTATATTTATTTGTCTAGATTTGAGATACGTTTATTTCACTTTATTGTAAATCTATTTTCTAAGATGCGTTATGTCTAGTTTTAATATTCATTAGTCTAGTTTTGATAAGCTTTTATTAAGAATTGATGTTATTTTATTCAAGTTCTAGATACATTTATTTCATTTTGATTACATGCCTATTTTTGAGATTCGTTTATTTAGTTCAAATATGCATTTATATATGACTAAGATAATCTTTTTTTTTAGGTATATAATTAAGATCATCTTATTTAGATTTGAAATATATTTTTTTATCTTAATTAACGTATATCTAATTTTGATATGTATCTTCTGTCAAAAAAAAAAAAATGGACATGTATCTGTTAAAAACTTTCGTTGCCTTTAATAGTTTTCCTTAATGGGGGCGTCGGGAATGCGAGAAATCCCGAAGACCTTGTAATCCACTTCACAATGGACAATCGTATATCAGCCGTCTTCCTTTAATTTTACTTCCACAGGTCACAGCTGGCTGTTCACTGTATTTTTAATGGAAAATTTGTTGTCTCTTTCTCTCTTCTCGCTTTAACAGCTACTTTTGAATTTTATATGAAATCTCATATAAATAATTTTTTTTATTACAAAATTTTGTATTTAATTCTGAATTTATTACTGAGCTACTTCTGGTTGGAACAACTTGCGTTGCTGCTCAAGTTATAAAAAAAAAAAAAAATGAGGCCAGGCCTGGAGTTTTCAAAACAGAGAAATGGTCTGGACTTAGAATAAACCAAAAGCTTCATGGCCAACATGACCCGGTAAAGACTTTCTTACCAAATCTTCAAAGTAAACTGATGGGATCAAAGACAAACCATCGACAGCAAATTAAAATTTCAGTTCTGTTATTGAGATATCATATCGCGTTTGAGTTGAGAGCTAATCATTGCGTGAGCCAAGATCACTACCAAATACCAACAATATCATTATGGGACAGAACTTTATCTAGCCCCCAAACTTTGAAAACCAAGGCACTTAAACTCTTGAACCATGAATTGGGCCGAGTTACCCTTCCAGATATGACCCGAGTGAGTTGGGCTAACTCAGGTAACGAGAAATCAACATTCAATGTTAAATCTTCTGGCTTTCTTCAAATTTAAGGACTTCAGGCAGTTTTCTCTCTTTTTGCGTAGATCAGATCTAAATCTAATATTGAATTAAATGCATATGCTGAGCAATTTTGCATATTTAGTGGACAATTTGTTTACACAAACGCATTTTTTTTTATCACAATTATTATTATTATTATTATGATTGTTAGAGGAATAGATCAAAATTTGGGGGTGACCACTTGATAATTTAACAACAACGTGCGACAGAAGTTGCAGAGTTTTGTGGGTTTAAAATTCCAAGGTGCAAGTTTGGGAGTTCATAAATTCCAGATGTTCAAGTTCAAGGGCTTCTAGTGGCTTTGGCAAGAAAATAATAATAATAATTAACACACACAATAAAAATAAAAAATAATCATTATTATATCCCCAAGGGTTGCGGGTTGATTGTCCATCCAATTCAGTGAAACGTACGCAACACCATGTTGGTCAATTTCCAATTCAACATAGGGATAAAAGGTCTTATTAAAATCAAACAAAGTTGAAGTAGGGAAGAGACGGGACGATTGGAAATCCAAACCGCAAAACGGTAAATAGCGAAGGTGAAGGATGTGTAGAAATCATGTTTCGTTTGAGTAATTTCGGTAAAATTACTGGATAATTTTAGAAATCTTGGAGAAATAATCACTTTTACCTCAATTTTAACTGTTCGTCCCTACCCTACTAATATATTACTAGAAAATAGGACTGCCAATCAATTGCACCTAATTAATTAATGGTTCTTGATCTTCTCCCGTCAAATATTTACTGGATGGTTTAGGTCCTAAAATATGCGTAATCCTTCAAACTCGTAAATGTTCATTCAAATTTACCCCTTCTACTGCTTATAAATGTTTTGGATGTTATATAACATAGACATAACAGATGCATTTATCCAATACTACTATTTACGGGAAAGTTTACAAACGATAATAAGTAATCAAAAGCTCTGCATAATAGAAATGATACATTTAAAAAATGCATAATTATATAAAAGAGACACATATTTTAGTTATTTTAGTTCATAAAAATATTTGAAAAGTGGACAAATATTGACACATAGTGAATGCAACTTAAGTTCCAAGCTTTATGACTTGAATACTTAGACCTAATTCATTTTACATTAAGTTAAATTGATTCAAAATAACTTATTTTTATTTTTCATGAATTTTTTATTTGGAGTCAATAGAATTTGAAAACTAATAGTATATAGGTAGAATAATATATAGAATAATTTTCTAAAATAATTTTTTATTAACTATTATTTTTACCTTGAGTGAATAAAAAATTATAAAAAAATAATTACATATAAAAAAGTGTTCTCCATTAGGTTATTGTAACTTTATAACTTTATAGTATAAAATATCCAATGATATTAGTTCCGGCCAGAATAAAAACATCATAAAAGAGAATATAAGTTATTTTTAATTAATTTAATTTAATGTAAAATGAACTAGATCTTATTCTGTTTGATATATAGTATAATGGGCTTAGTGATAAATTGGGTCCAACGCATTTCTTTTTCTTTTTCGGTTCTTTGGTGGACGGAGCAAGCAAAGGTCAAGACATACTTTGGACGCTTGTGGCGGATTTAGGTGGAGCATTGATCCCACCTGGGCCAGATTCTTATATTGGACGCAATAATAAGTCCCAACTTCTTGTTAATTTTACTTTTGCCATAGAATTAATCCTCTTTCACTTCGTGACGCAAATGTCGAGAAATGAAGTTTAAGTGTAAGTAATAACGTTGAGAATCCTAGAGAAATGGAAATGGAAGTTCAATCCTGGTGGTAGGATAATCCTTATTCAATCTCACCCTGAAATTAATATTCGGTCCAATTTGGTATTAGTATTAACAATTAATGTTAGAGTTTTGAAAATATTATTTAAAGGTAATTTTTAATTTTTAACATTTCATTTTAACATTCAAATAAATTATATAAAATTTTAATGATAGTCACAAAAGCTGTTTTCAAAAGGGTATGCGTCTTTGTTTTTTTTTTTTTTTTTTAGATTTATGTTACCCTTTTAGAATTAATCTCAAAGAACTATATTAGATTTTGGCTAGCTCCAAAATTTGAAAGGAATTCATTTGAAGTAGAAAGTTATTTTGATGTTGCCCAAGGGTGTTTGGCTTTAGGTATCAGAGACATATGCCTAGTCATCCAAGCCTTGGTAAGACTTTTTGGATAATCTTTGCAGGGATCCTAACAAGCTTGTATTACATATCCTTTATGGTCAAACATGCATGATCTCATTCCATCTGTTCAATAAAGCCTCTAGTAACGCTTCTCCAATTTGGCATAGCTTGCGGTATGGTTGGTCAATCCTTTCCCAACATCTGCTCTAGTTTGTATGCTGGGGGTGGTTATTTTATTTGAGTGTGGGAGGATAAATGTGTTAGAAATTTTGATTCTTTGAATTAAAGTAATCATACCCAAACAATCACTAACATTGAATCATCAAGACAAAATATTAAATCGAACTAGAAGCAAACATGGATTCACTGAAGTATTGTAGAGCAAGGGTCTTGTGGTTTGTTGTTTTCAAATCAATACGTATGAATTCCTCTTTCACTTCGTGACGCAAATGTCGATAAATGAAGTTTAAGTGTAAGTAATAACGTTGAGAATCCTAGAGAAATGGAAATGGAAGTTCAATCCAGGTGGTAGGATAATCCTTATTCAATCTCACCTTGAAATTAATATTCGGTCCAATTTGGTATTAGTATTAACAATTAATGTTAGAGCTTTGAAAATATTATCTAAAGGTAATTTTTAATTTTTAACATTTCATCTCAACTGTCAAATAAATTATATAAAATTTTAATGATAGTCACAAAAGTTATTTTCAAAAGAGGTATGCATCTTTTTTTTTTTCTTTCAAGATTTATGTTACCCTTTTAGAATCAATCTCAAAGAACTATATTAGATTTTGGCTAGCTCCAAAATTTGAAAGGAATTCATTTGAAGTAGACAATTACTTTGATGTTGCCCAAGGGTGTTTGGGTTTAGGTATCAAAGACATACGCCTAGTCATCCAAGCCTTACTTGGTAAGACTTTTTGGATAATCTTTGCAGGGATCCTAACAAGCTTGTATTATGTATCCTTCATGGTCAAACATGGATGATCTCATTCCATTTGGTCAATAAAGCCTTTAGTAACGCTTCTCCAATTTGGCATAGTAAAATTTTGATTATTTGAATTTAAGTAATCATACCCAAATAATCATTAATATTGAATCATCAAGACAAAATAAAAAATAGAACTAGAAGCAAACATGGATTCATTAAAGTATTGTAGAGCAAGGGTCTTGTGGTTTGTTGTTTTCAAATCAATACGTATGAGTTCCTCTTCTCTAATGAAGCAGACTCAGTGAAGGTAGAAAACTGAAGATAGAAAACATTAGTGCGTATGATATGTGGACCATAGCATTTTTTATATAAATTAACCATGTTAGTTTTGTGTTTTTTTTATTTATTTTAACTCATCATAAAAATAAAGGTTACACTTTGGTCTTTACACATTGAAATTATCCATATTTTACAAGATGTTTAAAGCTCAAAACTAGATCCAATTAGATTAATTTTAGTTAGGCCAAACATTATAATAGCATATATAATACATAGTTTATTCATATATTAGCCTATATAAACAATAGAACAAAATATATTCTAGATATACTTCTAGCCTAACTATGAGATTATCATCAAACTTTCAGTACTTGTGATCCTCACCATTTCATACCTTTCAAATGGGACACAATTTGGTTGAAATGTTCCTTTTCTCCAATATTTTTTTCCTAGATTTATTGTCCTAAAAAATTTAACTCTTCCTCATGCAACTATTATGTCTATCAGGTGTTAACTCTAATTATTGGACTAGCCACCATTTAAGGAAATGCAACACCGAATAGGGCTACCAACAAAGGCTGCTTAAGGCTTTTTCATTGATGCTTTAACAGTGGTATGTTAAACACTGTAAGATATCATTATCTACTGTAAGAAAATTTGACAAGTTGTAAAAATTTATGTGTCATGCATCTTATACACGCACTGTATGAAATACTGATTGGTGAATAACTATTAACTAATCAAAACCTAAATGTGAAATACCAGTCATGCCCTTGGGTTTGTGATGTCTTGAGTGTATATGAGATGTCTTAGGTCTATAATGGTTGGGCCTACGACATTTTCTTGAATTTTATCTTTTTCTTATGGACTTGTACAGTGGTGGAAACACATTGGGGTAAGAGGTGTTGCTACCCCCTCCCCAAGAATTTAAAAATTTTGTAAATATGAGAAACTAAGTTAGTCATTTTGTGAGAAGTTAAGGACTAGATATAAATTCCCCCTACCTCAAATTGGTTGAAGAATATAAAAAGGATAAATAGTGCTAGCAGTCCTAAGCATTTACTTTTCATTGCAAATTCATCCTTAAACACTAAAACTGTCATAGCCCTTTTAAGTGCATAGACCTAGGCTAGTTGGAAATGAATTTGAAGCCTAGTAAAAGAGGGTGATTGATGTTGAGGAACTAGGCTAGTAGGCCTAAGAGGCACATAGAGGTGCATTAGAGGTAAGCTTACCCGGGTGGGTGTATGTGCATCACTTGAGGAGCTTAAGAGGTTATTGGCAAAATTGAGAGTTTGGGGACTCAATTGCAAGTTTATTCGAGTGACTAAATTGAAGGAATCTCTTATGTAAGGATTGTTTAGCACCATGCACAAAAGTAGGCCTACTTGGGCTAGCGTTGGAGCCAACTTTGATGCCACTACTAAAAAATGGGGTTTTAGCTGTCAATAAATTGTTTGTAACGATAGCCAGTTACTACTAAATTTGCCATGGCTAATTTACTCGCCGGAGCCATTAATAACTTAGTGACGGCTACTGTCACTAGTTAGCACTGCCAGCCTTCACAAAGATGACAATCACTAATTTTTCGACACCAACTTGTTACCGGTGAATTAGTGATTGTTAGGCTTCCCTAAGTTAGTGAAAGCTAGCTATTACTAACATTGTAACATTAGTGATGTCCAACAGTTACTAGCCAACAGTTTAAGATTGAAAATGTTACAAACAATTAAAAATTTAAAGGTAAAAATGAGAACTTATTGGTTTTGAAATCTTGGGATACTTATGTAACTTTAAAAAATTTTATGAACATCATATAATTTAGCATTTTTGTTTTTTGTGCAACGACTGTCACTATTTTTCACTAAATCCTCCAATGGTCCCTAAAAAAATGATATTTAAATTAATTACCATATTCTGATGCTATAAATAATTCGAATTCTGATAAAATGAAACTCACTCATCCAATATTAATATGTTTCTGATTACCAGATTCTAGATATGACAATTTTCTGTTTACAAATAGTGATATCCAAGACTACCTCATTCAGCATCACCTCTATCATCCAATGATGAATTTGGTGGTGACTGATGTAGTGGTTGACGTATAAAAAAAATGAAAATAGTAACTTATACAAAGTTCATTAAACTTGTTAAAAGTTACATTATTACCCAATATTTCAAAACAACGACTTCCCATGTTTACCATTTTATTTTCAACAATAGTAGTCAATCTGGCCCCAAATTATAATGGCAGTGGCTATATTACAAATAGATGAAACTATAGTGCGTAATTTGATCTATGAGCCAAATGTTCGCGAGCAATTTGGTACCTTTTCCCTTTATTATGTGTATAACAACAAATTTATCACAATACCACAAATTTATCACAAACCCTAAAATAGATTACGACCTACATTTCATTGTAAACCAACCAATGAAGATACAATTTTTCATGAAAAATATATTTACAGTGTAAAAAGTACTAAAGAAAATTAGAAATTCAAAAATAAGTTATTATCAATTTAAAAGATCTAAAAAATTAAACATCTAAAAGGTGTTAGAAAAAAAATTGGTAAATAGAGAACATAATGCATAAAACAAATGCAATGTATTTGGGTTTCAGGACAAATCTGGCCATTAGTGCCACTCATAAAAGTTTGTGGGACTAAAGCACAAAAACAAATTATTTAGGACAAATTGATAAAAATGTCTACTTTGAAAGCTTGAGGGCTATAAGATACCAAAGTAGATAAACACAAGACCAATTGTGTAATTACCTATTTTCAATAAAAAAATCAGCCTATACAACGTGGTAAAAATACAAACTTTCAAAGTTTGAGGACCAGCAAACATCCCCACAAATAATAGAGGACCAATCTATTTAATTTACCCATTTATAGGCCCAAATATAAACAGCAAAAATGTTCAGGAAAAAGGACAGAACACTATAATAAGATAGGCATTGTTCTTGTGAATAGTGCCAGCCTTAATTAATTAGTTAATATAATTTGTATTTTCCTCACACAAGGTCCTTTAACTTTTTTTTTCACCCACTAGTCTCTGAATTTTTTTATTATGTTTGAATACAAAATAGTATCATGGAAGAAGTAGATGTTTTAGGGGAGAATAAACATGGAAATTTATGGTCCAAAAGAGAATTTTTATCAATAGAAAATTATTTGAAGATGGAAGCGAGTGGCTCACTTATTTTTTTCGATCATTTTTCAGGTGAAATAGGCATTTTCTGTATTCATTAAGAGAACCATCATAAAACTAAATGGGATTTGTTTAATAAATTATATTTTTCTTATAAAAAATTTGGCCTATATACACAGTTGGTCTTTTAACTTTCCAAACTTGCATGAGTTGATCCTTTAAGTTTGACTCAGAATGACTTAGTTCTTAAAATTTGAAAAACTACACAACTTAACCATCAAATTTGATAAATTATGCAACTTAGTCCTTGGTTGACTGAAAATGCGCACAAATTTGCATATGTCTTAAATGATGATGGTGAGACACTAATATGGAGAACGAGATGCGGTGGTCTGATAATAGAATGAAGATGGTTTTTGCCTTCAATTTCTTGCTCTAATTTGATCTCCAGCTCATTGGATCATTAGACACATTAAATAGTTTTGTAATTTTGAGGTTTTGAAAACCTTGATTAATCAAGTTCACTACTTAAAAAGTGGCAGAGGCGAACAACATCGTAGCAATCAAGTTCAGAGGGTTAATAAGGAGTCCATTACCCTACCTGGGACTCACTTCACTTAAGTTTAGAGTGAGGCTTCCTAGGACCTTATGGCTTATTATTAAGCCATTATGATGCAGAAGCTCATTTTATGTACTTACATTGCCATTTTGTCACTTGGTGGTTCAATAAAACATGCATATATATTCTTAAGTTTTCTAGCGTAGTTCTAACAATAATCATGGATGAGTAGCTTTGGTATTCAATTTAAACACAAAATATACAATAGAAAACATAAATGGCTAGCATTTAAAAATAATATTAAAGTAGTGCCAAAGCATAAAACTTATGTTTACTTTAACTACATTTAAGTAAGTGTCCTACATACATGTCCCATACCATGTTGACTAGTACATACAAGTTTCTTCATCCAAGTTAGACATAATGTTACTAAAGGCATTTACTTTCTAAGGTACACAAGACCTTATATTGCATAAGCATTCTAGTACAAGATTCATACTATAGGCTTATACCATGTACCTTTTACTACCACAGTACCCATGGTGTTTGACTCCCTTCAATGCTTTCATATCCAATGTTTACTGCGTTGACCCTCATGAGCAAACAGCACTAAGGTTGCTAGGCTCCATATCCACATTATTTGCACTTAATTATTAAGGGTGAATATTCTATGAAGACTCAATAAGATCTTATGTACTTGCAAGCAAACACATAAAACTCTCTATATAAAATATATACACATAGTAGTGACACTGGATTTATTCACCTTTTAAAGTATTCTAGCAATGATCATATTATGTTAGAGGTCATCACAGGCTACCTTTCTCCTAGATGATGAGCTCTCTTAACTACTATGCCTCAAATGTATGATCACCACATTCAAGGGTCACATTAGAACACATTACCTCTAATTTCCTCCTGAGTCCTATTTATAAGATAACCACAGGCCTTTATCCTCATCAAGAGGACCTATCTGGTTCATATTCTCTTTACAATTATTTGCTCACAGCCAGTACGTTATTAGACTTACCAATATTCCACTAAAAGTCAATTTAGTTTTCCCTTTTATGTGTGGGAGAAAGTATATTGGCAAGTTAATTTGTGTCAGATATGGTGTAATGTTCCTTTAGGACTCCCTGACCCACTTAGGGCACCTTCGGCTCCATGAGCTTTCCTAAGGATCTCTTAGGTCCCCTAAAGTCTTTAGGCCATATAACATCCTCTATTTGCACAATTGCTCTACAGTCTAGGTGTATTCCACACTAATTCCAATCGTGAGCTACCTTACCTTACTTACTCTTTTCATGCTTATTGCCTGAACAATGTAGCCATTTATACCTATGTAGAAATTTCATAGCTAACATTAACACAAATAAGCAAAATATAACTAAATTTAACTTTTATCGTAGCAATATTTAATGCAAGCATTCCATGTCCAAGCTAATGTCTTGGATGTCTCAATATTAGTCTATTCTAGGCTCTTCTCATAGTAACTTGAGCAATATCCTGTAATTGATCATTAAGAATATGACAAATCATTCATAGGCCAAGATAAACCAAATTCCAATATGGTTTAAATGGCTAAATTAACCTTCTTTGGACTTATTTAATAATTGACCCTTAATGTTACTTATGACCCAAATTAGTTCCAATTTATTGAAATATTGTTTCTATTATTTGGTTCACTTACAAACAACTAAAACCCATTCATTCCAGCCCTAATGGTATTAAAACAGAACAAATTAGGAATTAAAACAGGACACAAACATGTTCGGTCCTATTTGTTCCCATTCCATATTTCACATGTCTCGTTTGCTAGGTTTACTTGTCTTTAGCAAGGAAATTTAAGGGCAACAATCTGATTGTTTTCTAGCTCCTCTCCACCCTATATAACCTAGAAACAAGAAATAAAATATTTCTTACCTCTCCCCAAACGTAGCGTACATTTTTTTACAAACCAAGCTTGTCACATGCTTTCCTTGCTTGTTCCACCTTTATTTTCTTTAACAAATAAGCAAGGGAACAAGACTAATGTTAGTCCAGGACCTCTTAGCTAGAACTGAACCACAAATCATTAAAAAATATAATCAAAACATTTACTAGGATATTTAATTCGTTACTTAGCTTTCCTCATGTATCATGTTACTTCTTCATCCATTTCCTTTGATTTTGTGGTTAGATTTACATAGGTGAACCTTGGATGAGTTTTGGTCATTAAGGCATTGGCTGGGGAACAGAGAACAATGGGTTGGATGGTGTGTGGAAGAAGATGCAAGAAATTTAAAGCCTAAGTCATCAACACCGCCTCACTCACTTTTGTCACGCAGCTGATGCCTTAGGTGGCTATTCTGAAAATTATGATACAAGTATGAAACATGCTATGCAATTTAAGATCAGAATCAACATTGAGCCACTCCTGAATTCACATATTTAATTACACATCCATCCCCCAGCTTTCAGCAACATTCAATTTAGTCCCCGAATCTTTATAGGTCATACTTAAACCACTTACAAAAAATCTAGTTAATTACAATTTCACAATGATAGAACAAAGATCACGAAAAAATGTGGTACCTTAAATTTACTATTTTTGCATACTATATCAAATCGTAAAATAAAATGGGTTATTATGTGAAATGACCAAAATGCCCCCTATTGACTTGACTTGCTTAAATTATCAATTTTACTCATTTTTAGCTACTATACTTTACTAAATAGAAACTACAACTTTCAAATAATGTTCTAAGCATAATAATTACCAAAATAACCATGTTACCTTAGTAATCCGAGTTTACCATATGAAGGGTCATCACAGTTAAACAATGCAACCACTTCGATTTGGGTTGGTACAAATTAAGAGCATCACTAACAAACTTTCCCTGTTGGTGTAATATCCAATAAATCTAGCAAATTCTCCCTCTGATGACCTCGAGACCATTCATCCTCCAATTCCATTGTCGCTTTCATCACCGAACCCATCAAGTAAGACCCACCCAATTATCAGTCCAATATTTGTGCTTCAATACGGTAGGTGCCTTCATTGGAATTTCATCAAACACCTTGCTTGTATTTTAAAATCCCATCTATTACATCACCAGTCTCACTAGGAACTTCGAAGTTAGTGAAACAATTACATTAGCTGGAAACAAGGTGTTAAATACTATTACCACTAAGTATACTATACCATGAATTTTTAAGGATATCGCATGATATACCGTACCGTATACCGTACCACTTGAACAAAAAAATAAATGTTAGAATATTATTTTAAGATGACATAAATTCAATAATTTTTTTTGTACATTTTATATGCTTTCCAATTTTTCTCATTATAATTTGTCAAATATAAATAAAATCTATATGATAGAAAATATTTTTTAATATAAAAATATTTAAAATATATTTTCTAATACCACATTGAGTTCCTAGATGTCTCAAAGTAACCATTAAATTTTTATGTTAACTATAAAAAGTAACCAAAAGAATAAAAGCAAATATTTATTTTATGATATGTGTAGTAATTGTATTTTAATGTTTTATAGATTTACGATATTTTGATGTAAAATGACAATATATATATATATCACACACTTCCATAAAATATAAAATACCACTGTACATACTTCACAGTATACCACAATTTTTGGAAAAAAAATTATTAAAAACATGCGGTTTGAAAAATACCATGGCATATTGTGTGATAAAATGATAAAGTGCAAAATATTTATATTGTGTACTGCTTGCTCGTGGTAAGCAATATATCGCAATATTTAATTCCATGGCTAAAAGCCACAACTATAACATCTTTGGTTATAGTAGCCGGGTTGTGCAACAAATACATTATGATAAGAACGCAAAGCCCAAGATCTCAATTTTGCAAATGATGTGTGGGATGAAATAAGTTTGAAACAAAAAAAAAAAAACAATAGAGCACTGGGAGGAAACATTAGAAATTGCAAGCATGAACAGTCAAATTTTATGGTTAAATTTGACAATTGATAATTATTTAAAAAAAAAACTTTAACCAACCTTTACCATAAAGCTTTACAAGAATCACTTTCTCCTTTCCCACCTTCATCGGCCTCAAATCCACCTTTTCTCCAGATTCCTCCTCCCATCACCACTTGCTAGTGGCCACCATGTGCAATGCTAGGACTGGGTGAATGTAATGGAGACCTTTATGGTACAACTAAGGCTGTACTTGTCATAGCCCTCCCTGATGGTCATTAAAGGATAGAAATTGAGATCTAGTGGATTGTCTTTATGCTAGGGTAGTTAGTACTAACAAACATTCATGAGTTATCATCTAGCTTTGGCAACAGGTTGTGATGGTGAAACTAGGTTAGGTGTTGTTATACATTAAGGGTTCGAGAATGGATCTTAGTGATCTAATGTGGCAAATTGGGAAGTTGATTGACTTGCTCCAAGGTAGGGTAACACCTTAGTGCAAATAGTTGGGATGTGACCACCATCCTAGGAAACCATTTTTTAATCTTAAACACGAGGTAGGTTTGATGGTCCGTAGGATTAGGAGGGCTAGGAAATCCCCAAGGTAGAAAGTACCACCAGGCTGGGTGGATTACTCCCAAAGTTCCAGAAATTGAACTTACCAACATGGGTGGGTTAGGTGACCTCGAAAGAAGTGAAGGATGCACTGACCAAAGTAACAATCATTTGGTCATACAGTCTACGAATCGGAGCAGAGCATTATCATACTTTTTCTCGAGAGTAAGAACTTGAGGCCAAAACCACAAAATCCTTGAGCTAGTGTTGTGGGGACAGTTGATGATCATCAACATAAAGCCACCGACAGGTAGTCCAAGATACATTGGCTCTTGAAAGAAAGTTAGAAGATTTAGAGATGCAAAACAACAAGGTGAAGGTTGGCTCACCCAACCTAGTAAAAGCATGGGCTATACACCCATAGTGCGAAACTTGGCCTAAGACCAAAAAACGGAGAATGGATCATGAAGGAGAGTAGCTTATGCCCAAGGTACAAGGAGTACATGGCTCTAAGCCTTGTACCTAGGAGATCATTGCCAACAGTCTGAATGGTCATTAGACTAGTGTTACCATGGGCTTGGTCAAGTTAAGGCCAGCCTAGGAAATATGTCCCAAATAGTAGTTGGCATAGAGAGTTGCGTAGTACACTGGAGTAGTAGTTCAAGTTTTGCTTCAACCTGCTAAGTGGTTGAGGTAGGCGGCCGTCAACCGAATGTAATGGGTAGCTGTAGTGAACTCATGGGCAGAGAATAGCTAATGTGGGGTAAGTCATTACCTATTCACCAGTAATTTGGTTGTTTTGTTTGTAATTTATGGCATCAAATTACTGGCATGTTTTGTTTGGCTTGTTGGGTAGCAATTTTGAATGGGTTATGGGTAAGCCGAGTGCATTAGCGCCGTGAATGCACTAAGTGTTGAGGAGATACGTAGAACCCATTTGCTAGTGCAAGAACACACTTAAATGGAAGCTCAAATGCCTTAGATTGGAATTGTTCTAATGTTCCATAGGTTGTGTGCTTTCAACAGTTAGTTTCGATTGACTTAGGAAGTAATAAAAGACTAACTAGTTGAATGGATGAGTTCCTTAAAGTAGCCGACTAGCTAATTTCATATAACGCGTCCTAAATATATACGTTCAAATAAATATAGGGTAAAAGCCACCGGGGGTCACCTAGCTTATTTTTTTGTCCTAAACGGGTACTTTACCTTCAAATTGTCCTACCGAAGTACCTTACCTCTTATCGCGTGTCCTATTTGGGTACTTTCCGTTGATTCCATCGTTAAGTCTCACGGAAATTGCTGATGTGGCATTAATTAATGCTACAATAAACGTAAAATAATAACTTTGGACCCTAAACTTTTCTAATAACTAATTCTAACCCTTAAACTTCCACCAAAATCATTTTAGCCACCGTCAACCTCTTCCTTTGTCGCCCACCATCCCAGCCGCCCTCGACCTCTACGTCGTCCTCCCCGTCCTCCGCAGTATCCTCCGATTTGTCCTCCGCAGCTTTCGACAATTCATACTCGGAGCAATTCATTGAACTTTGGGACGAAACTCTAGCCGGGCCAGCTCCGGCCGAATCCGACATTGGAAAGCTGCACAGATATGACTCCGCGCCGGCACTGGCCAGCCTAGTTGTCCCCGGGGACGTGATGGTCAGCAAAATCATTACCGTTGTCAGGACCCATTCGGGCCTTCGAAACCTGTGGGTGGATCCGGGCAGTGGCCCTGACTCGTCTTCTGGTTCAATCACTCCTCGCACGTCGTTGACCCGTAAGTGATCCGGCCGGTTTCAGCTCTTTTTTTTTTTTTTTATGTTCCCTTTCATTTGTTTCTTATGAAAATCAAAACCCAAAAGGTTGGAGTCGACTCAAATTTTGAAATATGAATTGGAATCGTCACCACAATTTTTCCTTTTCATATTGGCACCACCATAACTTCTCTCAAATCATTTCTATTTGGCTATATAACCATAATTACGTGGTTCCTATAATTATTACATGTAGCTGGGACACCGGGGACACCAAATGGAGATTTTAAGAAATTTACGAAGAGGAGACCACCAACAACTAGGCGACCGGATCGTGCTGAGCCTAAAAGCCCCACCGTTTACGACTGGTACATTCTTCATTTTTTCTTTTTATTCGTCTACTTTGATGGTTAAAATTAACCTTATTTTGGACAATTTCCATTTATTGATTTTGGAACAAACATGTTAAAATTGAAGGATAGTGATAAGTGCTTTGGATCGTCCCAAAGTTCAATGAATTGCTTCGAGTATGAATTGTCGAAAGCTGCGGAGGACAAATCGGAGGATACTGCGGAGGACGGGGAGGACGACGTAGAGGTCGAGGGCGGCTGGGATGGTGGGCGACAGAGGAAGAGATTGACGGTGGCTAAAATGATTTTGATGGAAGTTTAAGGGTTAGAATTAGTTATTAGAAAAGTTTAGGGTCCAAAGTTATTATTTTACGTTTATTGTAGCATTAATTAATGCCACGTCAGCAATTTCCGTGAGACTTAACGATGGAATCAACGGAAAGTACCGAGATAGGACACGCGATAAGAGGTAAGGTACCTCGGTAGGACAATTTGAAGGTAAGGTATCCGTTTAGGACAAAAAAATAAGCTAGGTGACCCCGATGAATTTTACCCAATAAATATATATCAATTTATGACATAAACAATAAACACTTCAATAAATCTCAGCAACTTAAATCATTAATTTTCGAGCTGCAGAACAGTGAAATTAGCTTTAACACCATGATGAGACTAGTATCTTAGCTTTTATATTTTATGAGTATTGTGACAATCTAGACTATTTGGAAAATAATTTTTATTTGGTTCAATTTAGAAAATAATTATCCACTTTCTTCATTCTACAAGAAATCTTCATGATGATTCATTTTCATAATTCAAGGTTAGGTAAAGTAAGAATCAACAAAGTTATTATTCTTGTAAAAATTACAACATACCCCTTGGATTTTTTGTTGATTTTTTTTTCTTCTCTAGGTATGAAAAAATCCTTAAAAATTTATTTGATTTATAAAAAATTTTATTCAAGTTTTTTGTTAATTTTATTAACTACTAAATTTCAAAAATTGTTAATTATAGATTAAAAAATCATTAAAAATGAAAATAATGTTTCTATTGTAAAATGTCAAATATGCGTCAAGCTCTTGGGCTCGTGATGTCGTGCGCATACACGAGATGTCCCTCAGGTCGAAAACGGGCTGGGCCTTGGACCAAAACTACTTCCCGGCTAACGGATTTAAATTGAAATCTCCTATGGTCCACGTCACCCCTCGACGTCTACGTCTACCACAACATTTACTCTCCTCGCTGGTCGCTGCTCTGTTCCACTTTCCTTTTTCTCCCACCCAATTTCCGAAAAAATCCGTCACTTTCTTTCTTCCCCCACATACAAACAAGTTCTGCACCTCTTTCTCCCCGATCAACTCATCCCAAGAACAAAGAAATTAGTTTCCCTCGCCAGTCGCCACCCAAATCCTCCACCTTCCCTCATGGCTCCTCTCAACCTCCGGGAAATCCTTCTCATTTCTGCGCTCTCCACTTGCCTCGCCGCTGTCTCAGCTCTCCTTGTCTACTTACTCTTCCGACGGCGAGGATTCTGCGGCCGCACCCTCGGAGAAACCGAGATTTCTGTCAGCAAACTCTCTTCGCCTTCCAAAGAACTGCTTTACTTCTTCCGTTGGAAGAGTCAGCTGGCCCGCGTGGAGCCCGTTGTGCCCACCCCAACTCTGGCGCACCAAGAGGCGGCGCCCGAGGCAGAGGAGGACGAGGTGGCAAAGTGGCAGGCACGCTACGGAGGATCCAGGCTTCTGTATACGATCAAGGAGGAGGAGAGAGAGGGCGAGAACTCCTCGGAAATGGAAGCGACAAATAGAGGTAGCCGGGGGATTCGTTTGGGAGATGTTTTGGTGATTAGTGTTCTCAGTGAAGTGGAGCAGGATCAGAGTTGTCCTGGCGATGATCTGTCCGAGGAACCGACGCCGTTTCAGACGCCTTCCGAGTCGCCTCCGTATTATACTCCTTCGCCGTCGCCGGGCTGGAATGTGGCTGCGATACGACCGTCAGAGCACGATGTAAGCGCTGATCGGAGGGCAGCGCTTGTGACTTCTAATTTTGTTGCTTGATGACTGGGATTTGTTGGGGGAAAGGTCAAAAAAGTCCTATAACTTTTAAAACTTTTCTAAGTAAGTCCTATATTTTCACAATTTTCTATTTAAGTTCTATACCGTTGAAAGCATGATCTCTGTCAGTTTTATAGCTGGAAAATTTGACAGAAATCGTATGTAGCATATAACTGACGTTAAAAATAAGGGAGAAATATCAAAATTAGTCATCTAACATCGAAACTTTTATAATTAAGTTACCAGATCTTTATTTTCTCGCAATTAACCCATAGGTTCAAAAGAAATATAGAATTGTGAAATTTTAATTAAAATATACAGGTTTGGTTATTACTTTTGTGACTGGAATTTTTAAAATATGTTCAAAATAAACCATTTCTTCTTATTCTTCTTCTTCTTCTTCTTTCTTTTTTTTTTTCTAAATAACTATTATATTTACTATGTTTTGAGACCATTAATCGCCATTACATCAATGAAATATACTATGAGAATGGGGGATATCATGTCACTTGAGCCATTTAAAAACTAGCACTTTACCTACTTAACAATCACTTTAAGATTTTTTTAAAAAGTAATTAATTATTTATGAGTTATCAAACTTAAAAATAAAATTTTAAAAATATTTTTTTAGTGTATTAAATTACAGAATTTTAATTGATGTACAAGTCAAATGAAAAATTAAAAAGATTAATTAATAATAGTGTATTAAATAGCTTATTACTTAATATTTCACAGCCAATTTTGTAATATTTCATTGCGTATATGTTTCATTGTACTTTTGGATTCCATAATAAGACGATACAATTTTCTTCACATAAATTCTTTATGCTTTTATATAAGCTTGAAAGAATAAACTATAAAATTTTGCAAAAAGAGTTATAAGTACACTAGAAAAAGGAGATATATATATATATATATATATATATATCATCAATAACAGTGTAATGATGATGAATTTGCTGATGATGAAAAAAATGAATTTATAAATTAATGAATATATAGATAAATAGGAAGATTAATTAATTATAAAATTTTGATGCATTAGAATCAAGCTATCAATGTATGGATTGGGATTGAGGTCATTTAGCTCACACTTTCTTGTCGGAACATGATCCAGTGGTTTCTTGGCTCGACGTTTTTTGTTTCTCTTTCCACTAGAAATTCTCCATTTTCCAAATGCTTTGTATGTTTTTAATTTTTTTTTATCATGATTAGTGTTATCTCTTAAAATTTTGTATTTTTTTATTAGAAAGTATGAAAATTGTTCCTTGTTCTTCACTCTCAAGAAAAAAGAACAAGAGAAAATACAACAGATTTGTGCTTGAAAGACAACAGTAGCAGAAGAGAATATTTAAAGTTATGGGGGTGAGTTGTAAGAAAACAAGGAATTGGTGACTTAATTAGTAAATTTATGAAGTTAGATGACTAATTTTGACATTTTCTCTTATTTTTAACATCCATTATCTACCATATAGGATTTCCGACAAGTTTTCCGGCTATATGATTAATAGAAATCATGTTTTTGAAGATATAGAACTCAAATAGAAAATCATAAAGATACAGGACTTACTTAGAAAAATTGTAAAAGTTATAGGGTTTTTTTAACCTTTTCTCGGGATTTGTTTGTGTAGAGTAAGGTTTATTTTGTTTTCCATGTTCTTTAATTTTTTTAAGCAAAAGTAACAAAATTTGCGGTCAGTAGCAGAGTTTGATGCAAATTTGCCACAAATATTTGTTTGGATGCATATCTGCCATCAATGTTACTTTTTTCTTTTTAAACTCAAAGTCAATTCATTTTATTTTAAGTCAAGTTAATATAAAATGACTTATTTTTATTTTTATATTTTTTTATTATGATACTAATTTTATTTGAAACTAGTATTATGTAGATGTAATAACCCATTTAAAAGCAAAGTCTTAAGATGTTATTAAATTTTTATTATTTTTCTATTTTTAGTCATTAAAAAAAATTCATAAAAATTTAATAACATCATAAAAATTTTATTTTTAATAGATTATTACACATGCATAATATTGGTTTTTAAATAAAATTAATTTTAAGTAAAAAAATGTAAAAAATAAATAAATTATTTTAAATTAAATTAACTAAAGTTAAAATGACTTGCTCTCAGAATAAAGACAATAAAAGAGAAAAACTGCATGATTTAGTCTCCAACAAATGAGAATAAGTCAAACCAGGATCCTTGAAAGCTTGAAAGGATCTGATCTCACCATTGATTCTTGTGACAGAAACTTACCCTTGTCTGACTTTTGCAATTCATGGATACTGTGGGAGAAATTGATGTCGCTTAGCAAGCAATTGGTTATCATTTGACTAGACTCTCTTATTTTTTGAGATTTGGTTTCTTCTGGCATAGCAACACGATCAACCTTGTTTATGACATTGGTATTAAGGATATATATATATTTTTTTTGAGTTAAAGGTGAATCATTCGATTAATCTGAAAGAACAGAGTCCAACCACAAAAAGTATGAACAAGACTAGTAAAGATAGCCAACAATTGAAAGCCCTATATACACAATAGAGTATGCATTAGTGTTTAAAGCACATGGAATGAAAGCAAAAAGCAACACTGAAAAGAATTAGCTAAATCTTGATTGTTGATCATCTTTAGAGATAACATGACTGATCAACTTCCTTTTATTTTTATGCTTGAGTTGAAAGGATCATTGTATATTATGATCTTTGAAGAGTCAGCAGAAGGTGCAGGATCCCTGCATTGTTGTCCCTTGTGAACTTTAGGTTTTTTGAAGAATTACTTGTTATCATCTCTCTTAAAAGGTGACTTTTGCATGTACAAAACTGAGTTCTAAGGCCTATCAAGAGATTGTAGTCTTTGTCTTAGACAATCTGAACCTCTATGCAGAGGATTTCCACACTTGAGACAAATAGATTGCTTTTTCTCATGAGAAAAACTCAACCAAATATCCAACATCATTGGAAAATGGAACCCGGACTCCTAACCTGTAGGCATTTGGAAGTTTAGAAGTATCAAGAGACACGGAGGCCATAATTGTGTTTTAGTTGGCTATAAGGGAAGGAGAAATTGCCAGCATCTTCTATTCACACACATTTAGCTTTTGTTGGAGAACCTGATTTGAACAGTTCAATTATTCTATCTTCTTCTACATTCTCCTGCAAAATCCCAACATGAAGAAGGTGTTCTTCCTTTGCTTTAGCTAACTCCTCAAGCATGCTCAAATTATGAGCTTCCAAATTCTTGGTTAGAATCTCAGCTTCCTTCACCTTTTTGTCAGGCTCTTGTTCATAAGCTTCCAACTTTTCAAACATTGTTTTATCAACCTGATTAGTGAGAGCTTGAAACGCAATAGGGTAGTGTTTCTTTCCCACTCTAAAGAGGATATCTCAGAATGATGACAGGAGATAAAGAGCCTGGAGCATGATCGATTGATTTTCAGCAATGGTTATTCATCAAGACGTTCGGCTTCAAAGAGATGAAGTTCAGCCATAAATTGATCTTCGACTTCATCCCTGAGGTTAACAGTGGCAAATTAAGCCTTTTTGGTGATCATAACCCTCTGATGGAGACTCAAGAAAAGACTGATCAAAAGAAGAATCCTTAAAATGTTGTGCCCACTTCACTTGAAGATGGACCGACAGGGGAGATCTTTTCGTGTTGTTAGAGGAAAGAAATCCTTTTTTAAAAGGCCGAACATTTGAAAAACTCAGACAGACAAAACAAGACAAAGGGAGGAGGACCACAACCTAAACGAGAAAACCTCAAAATAGACCTCACCACACAACTAGTTGCTAGCACAACATAGCAGCTAAGAGACAACACAAAGAGAACGACTAGATAAGACTAATCTGAGGGCCGTCACAAAGTTGAACTCGAGTAGAAGGCAAAACAAATAAAAATTGAAAAAAAAAAACAAGTACATGACTGGCAGAAATAGAAATGTGGTTTGGGTGATAACGCAATACAAAATAGGGAAAATAAGGGAAGGGATAGGCTCCCAAACAATAACTGGAACTAAATGGGGGAGACGAATACAAATTAAAACAATGACAAACTAATAGCAGACAAGATTGCGGAAGAGCAAAGAAAAACTAAATACTTAAATGACTTGAAAGAAATCAAACATTGGGCAGAGAAAGCAAAGACGGGGCACAAATCAGACAAACCCCTAAATTTTGGGTGAAAAAAAAATTCAGGGTAACAAAACAAAATAGGAAGAAAACTAAAAGGGGAAAATTAATACGGACTCAACTGGCAGATTAATTAGAGAGGAGAAATGGCTACGATCGGCAATGATGATCGTCATTGGCTTCGCTCATCATTATTGGCGAAGAAGCTTTTATTCTTTCTTAGCTGGGACTGAACCGATGAATCAATCATAAATGTTACTTGACTGTTAAGTTAGTGAGCTCCTCTAAATACCGGTCATGTCGTCCATAACTGATTGTCAACTGTTGAGGCTTTTCCTCCTACTACTTCAGATCAAACCTCAGTAATCCTTTAATGGCCTAATTACATTAGGGCTTGTTAGAGTTAACACTTAAAGACTATCAAAATCAAAAGCCAATCTTGGGGTTCAATTCATCTCCAACTCTCATGATTGATCAAGGGTGGGTAGCAACTAATCGTTACATGGAGATATCAAAAATAGAAATCCTAAAGATTGATGTCATGTGGAACTGTACCTTGTCATACCTTTTTCAATAGATTGCATGGCAACAAAGGCACGCTCCACTATTTATAATCTCTCTCACCATCACCTATTGCTCTATCATTATTGCTAGACTCATTCCAATTTATATTAGTAATAGTCATTGACTTTAATTGTTTGTGTTCGTGTTCGTGTTCGTTTATTAATAAACGAACGAACGCGAATAGAGAAGTTGTGTTCGTTTCTTGTTTGTATTCATTAAAAATTAAATGAACGAACATAAACATGACTTGTTTGTGTTCATTCAGTTTATTTATAATCCTACCAGTTTGGTCATTTTGTCAGAAGTTAGAGACCAGGTGTGAAGTTTACCACCTCAGATATCGTGGAAGAATATAAAAATGGGGGGCAATGAGACATTTGCTAAAAATTATGAGGACCAAATGTGCACTCATTACAATTTTCTTTTGGTTTTGCCAATCTTTTTCCTTATTTTAAAACTATGGTTTAAATGCAACATTAGCTCTTTAATTTTACTTAAATGGCATAGTTAGCCCTTAGATTATGAGTTAACTTATTTTTGTCATTGAACTTCGAAAACCATGTTAAATTCAAAATTTTCAAATAAGTCATGTTAATACCTAATAAAAGTGTCAACACTGTTAAAAAATTATGCATTTTTCTACTTGTTTTTAGTGTGAAATTATAAACATTTATATCTTTCAATTATTTTATTCTACAAAACTACAATTAGTATATTTCTAGGTAATTCACCTTAAAAAGTGGGAGACAACCCTTTATTTTTTTCAAAAATTAACTAAATATCTTTATGTTTCACTTGAAAAGTGATAGTAATATTTCTCATTCAAAATTCATTTTGAAGTTTCTAAATAATTTTAAAGACCTATTCAGTCTAAAGTTAAATATAAAGCATATATATTTAGTGATTATAGAAATACTTTATTTTGAAAATCAATAAAGTTTGACAATTTACTTCAAATTAAACCAAAGGTTACTTGAGGTAATATTTATTTATATGTATATTATTAGGAATTAACTCAAATAATTTTTATTTAAATCCGTTACTAAAACTCAGCCTCGTCACTGTTTCACTGTATCACCACCGCAGTGCTCCACTTTTCTCCGTGCCATTCATGCTCATCTCTCTAACCAAAAACTTGGTTCCACCACTGACTGTGAAACACATGTACTGAAATAGTGACAACAAACAAGAGGATCAAACCCTTAACAAGTCTACCTCCCCTCTTATTTCTTTGCGTACAAAACAAGACAGAGGAAAACAGAGGTTCTGGTTACAGGGCAATTCATTTAATGGGTCCAAGGGCAAGACCGAGCTAAAGTTGGTTGCTTTGCGTGTGCCGCTCCCCAGGATGGGTGCTTCCAGGGACTCTATGCAGGAGAAAGTACAAGCTAGGTCGTCAGACACTAGCCAGCTTTTGGTGTTCTTGATTATCCTTCATTGAAGAAATCCATCAAACGCCTTAAATGCACATCGTTCCTAACTGCACAGTTAAATTATATACAACATTAATTACATGTTTTTGCTCCGCTGTAAGTGTCTTCAACTTGGCTTAGACGAACAGTTCTCATCACCTCTCCGATCTCCATCCATCTTTTCGCAATCACTTGTGGTTGTCGTGTCTTCTTTTTCTTTTTTCGTTTTGTCTTTCCAGCAGAAGCGAGTTTATCCGCAACAAATGGTGCGTCCCAGCAGGAAGAAAAAACACAGAACGGACCAGTTGATAAATGGCACTTATGTTCGTTCGCCGGCTTCCAGCCAGAATAGCCGTTACTTTTGGGACTGAAATTAAATGATTGATAAAAATTTAACAATCAAATGTATGTTCAAAATACCGATTTTGAAGGCTTTTTCTGTTATTATGCCTCTTACAAGGGTCTCTAATCTCTTTCAGACAGATGGAGAGAACCAGAGAAAAGACATTTGTCATGTTCAAATGGATTGATGCATGATTCTATGACCTAACAAGCGACTAAACGTAAAAGGGCAAAATCTAATCAAACCTCAAACTGGCTGGCTAAGCGCTCTGTCCACTCACTTCTAGAAGCCCTATTTTTTTTTCTCTAAATTATATCCTCTGTGTGTTATAATAAAATTATTCTTGGAACAAGGACGTAGCAATAAGTTTACCTGTAAAGTAATCATTCATCGCACAGTTATCCTTATGTTTGTATACCCCTTTCAGTTGTCTAAATGGTAAATGTAAAACAGTTAAAATAATATGACATCATTAGAAAACCAAACAAAAAAAAAAGACGAATACATAAATTTCGACAAAGCGATTTGATTACCAAAATTTAAAAAAATCTAATTATTATTTTTAATATTTAAATTAATGATAAAAATTTGTTATTTTTAATACAAATGTTGAACTTTTACTATTAGCAGATGGGTAAAACAATATAACAAATTAAATGATTATTATAAGAATAGATTTGTTATATAAAATAAATTCTCAACAAAATTGATTCCATTTCACATTGTATACAAAACATATCTTTACGATTATTATCAGTGTACCTCACAATTTTGATTGACGATAACTTTTCCTCTTCTCTTAATTAAAACGTTCAGTAACGAAATATTTCACTTCCAAAAGTTATACTATACAAGCAAAATTGTCTTCCTCAACATTTTTTTGAAAGAAAAAATCACTACTAAATCACCAACGATTCATTATTTATATATATAAATAAGAACAAAGTATAGAGAAACCAAAATTTGTATCTAGATGCCTCTAAGTCAAGGCATGAGGAAGTCTCCACTCTCCACATCCACCTGCTCTACAGTAGTCCTAATAAATTATAAAAACAAAGAAAAAGGAAAAACCAGAGACAAAGGACACATATATCTATACCGAATGAATTCTATTTTTTTTTTTTTTTTGTATTTTACTACACCCAATGATTTTGACTTTGATTGCAACTCGCAGTAGTTTGTTTCTGCGCAGAAACAAACTACAGGGAATTACAACTCCACCCAAATTCATCAGTAGTAATCGACATCGCACTTGGTGGTCTCGGCGATGCCGGGTCCGGAAGAACTGATCGGAACCTTCAAACCACACTTGATCTTAGGCTTAAACCTGCCGGTCTTGACTAAGCCCAACTTAAACCTAACCCTCAAATACAAATTGACGTCAATATTGTAGACCCCAGCGTCCTTCTCCTTGTTGAAATCTGTTTTTCCCTGGCTCCCAAGCACCAGCAGATTCTGACCCTCAAACGCCGGCCGCAGGTAGCTGGTGTTCTTGTGGCCCTGATAAAACTGCGTCAAGGTAACGGCGTCGAACCGGACATCCTGGTACAAGGCGCGGGCCTCGATCCTGTCGTAGTAGATTCCGATCCTCTTGTTGGGGTTGCGGACGGTGATGTTGAGGGCTAGGTTGTAGTGCAGGGTGTCGTTGCCGGTGAAGTTGAACTGGGTGAGCGACACATCGGTGACATGGACCTTGACCTTGTTGGGACGGAATATGAGCCAGAGAACGAGGACGACGATGCCGATGATGACGAGGGAGGTGACGAGGAGCTGGAGAAGGAGTTTGAGGAGGCAGCAGCCACAGCAGCAGCTGCTGCGGGGGTGGCCATGGCGGTGATATGTGCGCGGCGGAAGAGGGATTGAGGGGCCGTAGTAGGCGCCGTTCAAATGGGGGGACTTCTGTGCCATGAATGGAATATTCAGGGATCAAGAAATTAATGGGAATTATGGTGGCCGAGGTACAGATACACAGTTTATATATAGACAGAAGTTGGGGAAGGCAAGTCGAACTAGGAGAGAAAGGCCGCGTCAATTGACGCGGTTGCTTAGGGGTTTAGATTTTTGGGGCGCCGTATTTTATTTTCTATCAGTATTAACACTATATTATAAATAAGTTTGTATACTCATTTTTAAGAATTCTTGTAAGTAGTATTTTTTTCTTAAGTTGTCTAGTTACAATTTTTGGAAAAAAAATAGAACAAAAAAACAAAAGTTGTATGTTTGCCGGGTAGTTTAAAAGTCAATGCTGGTTACACTTTTTAAAAGTTGTGTGCTTGTGGGAATATGAAACCGAAAATGGAGTTTTTATTTTTTTTCATGCGGTGAGGTTATACTGGTTTACCAATAAATGTACTACTATGGTTAATAAATACTATGAAGATTGTACTGCACAAAAATGGGAAGAAAAACAAAAAATATGAACATGCATTATCTAGTTGTATCCCGTTTAAAATTTTATTTCTCTAAGGCCGGTTGGTTTCCCTTGGGAAAACCTACAAAGTACTAGCTAACTTTTGAGGGATGGATATGGTGTTGATATGTGCAACCAAACTCTTCTTCTGGTGGTTAAGGTCTGTGCCTTATGGTGGTTATTAGGTTTAATTAATTAATCATTCAAGGAATCAAGGTTATTATTAAACTTGAAGTCTTGCGTTAGTGCCAAACTTACAATTAAGTGCATGGGAAAGTCTAAGGACTTGAGCTTTTATTGCCAAATGAAACTTATAATTTCTTCTCTAATTCATAAAAAGTCCTTTAACATGATCCTAAATATCCAAAAAGAAAAAAGAAAACAGTAGTGTTCAACTCTCTTATGTACTAAAAAGACAAACAAAAACAACAAAAAAAACAAAAAACTGTTAGAGAAGTTCACCAACCCTGCAGTTTAGTTTAAACTACCATTATTGCCCTGTAGTTTCAACTCGAATTTTTGTAAGATGAATCGGACTGCCAGAATCAACCTTACATAAATGCTACTCATAATACGTTGACGAACCAAGAGAAAAACATACAAGAAGAACGCCGCCTCCAAAGTTCATGTAAATCTGGATTAGGCGTCCAGTGGAATGGGTTTCGTTCAGAACATGGGAATGGGCTTGGGCCGCTTAGATGAAGGAAATCTGGCCATCGTTGCAACCGAATCTTTGCTGGAAATTTTACGGAGATTTTTGTATGGGCAAGCTTCACAGGGGATGTTGTATGTGTTGCGCATTTCGAGTTCCCATCTTATATGGCTTGGATAAATGAGATTTATAGCGTTTGTAAGTTACATATTACAGGTGAACTATATAGAGAAAGAAATTCATACTTGGGTCATTGATATAATATGATTCAGAGCAGTTGAGCAAGTCTGATTTACCCTTTATGTGTAAAGTATTGTAAGGTCTATTTAGTTTTAAGTTGAGTTTTTTGTTTATTCCAATTTATTTTTTTCCCTTTATTTGGAAGACCCACTTTTCACATTTAAATTCCTAACTTTTAACTTTGGCCAGTAAGCCTAACATTCAAAAAATCTTAAGCAAAGATTTTATCCTATCTACTCCCTAGCCTCTATAATGTAGCAATTTGCCTCCTGATCTATTGCCTATAAATACATACACACCCACTTCACTCGTTTCTTATCCACAACTTGCTCTCTCTTCTCCCTCAAAACAATTCAACCCTCTATCTTTGTTTATTCAAGTTGTTTTTGCTGATTTTTTAGTATTTCTGTTATGAGTACATAAAGTACAAAAAAAACTTACCAGCTAACCAGGCCCGTTGTTAACTTTTAATTGCCCACTTAAGCCTTAGCTCATAACAATATACTAATCTAATTAATCACCATTTGTAATTGTGGGCCATCCGCAGTAAGCGGACGATGCTTCGTCGTCGATAACCCGCACTCAATTTTTCCTGTCATCGTCTCCTTTATGCCTCTACTTTCCAAAAGTAATCAGTTCCCACCCCGTCGTCAGATTGATAAAACATGGGGTTAATACCGCTATACGTTAAACTTTGTTTATTATTAGAGTTAAAGATTTAAAATATACACTTTTTCTTTTCTTACACTGCTCGAAAGAAACTGATAATTTAAAATATATATTAGCTTAAAAATATAAGCACACTAAAATTAGTGACAAGTGAAAACCATACAATTTAAAGTAGAATTTTAAAATTTTTTAGGACAATGTAAAAAAAGGTGAGAGGATCCTTCAACCTTATCAATAATTGTAATATTAATTAAAGTTTAGGGGTAACTGTAGTAACCCTAAGCATGCATAGTAAGAAATATATTTACAGATGTATATAATGCGTTGATTTTTTTTATACAAAAATAGACAATTATTTTATGCGTGCATAAGAATGCAATAAAAATTTTCCTATCTCTATCATTATTTATTTCACAAGCTTACTCCTATAATTGTAGAATCACAGGAAGACCAAAAACGAGCTAAACGAAGTGTGAAGTTGGAATGATATATACGAGAAAAATTATTAACAAATATGTGCCTAAATTTGTGTTTTGGACTAATAGCATTGGTAATAATATCTTTTTTCCTAAAGGAGATTGATACTTTTTGGTCATGTTTATAAGACTTAAAGAAGGAGATTGATACTTTTTGTTCATCTTTATAAGATTTAAAGACGTCTCAAATCATAATTAATTCTAATGTTGGATCTTTTGTAGCTATCATGTGCATGCTTGCGCACAACTACATAATTAAATTACTTTGATAATTAAATTACGGCATTGATTATAGTACACACAAAAAAAAAAAAGGTTTGAAAATATACTACCTTTTGTTGACGGATCTAGTTAGAGTATAACTCTTAGTTTTCTCTCATAGCTGTGGTATTCTGTTAGGCTACATTTTTCTATGTATAAGTTTACTACAATATTCTCCCTTGGATGATTACCAATAAGAAAAATTTTGGGTTAACTGTAATTAACAAATTTAAAACGTCTTCGGCGACAGAATGTGCCCAAAAAAAAAAAAAAAGGAAATCGGAATGTGAAAAACAGGACATAAGCAAACGTCTCAAGGTGTCTTTCTCGCGAAGAAAATGACATCACAACCTCCCATCACTTAACCCAATTTCCATCCACCAAAAGTATTTGCTTTTTCATCCTCCTTTTTCATTTTATTTCCAACACATGATTACAAACTGCAAACACGTCAACACTTTCAGTTGTTGTTTTGCTATCTGGCCAATATTATCTCTTTTGATTATTATTATTATTTTCGTCAATAGCAAAATCTAAAATTCCTGCATTGCATTTCGAAAATTAAAAATAGAATACCCGTAGTAGTATCAGGGATATGTAAGAATACTTAACGGCGTGTATGTTATCTCCGTCTCCTCCCGTTCATGCCCGCGCCGCGCCCGCCGACTCAAACGCTGACTTTGCAGTTGCTGACCAACTGGTACTTAACAGCGTTCTCGCCCACGATTACTCCAGTGGCCCTGCTCCCGAACGTAATATACGCCGGACACCGGACGTACAGGTGGTACCTGCCGGATGTAAAGGCGCCGACTTTCCACCTGACGCGGCCGTCGATCTTGATGTTGAGGAGTACGGCGCCGTTCTGCTGGTCGAGGCGGAGGCCGGCGGAGTTGTAAGGCGCGATGGGAACGGCGTTGCCGATGAGAAACGGCGACCAGATGTTGACCTCCTTGTGACCCTGGTAGGTCGGGGGGATACGGGTACGGAGGGTGATCTGCTGGTTGTGGTAGGTGGCGTAGGCATCGAGGCGGTCGTAGTAGACAGAGATGTCGTCGTTGGGATTGCGGGAAGCGAGGGTGATCTGCATGGTGGAGGTGAGGAAGTTGGGGCTGGAGGCGTTGAAGACGTAGACGGTGACGTCCTGGAGGACGAAGCGGGGCTTGGTGGGGCGGAGGACCGCCCAAATGATGAGGATGACGATGAGGACTATGAGGAGGAAGATGAGGATGCCGGCGAAGATGCGGCGGAGGATCCTCCGACGCTTGTGGCAGTGGTGCTCGCACTCCTTGACGGACATGGTGGCGCCGGCGGAGGAATGACAGGATCAATCACGAATTGGATAATAAATTGGCTTGTTTGATTGAAGAGAAAGTTTATGGAAAGAGAGACTGAGAGCGGAAGGTAGAGAGAAAGAGAGAGCGCCTACCTGCTTTTGTGAATATTCACCTTAGCTTGCGATGAAAGGGATGTAGTTTGTACTCATATAGAAAGGCAAATTGAATTGGGGGGGCACTTTATTGATTAGAGTTTAATGCAATTCGCACTAATTAGTCTTCAGAATTAATACCCCAAAATGTATTTTCTTTAATTTGTTCTATTAATCTAACTTTTTAATTAGCGGTTATTTAGAAGTGACAATTGTGATTTTACGTAATGTTAATCGGTTAAGTACATATACATCATTGGACATAATATATAGTTAAATGGTGCTGTGTGGGTGGGTGAGGCAAGGACGAGCTAGGAGCAGTATTGTAAGTATGATTAGTTAGCTAAATTTCAACACCTAAACAAAAAACAAATTGATTAATTAACTAATGGCTTGAGAAGATTCCTATCTTGCCCATATGGCTCTTATGTCCCTTTTAAATTTTTGGCTGCTTGTGCTATCGAATGATGGTGGCAAAGGAATGGTGGAGAGTGATTGTGTTAATTTGATGATGATAATTGGAAATTAGGCCCCAACAGGACAGGAAGCATAGGTTGTTCAACACCTAGTAGGCTTAATTGGATCTCTTTTTCGCATTGCTTTCAGAGCCGAGGTAGCTGCGCTAACAAGTGAACTTGGGATCGTTGCGTGCATGTTAATATCAAGTACTAATATGACATGACACTTCATCAGAAGTCATAAAACTTCATATATGTTTCTAGTTTAGCCGTAAAATTTTTTATTATTCTAAATAAGTTGTAAGATTTTGCAATTCGTATAAATAATTAGTCATAAGACTTTTCATTTTTTTTAAATGATTCCTAAAACTTTACAACTCTGTAAACAGTTATTTATAGAACTGATCACTCTTTTAAACTATTTTTTTAAATAAATTTAAACTATTTTATAACTATCATTCAATAAGTTTCAATTGTGAAATAATTTTTTAACAGTGCATGAACCATTTAAATTAACTGTTTTTTTTCTCTGTAAATTATTTTACTGTTCACTAGCTATATTTCATTAAGTATAGGACTAATTATTAAAATTTTAACAAAGTTTCAGAACAGATATAGGAAAAATTAAAGATTTTAGGACTTCAACAAAAAAATAGGATAAATTTTAAAACTAAAAAGGCACTTTCCCCAATATTAGTACTTGATGATGATACTTCAAATTATGAGCGTCTGATTTTGGGATGAGAAGGTACTTGAAAATCCACTTCTATTGGCTTCAAACTCTGCTGCAACTTCCCAAGTCTCCACCACCTCTGTCCGGCAGGCAAATCTAAACCCAGTACCCCAAAAACCACCAACCTTGGACACAGTATCAGTATTACTGAAGCCTCTACGTGCCGCTTACTAAGTTAAAATTAATCATGCTATTCATTCTATACTAATACTACGTTAATACTTATTAATTCTTAATTAAGCAGGCAGCCACTAGCATATACTATATGAAGATAAGGGGTAAAGATGGAAGGTTGGCTCCAGCCTTGCGATTGACGAAAGTGATACACCCTTGTCTTTGTCTTCATTCTTCATATGCCCACTACCATCTAAAACTGCCACTTCAACCTCATCGCCTTCCCCAAATAATTAATTAATAAGCTACCTTCCATCATCTCCCATGTATTTGTTAGGTCATTCCAACTTTATGCTTCTTTCATCTTTTTAATTATTTTTCCTTTTTAAACATCTATACCTACCACTGGTATTTAATCCATCAAATTTCATCGTTATATATCTGTCATATGTACCATTTTCCTTCTAAAAGTGATACAGTGTAATCTGCGAGAAAAAAAATCATAATAGAACATTGCCTAAGAACATGATAGGCTTCTTATTTTACAAATTGCGGAGCGAGTTGGTGAAACTGCTGCTAAATACAAAACTGCAGGCGGATGGGGGAAGAGAGGGTGGAAGATAGCAACTGATGCAGATAGGATTGGGAAAATGACTAATTCACTAGCGGAGATAAAAAAAATTAGGGATAAAAATAACAAAAAATTGGAAAACATGGCACACCCTCTCCAGCTTAACCCTGTCATTGAAATTTACAATGAAGTAAACAATCTTAACTCTTTAGAAGAGATCTACCCGGTCCGTTCAGTAAGAATACGACTGCTTCTACTCACCATTCATCGCCTTTGATCATTCCATGTTTTACCCTCGAAAAATTCGTTCAGCATCCGCTCGAGATCCTCAGGGGAGTACCTTATATACTTCCCAGGGTTTTTTCCATTCTCAATCTGAGGCCTGTGAAGAGAGAAACAAGGTAAGATTAGTTCCACAAGTGCTGAAAAATTAACAATGTGTAGGAAAAGATTCCGCAGATGATGAGAGAACGTGCCCAAAACGTTTGAGAAATGATCTATAGGCAGGCAAAAGGACTTCAGCAACGGCCAGCCTCAGTGATTCCCGCAGCTCACTGTCTGGAACCGTCCACTGGGATTGCCTTTGGTGAATCTCCTCGAATTGAATGTTAAAAGTCTTGAACCTGTCTTTTACCATTGCTCGCGAAAGTCCAACCCCACTGTCGCCCCCCTGAACAGTCAGACACTGCAATATCTGCACAACTAAAACAGGAGCAACTTAGCACAGTATCCTAGCCATGCAACAGGACAAATACTTGGTAAGAAAACCAAACCAAAAGAAAACGAAGAAGATATTGAATCTATATCTGCCGCTCTTCATTATAAACCTCCTCACACTTGCATGCGTTGGGGTGCAGAAGCTATTGAACCCGAAATTCAGAGGTTAGAGTAAGCCATATCTAGTTTTTCATATTTTCAGTATCTGCAAATAACATAGTGGCTAAAACACTCATAATTCTAACTTTTCCTTTCTCCCAACATGATCAACAGCATCACGGAGTGGCTGGTGACAATACCCAGTTTTCCTTAGTATGTCAACCAAACTCTACTGATAGAGTTATTGTGGCAATCCTACCAAGTTGTAATACATGGTTCTAGGCTAGTTGATGCCAAGCAAACAAAGGTTTAGTTGGTGCACTCCATTGCATGCTATACATGCAAGAGATATGCTAGGAAAAAAAAAAGCCAGTAATCAACAAGTGCAGTAATGCTTTTATTGTGGCATGGAACATAAAATGGATAAAATCTACTACTATTCGCTCTGTAATAGAAGAAACAAGGTGAACAGGAAAATGGAGATGATTAGGGAAAAACTGAACCTCAATAGCAAACAAATGAATCAGTGCCAACCATTTCAATAGGATAATGATTTTATCATGAACATTATCTCTTCAAAATCCAGGCATCAACGCCAAATACTAAAGACTTGTGATTGTCTAGATGTGTCCTACGAAACAAGTTTATCAATAGGACCAAACGTCATCATCAAAACCAGGGATTGGATAAATGGATAAACCTTTGCCCAGGACACCCTTTTGTACTGGTTTGCATGCTGCTGAACAATCCGTCGGTGTATTTGAACCCAATCATCACCCAACAAATCATTGGCTTCTGACCTGTGGACAAACATTAACAGTTGAGGACAATCACCTTCATGACTCCCCATTACCACAGGTATCTTTTAACTACGAGATAGCGAGACGGGAACAAAAGCTACATGCAATTGCACACCTTCTAACAGATCTCACAATGTAGTGAATGTTGTTCATAAGAAAAAGTTGAGTCAAAGAAGGATCCCTATACTGCTTGGACTTTCCATCAAGGTTAGTCTGCAGAGCCTGCATGATCCTTGTTGTAACAGATCCCAACTGAGCTTCTGGATCACCTTCATCAAACTCTTGAAAGAGTTGCTTCAGTGTTGATTGGTAGCTGCTCACATAAAGAAAGCAGCCGTAAATCATGCATAATGTCTGGATGGCATTCAAGCGTGAGAAAATACTTGAAGAAAACTTATAAGAAAAAGGTGGATAATTGGTCTCAAGCACTGGTCTGTGTATAAACTAGCAGGAGAAAACCAGTTCTGAATGGAAAGGATTATTGGAATACAGGCACTATTTCTGATCATCAGAAGAAAGGCATGAGTTTGAAAACTAAAACGGTAGTAAATCAGAATTGTAATACTTACTCAAATAGAAACTTCACATAATTTATGACATAACTAGTTAAAGGATGAACAGTTCCATCCATAACAGCAGTTCTAGTGGCATCTTTCTCAACAGCCTCCTCAAAATCTCCAAAGGTCTCTTGAGCTGTCTGAGCTAACCTTTTTGTCAAACTTGATGCTGATTCTCGCATATCTGCGCAAGCTTTATCCGCAAATATTGATTCAATCTGGCTCCATCAACACAACCAGAGGGTTGAGTAACATGAGAAGGAGAAGGGAGAAAAGTGTGTGGAGAAAAATAATGGAGAAAAAAATATTGGGTTTTGAAAGTTAAGGACAACAATTTATATCCATATGCCAAGGGTCTACCATCACTTAAACGAACATGTAGATAAGGATGACCTAATCACAGTCCTGGAACATAAGATAATGCTAGTGTCACGATTCATGCCACCTCTTGCCCTTAGATATGCAAGTTCCTCACCATGTTATGTACTCCAAAACAAAAGAAAGATACAACTGTAGTGATGCTATTGCAAAGGTGAAAAAATTTCTTTTTCTCAAATATTTCAGTCTCACAGTTTAGAAGCTTTTGCAAATGAGAATATGTAAACAAGATAGAACATTCATAAAATCTTTACAGATTACAAGAAAATGAACATTCATTAAGAGGCTGAGGCCCAAAATGATCAGAATTAAGGCTTTACTAGTGCTTTGTATAATGGTGAGGCCTACTGACCCATAGCCAATGTTATGGTTGGATATTTTAAAACTGTGTTATTCCACATTGTTAAGTCCAAGGTTTTGTCAGTATTTTTATTTTCGCTAGGCCTTTCCATCTATTATCAATTGACTTTCTGTTGGATGCTTTAACATGGTGCCACTCCTAAGCTTACACATTGCCCTGTTTATTAGTTGGTAGTCCAATCGTCCTTATCATGGTCATTAAAGTCGTTTTTCAGTCTCATCAGCCTACACGTGAGGGGACATCTTAAGTGCTGTAATCAAGTGTTGTCAATATAAGAGATTTACTAGTGCTTTATATCTATGGTGCAGCCTCTTTAGCAATTGCTAATTGTTGTTAGGTTGAATGCTTTAACAAAAATACTTGAAAAGGACCATAAACTAGGACCATACAGAAACATATGTTTCCCTGGGAATAGCACATACAGAGCAAATATTGACAGATTTCTTGCACTAAATAATTTATTTATCACGAAATAAATGTGTTGATAGAAATTAAAATTATCATACCTCTGGATGTAATTCCCTCATTATCTCATACATATCCAAAAGAACAAATAACTTTTCTGGTGACCTCTTGCTTCTGGCAATGGCCTCTCCAAAACTAAGAAGTACAGCCATGCTATTTGAAGAAACTTCAGCAAAACATGGTTCCCTTAAAGAATCAATATCTGCCAGTATTTGATCACATATTTTCTTTTCTGCAGCAAATAGCAGTTTGACCTATGGCGATAATTGCAATATAGTTAAAAAGAGTAAAGGAAACACTGAAATAATGTTTCACGTGAATTCTTACAGCAATCCGCATATAATGTATCCAATTTCCAATCTTAGCCTCCAAAACTTCCCACTGCATTCTCTGGACATCATCTTTACTTAGTCTCTCCACACCAAGTTTTTTTAGGCTCTGCTCCAGGACTGAAGCACGAGTATCCCTACCATTGACAAAAAATTTATAGTTGGACTTACTACGATTCAGAAAGTATACATATTCAGATGACAGAGAAGAGCGCAGAGAAGAAGCTTGAAAGAGAATGATGAGCCATCCATCTAGACAATCAAAATTTCTTTCTTTTTCCAGTAAAAGAGCATCAAGAAATTGAAGGAAAAAATTATCATTGTACAGGTTTTGAAATTTCCATACAATAGTATAATTTAATGACTTGAAAATTGCCAAACGTTTGAAATATGATATTCTTATTTTGATATAATTCATTGAATTGGAAACTATTACACATACGAAATTTGTAAATGTGTCAGTACCAAGTTCAATGCGTGAACTGTTAGAAACAACCACAAAAATTTTAGAGTCAATTTATTTTAACTTAAGTCAATTGACTTAAAAATAACTTATTTTTATTCTTATGTCTTTTTATCCGGAAGTAATTTTAATTAAAAGCTAATATTATGTAGGTGCAATAACCCCTTAAAAATACAATTTTTATAATTTTACTAAATTTTTATAAATTTTTCTAGTTTAATGAATTAAAAAAAAATCATAAAAATTTGACAACATCAAGAAAATTTACTTTCAAATGGATTATTGCATCTATATAATATTAGCTTTCAAATGAAATTGGTTTCAAGTAAAAAAGATTAATATCCTGGTAAAGAAGCTTCCTTACAACTACATTTTCTTGCTAATCGCATCATAAACAGCTATCCCAAAAACAGATGTCCATTGATGAAACTGGATACCAAGAACATGGACTCTACATTCCCTAGTTGTAGAAGCTTGCGCATACCACAAAAGATGCTTCGGAATTTTTCTCAACTCTGACCATTATTTTAGATTCTACAAAAAGTTACTAAACACAAACTCCAATAAAGGAATATAAGTAAAACTTGGAACAATCGGTCTGCGGATGAAACAATAAACAGGTCAAGAGAAATGAAAGTTCACCTGTAGATTCTAAAAGCTTGCTGCTGGTGGCCAGATTGAACCATTTGCTGGGCTAAATCATGTAGCAAAGGCAACACCCTGGGTGGTATAAGAGTTGGTGGTGTGTAGACAGCATTTAAGTTTTTGTTTGGATCATTATGACTCTTGTTACTAGCATCACCTGGCTTCCGAGGCGACCCTGCTGATGGCCTTAAGGAGTCAGGAAGGCACTCTAAAAGGCGATCAGGTTCCGCAGGTTTACTGAAATTCAAAAAAGTCAATGACTTGAAGGCATGTCTACCTGTCTAACCAGAAACATTGCTAAAGAAAACAACATCAAAGATGCTCACAACCTCCAGAATCCCTGATCCTAATATCATCAGGAGTAATGCACCTAATTAGTGAAGTTGGCAGGTCATGACTAGGATTGTAACAAAAACACTGCTAAAGAAAACTACATCGGAGGTGGACACTCCCTCCAGAATCCCTAATCATAATGTCATCAGGAATAATTCATCTAATTAATGAAGTTGCGAGGTCATGACTAGGATTATAACAAAGGGAAGAGAGAAGAGGAGAATTGCAAAGCTTTTACGAGCCATCAATTCCATACTAGGTTTCTTTATAACACACCCAAAGCACGCTTGTACATGCGCACAGATAATAAACGGTGTGCATGTATGAAAAATAAGAACCTGTAATTTGTTAATAGCGTCCTGAACTCATCTTCTAATTTTGAGATGGCTTTGGCAAGTAAGTTATTTGTGTGCGTGAGCACACTATCACTGCTCTTGAAACTTTTGTTGGTGCTGAAAAAATTAAGAACGCCCCGTAGCTGATCAATTGCTTCTAAGTAGCTTTCAAGATCTTCATGCGGCCCTCTAAGAATTTTCGCCTCTGCCTATAGAAAACATCAGCAGTGTATCAGCAGGAAAATACAACGGAAACTCTAACAATCAAGTGTTTCAAGAACAGCTTTCCATTACAAACTGACTGAAAATGGTTATCTCAGTTACTACTTACTCGTTAGTACAGCCAACTGATTAGTCAGCTAAATACAAGATGTTCAACCAATAGGCGTAAACATTTACAATAATCGAGCCAATGTATTTAAGAATAACTAGCAACTGGATGGAGAAACCGACCTTGCGAGAAAGATCAAAATTCTCCAAAATAAGCTCTGCTGCCTTCAGACTCTTATCAATGTTCTCATGAGCATTTCTAATCGAGTGCGTCCTTATCTACCAAAAGCCAATCCAAACAGAAATCAAAACAGAAACCTAGCAACACTCCTTACAAATCAAGCCATGAGCCAGCTAAATCATCAGCAACAAATTGAACAGAGAGCGAAATTCAGGAAATCTGAAAATTAACAATCACATTGCTGTGAGAACGAAATATTCTCGAGAAGGGAGAGAGAGAAAAGGGAGACCTGAGTGGGGCGCATGGCGGTCTCAAGGGCGGAGAGACGATGATCGAAGGAGCCGAGAATGGCGACCATGCTCTCGGTGATGGTCTGGCTCTTGTGGAGTGACTCGCGCACCAAGGTGGCTCGCTCCCGAAGCGCTTCCATCGCCTTGGGCACACCCATCTGGTGTTTGCTCGGCAAGAAAAACGAATTGAATTTGAATTTGGAAACGCGATTTCTCTTTTTGCCAGCAAAGCGAGAGATTTTGCGAGTTACGTTGTCGCTTTCGAGCGCTTATGTCGCTCCAGGTTGGGGGACAGATTACAGAGAGGGGACGACAAATTACGAAGTCGTTATTTTGAAGCAACCCTTGTGAAGGGCCGTGGGTCCGGTCCAGGTCCTTTTTTCTTTTCCCACAGGCCACAGTCCCAGATACCGTTAGCTACTTCGAATTGGCAAAAGATTCTTGAGAAAGAAAAACAGTTCCATGAGAATAAAAAAAGAAAAGTAAAAACTTTGATAAAAAGTTAAGGTAAAATTTTGAAACTAAAAGAGGGAAAAAAAATAAAAACTTTAAGTATCAAAAGATAAATTATAGATTAAAATTTTGTTTTAGAAAAGAGAAATAATATAAAAAAATTAATAATAAAAGATAAAAAGTGAAATTTCAATTACAAAAGTAAGGTTTAATGATTAATTAATAAATAAAAAATAATAAAAAATAGTCTTCAGGCCAAGAGAGTAAATTTAAAGATTTTAAGAATTAAAAGTTTAACCATCAACTTAATAAAGAAAAAAATAAAATAACTGAAAGCATTAACTAAAATGAATTAACTTTGACCATACAAAAAAGTAAACAATTCATAGTAACAAAAGTTTTGTTTTAAAAAATAATAATAATAAAAACTAAAAAATGTGAAACAAAATCATTATGGTTGATTAAAAAAAATAAATCATGATTACCAAGATTTTTGCTTTAGAAGACAATAAATAAAAAAATTAAAAAAATTAGAGACCAAGAAAATAAATGAAAATATTTGGGGACCCGCACATCATAGCAAATACTTTTTGTAATAATTTTTAATAATAATAGTGCAAAATAAAATACGGTAGTGCTTTGAAATAATACATGTTTTTTTTAATTAAAAAATAATTCACTAAAAATTTTCATTTCTTATAAACTCAAAATCTAATATTTAATATCTATAAAAAATTTATTTTCAAATTTAAAAATTATAGACCAAATTAATTTATTAAACTATAGAGCTTGAAGTAAATAATTGATGCTACAAAATTAATAACCAATAATGATTAAAAAAATGATTGAAATACAAACCTATATTTAATATATTTTAATCAATTAACAGTCTAGCCATTAACTTCATAAAGGTAAAAAGAAAAGAAAGTAAAAAAAAACTAACCAAAGCTTAATCAACCAAAACCAAACTAAAAGTAGTCAAATTATAATTATTAAAGTTTTATTTAAGAAAACAAAAATAAATATAATCAATAAAAAAAGTTAGGATCAAGGCAAAAAAAACTTTAGATATTAAGGATTTAACAATTGACTTAATAAAGATAAAAAATGGTTTAACTAAAAAATAAATAAATTATGGTCACTAATGTCTTATTTTAGAATATAATATATAAACACAATAAAAAAAACCTAGTGGCCAAATGAGCAAATAAAATATCTAATTAAATAGTTATACAATTCGGAGATCAAAATGCAAGATGGACATAACTCAGAGCCTAAAATAGAAAAATTATAAAGTTAGAGACTAAAACAGCATTTTAACAAAAACAAATATGAGACAGACTAAAACCAAGAAAATTACAACGTAGGCCATCAGAAAGGCGAGCATCTTGCCAAAAGAGGATCCGACTAAAAAAAGAGCAAATCGCAACATAAAAAAACAAAAAAAAAAAAAAGAACGTTGAGCTATTCATCTACAATGATCATTGTTGATGAACAATGAAATCTCTTCCTCTTTTTGAATATAGTATAATTAGTCATTAACCTTTTTTAAAGTTTGTGACTTAATTCGTTTGCTCATAAATATTGATGAACAAAAATTCTCTTGATCTCTTTTAATTTTGTATAAAAGTGCTTTTATTTTAAAATCATCCAAATAAGTCTTTCCTCTTCCTCATCCTCTCCAAGGCAGCATGCAAAAGATGAGTCATTGTCAAGGTCATAGACACTTAGCACTCTTCATGGGGAGCATGAGTTTCAGAAATGGCATTGTTAGAGTACAACCTTTCCTTTTGAACCTTTACTTTTCACCTTGAAATTGCATGCTTTTAGTAGTGATATTGTTGTAGATTATGGTCTTTGATATTCTTTTGGGAGGACTTAGGCTACAATTTGATTACTTTTAGATGTCTGACATTTTGAAATACAATGTTACTTGAATTTGAATCTTTTACCTAAAATGTCTCTTTGCGTTACCAATTTAACTAAGAACGTGGGACCTTTTTATCTCCTTTTGTTTCACCTTCAATCACGACTTTTTAGTACTTCATGATGAGTCAACATGTTTGCTTATTAAAAATGTATGTTCTAATCATCCCTATCCGTCTTTCATGTTTCTGGGCTTTATGTTTCTAGGCATCAAAGTCGAGTTGTGTTCAGTAAATAACTATTTCTGATTGTTGCTCAGCAATCAGCACTACGTTGTTTGGACACTAAAAATATCATCACAACAAGCTGGTTTTAGAAGCTGATTTTCAATAATCTTACAAAATATTTTAGTGATTAATTTTATTTGCACCTCCCCTATCTTTTCTTTTCTATTGGAGGCTATTTCTCTACTTTTGCACATGTTGTACTCAATCAGATGCTAACCAATTAATAGCTATTGAAGCATTTGAGAGAGACTGTATGTACCGTTGCCAAAGCAGAAAATCACATTCATACATTTTTTTTACCAGGCTGCATCTTCAACAATTTGTAGATCCTATTAAAAAAAAGGCAAAAGTTTCAAATTTACTACTAATGTTTAGGCACGGCCTTATAGTTGTTGTTATAGTTTTTTTTTTACCCAATCTCCCACTAATATTTCAAAATGAGCTCAAATTGGTAATTGACTATTAAAAATTACAATTTTTATAATTTTAGGGTAATAGTGTAACCTTTAACAAAATTTAAGGATTTTTATGTAATTTATTATTTTTTTTAATAGAATCCAATACCCGCCGTGCTCTCGCTACCTCTAACACCCACCATCTCCAACACTTGCACCACACCTGCCACCTTGCCAACTGTATCAATTTGAGCCCATTTTAAAATATTAGTTGGAAATCAGGCAAAAAAAAATTTATTATAGCAAATATGAGCCCGCACTTAAACATTAATAGTAAATTTAAGATTTTTGTCATTAAAAAATGCCACTTTTCACCATCCATGACACATCCATTGCGATGAACTTGCATAGAATCCGCTGCAAAGGACTGGCCATCGTAGCTAGTAATTGCTTAAACCATGTGATAATAAATAGAAATTCACAAAGAAACTATCCAATTGATTAAGATACACAATGAAGATTATATTAATATGATTTTGCAGTTCTCAAAAAAATATAATCTATTTCTTTATTTCAAGTAGTTATTCCTAAAATGAAGAACTTGTTATCATTAACTCTATATTCAAGAATTCCAATCTAATAATTAGTCCAGTGGAGATAATTATCTCATTTGCAAACTTATTTAGGCGGGATTCAATACATGACGGAATTGCCTAATATTGTAATCATAGTTTAACCCGAATGGCATGACATGAGTTCTAAGTTTAAGCAACAGTAATATCTGAATCGATTAGTAACCGAAGAGAAGCGTTGTGACCTACATGTATCCCACAAAAAGACACCGATACAGGTAAGTAAGTCTATATATGAACAATTGAAAAATCTTTTCCTGTAGTCTGATGCTCGTTAATTTTTCAATTAAAAGCCCCTAAAACCAGAAACCTTGTAGAAAAGATTCATACGATTATAATCAATTCAACACGGTTTATCGCTGTACAAATTTCCATTCCCACGTTGCCGCCTTCAACGAGGCTGCTTTTTAGCTGGGCGACCAACGGCGCCGGCAGCCGACCTGAACTCGAATGTCACCAGGTCGTTAACGCAGTGGTGAAATCCCATTTCCTGACCCGTTCCTTTGGCTTTCTCGCACTCCTCGCAGACTAATGCCTTCCGCTCCTTACTCACTTTCGAGTCCGCCATTCCCAAACTTACCAAGAAATTGTCTTTCGAAATCTGCAAATCCCTCACCCTCCTCTCGAACTCCTTATACCCTTCTACAACCCCAGCGTCTCTCTTCATCAGCGTGAAATTGCCCGCCTGCTCGTTCCAATGGTTAAGAAGCTGATTCTGGCTCTTAATCGGACTCCTGGCCGTTCTTTGCTTCAACACAACGAGAAAGGAAGAATCCTTCTTCGCACAGATTTTGGAGAAATCGGATTTTAAGTTTACGAGTGTCATCACCTCAGGCCGTCTCTGACTGGTGAGGTAGACGGAGAATTGGCTGGGAAGTATACCGATTTGCTGGCTGAGAGTCAACCGGAAGTCTTGGAAACGGGTGGAAGGGAATACGACAACGTCTCCGATGGCCGTCTCCGTCATTCCGTCGCTGAAGATGACGGGGAAAATGAAGGAGCCTTCGTACCTGGAACTCAACATGTTGCCTGCAATGACGTCACTCACCGGCGAGAAGATGGGAGATTTTGAAGAAGATGAGAAGGAAGAGAAGGGTTTATATACGAAAATTGGGGTTTTAGCCTTGTTGGGGTGGAGAGGTGAAAATATTACGAGGGTCGAGGGTAGAATTGGGATAAAAAAGTGTAAGGATTGGGAAGATGCTTTGTGGTGGTATATTTATAGACCAGAGCGAGACTTGGGGATCAAGGAAGGAGGTGTAAACAAAAGGACGCAATAAATGGCAGTGAATCGGCTACTCCGAGGCTCGCCGTTTTATTTGGGAGATGGCCGAGAATGCCCTTTCAAAATGAGCAAAATTTCGGGTGTGCCACCACCGTCTTTAAGAGTCTCTTGCTCCGCCTTATCCATGGATGCTCCGCCCGAAGGGTACCGGAAGAGTGTCGGAATCTGTCTCCTCGGCCCTTCCAAGAAGGTCATTTACTCCTCTCTCTCTCTCTCGTCTGTGTATCGGTTAACAATTTCTCGATTTCGTATATCTGATGGTATGAGGTTTGGGTCGGGATTGCAGATATTTACGGCTTCGAGGATCTATTTTCCTTACACATGGCAAATGCCTCAGGTAGTGTTAAAATATCTGGGTGTTTTGAGTTTTTTTTTTCCTTTTTCATTTCTAATTTGGGCTTCACAGCTTTTTGATTACTTCTTGGGTTTTTGCTAGGATTAACTTTGTGTAATTCTGTATGCGAAGGGATTAGTTTCTCTGTAATTCTTATCCAGCTTAAGCGAGTGGCTTCTTATCTTATCCATGAAAAAAAAGTGAGTGGCTTCTTTAACATGGAAAACGATTGGGATTTAGGATCAAGTATTTTCCAAGAATGAATTCATCTTCTTATTCTACCTTCCAATACATCCATTTCATTTCTTCGTGTAATTTCTGAAATCTATACACTTTTTGCTTCAGTTAAACTTGCAACATTTGCTTCTGTGCCTGGATTTGGAGTACTAGGATGAGATTTTTTCTTTTTTTTAACATAAGACGTAAGTGCAAACTTCCAAAGCCACCCCCTTAGTCCTATAGATTCCATCCCATGGATTCTGGAGCTGAATCTTATCAGTTTTATCGTTGCCTGCATATATTTTTCCTTTTTCTTATCAAAAACTTGACTTACACAGGGTGGTGCTGATGATGGCGAAGATTTGAGGAAGGCAGCCATGAGAGAGCTGAGAGAAGAAACTGGAGTCACTTCAGCGGAATTTCTTGCAGAGGCATGTTTCGCGTTGGCTGTCATAGATAGCGATGTGTTAAGATTTTTGAGCTTCTTGCACACCTGTTCTAAGAATCTCGCTGTGAAATGGATTTTGCAGGCACCTTATTGGGTGACTTATGATTTTCCTCTAGAAATAAGAAAGAAACTTAATCGTCGATGGAGGACAAATTACAAGGGCCAAGCACAGAAGTGGTAAGCATAGAATTTGTTGAACATCATATCAAGACTGCAAATTGGAGTTCTTTTAATTAGCTTAGATTGTGTTTGCCAAATTCAAAGCTAGATGAATCTTTGACCAATCAACATTGGTCCCGGCCATTAATTCTGGTTTCAGTTTTCACTTTGTTTTCTTTTCTGTCCATTGATTTGGACCATCTTTGTATTTGGATTCATTCTCTTCATGCAGATAAGGCCTTAACCATTGGCCAGTGTTTGTATTGTGCGATTATGTCAGACAGTAGTTGCTGCTTTGGTTTTTCCTCTGACCCTTTCTCTTTGAAACAACCCTGAATGAGATTGATGACTGATCTATGTTAAGCGTTCAACATCTGATACATGCTCCGATTGGTATATATTGTGGTTGCTACTGACCATATGTTTTGTGTTCATGTGTGTCATGTAATGCTGGATTGGTGCACATGTATTTCACGTTGCTTATATTGCTTCCACCTATCAATCTTGTGGTACTATATTCAGTTACCATTTGAGAAAAAATAAATTCAGGTTCCTTTTCAAGTTCACTGGAAAGGAGGATGAGATCAACCTTCTAGGTGATGGTTCTGAGGAGCCAGAGTTTAAGGAATGGTCATGGAAACTACCAGAACAAGTTTTGGCGCTTGTAAGTAGAGCTTGTTGACATGCTTATCCCAGGCAGGCGTCAATTATTAAATTATCAGTCTTCTCTACTATTTGCTGAAACCTTCTTGTTTGGCAGGCTGTAGACTTCAAGAAGCCAGTCTACGAACAAGTACTGCGAGTTTTTGGTCCCTATCTCTCTGGGGTTGTTGATGCTGAAATATCTTCAACAAAGAACAAACCTTCTCTTTATGTGCTTAGAAAATAGAAAGTACATTGAGGGAGTGAAATTTTGTGGAGGTTGCTTCATCACAGGCTCCCACTCCCACTTTTTCCCTGGCAAATTTCTGCAGTGATTAAGAAAGGTTTTACAAAATGGAAATTGACTTTTTGGTTGGTCCCCAATTCTTTGATCGGTCGCTTCTGATTGATGATCCACTTTTTTTCTTTCCAAGAAAAGCAACAGATAAAAGGTTGGTTGGTCGAAAAGCATAACCCATAATTGAAGGACCCAAGACCCAAGTTACCAATGTAATAGCTGTTCTTTCACCGACTAGGCATGAACATGAAAACAGCTGCCTTTCTCCAAATGTTCTGAATTTCTTTTAAGTGCATTGTGCAGTGACTATTGACGGTCAAAGAAAGGCCCCAGGTTCAACCAAAAAAATGCAAAGCACACAGACAGAGGACAAGGAGGTTGAGGGTCAAATTGGGGTGAAATGGTAAAGTGACAGGGAGCTACTCATCCCTTAAGCAAAGTCCTAGGTTGAGTCTTGTGAAGGGAAAAAGCAGGTTTTAGAAGAGCTTTTCCCCAAATGGGATTTGACCCAACTCAACTCTGAAGTAATCAAAGCCCAATATAGCCACAGGATGTCAAGGGTTAAAAAAAAAAAAAATTAGCAGTACCACTAAAACCTTGTTGCTAATAGGATCCTTGAGCTAGTTATCCGGCCTAGAGAATGTCTACCATCTCCTTACATAGAGAGCTTGCATCATTGATTAAAGTTTAATGATATTTGCCTTTCATAAAAAAGAAAAAAAAAATCTTGCATCATTGATCATTCTATATGATTGACATTCTTGAAACATACAATATCTTTACAGGGTCCATAACTCAGTTTTGAACTGACAGTCTGAATGACGGGACGATCTAGGAACCCAAGGGCTTGCCTTTATACACGAGGAACGATCTGTTGCCTACGTAGCTGGATGCTAGAGCCTTGCCAGCAGAAGTCGGCTGAGAGAATGCTAACTGAGATCTTTCAAGAATCAAGCCCTTACAGAAGCTATTCCTGCGTGGCCAAAAGACAATGGTCAAAAACCAATCTGAATTGGAATTTGTCACGAGAGAAGTAGCTCAATCTTTCTGAATTGGAATTTGTCACGAGAGAAGTAGCTCAATCTTTCTTCTAATCCTAAAGCATTATCAGTCTTTTCGGGTCTAGTAAACTGGATTTGGTGAATGAGAAATGCATCAGGTTCACGGCAAGAGAATCTGAACTGGAATTGGTAGAAGGTTACTTGGTCTCTTCTAATCCAGTCAGTGTAAAGTGATTTGATTATTATATCAAGCCCAGTAACCAAACTGTGTTAAGTGAGACATGCACAAAGCCAAAAGGGCAGTTGGATTCTGTTTGTGTTTACATAAATTGGTTACCAAGAGTATTTAAAACTTGAAAGATTTTAGGGTTGGGGCAGGTGCCAAAATGCTGCACAAAGATGCTTTGCTTTTGCATGTCTATAAGCACGGGCACAAGAGCATTTTTCGGTCAGTATACCAAAACAATGATTAATCATGCACGAAAAGAGAGAGACCAAAAGCAGAATTTACAGTAACTTACCTAACAGCTTCCAGTAAGTAGGTGGCAAAACCTTTTCTTCTATTGGCAGGAGTTACCCAGACCGCCCTAATGCCACACACAACTGCTACTGGTTCTTCTTCACATATAACTGCTCCATTGTAACTTGCATCCAACTCAGAGGACTGGGCGGAAGGGGCTCGTTTGATGACTTCCCTTTGCAAAGCAATTCCACCAAACTGGAGAGTCACTGGCCTTGGTCTAACAGTACCCACAGCTACATCACTGCCACATTGTTCACCACCTGAACATGATAAGACCTTGAATGCTTCCTTTATTGGCTCTGCAACAAGGCATCCTGCTACCCTTTGGGGTGTAATAAAAAGATAAACCTGCAGACAGAAGGAGAATCATGAACAACACACCTGTAGTTAGGACCTTAATCCAGTCACTGCTGATAGCGTGATTCCAAAACCAGTTATAAGTTGGAGAAAAGGTGGAAGGTAGATATGTAGCTAACGAAGAAGGAAGTGCAAGAAGCTTAAAGATAACAAGTGATTAACAAGCACTAGTGATAACAAAAAGGATCAGGGTAGTAATCAATTTGCTTCATACAATGCTATAGCAAGATCGTGAGCAGGGATTCAATTACCTTACAATGGTTGTCAAATATCCAACTCTCACCAAAGTCAATCTCCATCATCTTAACAACCTCCTGGACCTGCAGATAAAAGTTAAAAACCTGAGTTTAAGCGCCAAACCAGTAGCCAGGTGCCAAAAATTCGCCAGTACCTTATTCCTCTGCGCAGCAGGATCACCATCCAGCACCAAAACAACACGACCATCTTCAAGGCCAGGCATATCAACAACTCTTTCATTGCGCCATCTCTGCAAATTGAATCCAAATTTGAAGGCAAAAACAATCTTTGCATACATTAAGGAAAACAAAAGAACAAGAGTTCAACTATGCAGATAGGAGTACCTTGAAAGGAACTCCATGGGTATACTTCTTATGAAAAGTATTATGGTTCTTTTCATCACCTTCTTCACCAGGAGCATACTTGCATCCACATGTGGAACACGTGCGAAGAAGAAAATCAGACTGTCCTAGCTCTAAATGGAACTGGGCATAACTCCTCTTCTTATTGAGTACTCTCCCAGTAGATGCAGATTTCGGTCTCTCATCCTCATTCTCCAATGTGTTGCTCTTCTGAACCGACTCCTTGATGACTTCTTTGCTATACGTAACAGAACATAGAAGAAAAAAAACTTCAATTTCCCATTGGAAAAAGCAGGCATCAAATGGAAAAAAAAAACTTTGTTTGGCAGGCTATGGTTTATGGAGAAGAAGAGGAATAACCGCACAATATTAAATAAGCATAACCTCGTTGACTTCTTGAGAGAAGTTCCGAAATGGGTTCCAATTTTAAATTTGTATTCAATTCCATGTGGAAGAACAAGAAAAAGCAAAAATTCGGCAAAAAAAAAACCCTCAATCGAATCAAAATGGGCAATAAAAATTTACCCATCAGTCCTTTTTGTTCTACGGCTGTAAGTGTTGAAGAAGTTGTGTTGAGCCTTCTCCCAGATGGCCAATTCATCTTCCTCATCGTCGCAAACCGGAAAGGAAGAGCGAGGCTTTGCAGAAGAAGCGGATGATTTGAAGAAGGAACTGATTTTGGATTGCATGGATGACGATGCCTTCGAACCCGGGCCGCAGAAACAAACAGCGTTAAACCTTTTCTGGGTTTTTGCGGAAAATCATTTCGAAACCTTTCCCGCCTGCTAGCCGAAACTTTCACTTGCCGCCAAATGGATCCGATCGGAAGATTTTGCAAAATTCTATCTGACACGATCCGGCCCAATTTCATTCGCGCATACTGTATTGGGCCCAAAAAGGTTTACGAAACCAATTTTATTTTTGTCGAGTTTATCTTTGTTACTAAAATGTTTCAGCATCTTGTTTTTGTGTTATAAGTACAAAACCTCACTTGTAGTTCATAGATGCCATTGATCCACGAGCATTTTAACACTGTGAGGTTGTCATTTCTTTGTTTTTGCTGGTCATATCCATGGGTACCTAAACTTCATTCCACCGGAAATTTTTATTCTCCTTTCAATTTTCACACAAAAATATGACATTAAACATTAATTATCGTAACATATTTAAATACTAATTATGATTATGAAAAGAGAGTGAACCACTAATTCTTTATTTTTTTTATACTAAAAAACATTTAATAGTAAAAGTATTTATGAGTTACTATAAAGAATATGAATAACATACTGGTTTTTTGAAATTCAAAAAACTTGTAAGTCACAATTGACAATTTTACATGGATTAGGATTCGAACCCCAGCAACAACCAAGGTAGATATGGTAGAAGCTGGTTGGCAGGAACGAGAGAAACACTAATTAAGTGATTATAACTCAAAGAGCATCCGGTTTTAAACCTTTTTCCTCACTTACGGCAGCAAAAAAGAACTATCCTTCGGTCCTTGGCTCTAAAGGCAACCCAGAGCTAGCTTAATTCTTCCAATAAAATAAAGATTTTCGTCACTTAAAGGACTATAATTTAGACACATTTAAAGTGTGCGACCAAGAAGAGACAAAAATGAGGTCGGCAGTCAAGTTTGAAACAATAAGAAAAGGCTTGGGACATTTGTGCGATTTTGAAAGGGAAGCCATGTACAATGAACAAAGTACATAACGCGCAATTCTCAATTATCATACTTTCCAATATGCAAATTATGTATATATGTATTTTTTTTTCAAGTCCTTAGTCATTTGATGAAATGGCAAAGGGAACAAAAGGAAAAGTTGAGGTCAGAGATTCAACTCTCACTTCACCTATTTTCCTAACATAATATCACTTACATTGGTGGTTTCAAATAAGTTAGTGTTCTCCTTTATTCTTTAGATATACTATCTCCTAACTTTATATTATCGTATAATGAATTTGATTACCAAAAAAAATTATATATTTTTTCAATTAAAAAACTCATGAAAAACTCATTATGTTATTTTTAGTTTTGTTAATTTTTTTCATTCAAAATTAATGCTATTTGGAAAGTAATACTCTATTACCTGATAATTACTTGAATAAAAGTTTCTTAAAAATTCAAATTTAATGAAAAGTGCTTATTTTAAAAATATTTTAAAATTACTTTTTGGGTTTCATAAATTATAGATTTTCTTTTTTAGAAATATCATAGTGGGTGCAGATTTCATTCCACCAAAAAGCCTTACGTTACTTTGGTAAGCAAATAACAGTCGAGTTTTATGAACCATATCAGAATCTGCCAACAAAGGATGACCAATTTTACTAATAATACGATTCATAATCTTAGAGTTTTAATATTGTAGTTTGAGACCAGGCAAATGAACCCAAATAGGTATCACTTCAAACATATCTTTATCTAATTGCATATGCATCTCCCATTTCCTTGATGGAAGAGGTTTCCCAAAAACAAAATTCATTGGCCCTTCAAGAATTTTCAACATATCATCATCTGAATGAAAAAGAAATAGAAAGTGACCAAACTGAATTTTAATAACAACAGGGAACATCACCTACTTCCTTTAGGCTTGAACGAACTTGCGCATACTATCCAAAAACACTTTCTCACCCACAACAGTACCCACCACTGTAAGACATCATTCATTACACCCTTTTTCTATTTCTTCATCACTTAACAACACAACATTAGCATCAACCACCCCATTGCAATATTGTAAGGCAAAGTTTGTTGGTTGACGACACTTTAGGTATCCAGGCCTTCATATTCCTTAACAATATATGCCCAAGTCTTCTTCTTTACTTGAGATGCTCCGATCTGGTGTTGAGATCCCATCTCCTAAATAACTAGTGCCTCAACAATTCCAGATCCATTACTTTTTTTTGACTAATCAAACTCCTATACTAAATGGGTCTCAACTCCAACCATTGGATCTCAATTCACAGACCTGCATCTTCGCCCTCGACCGCAGCATGAGACCTTTTGATTTTGTCCCATCCGGCCAGCCCTTAAGGTTCAAATATGAACCCTAGTTTCTAGAGAGAATGAAGAGTTTCTCTCACTAGAAATGAAATTGGCCTTTATAAATTATAGAGTTTGAATGGTATATAAATTAAATGAAAAATTTATAAAATTCTTAATAAAGTTGAAATAAATTATTATTTAATCTCCCACAAGACTTGATTATTGAGTAATTCAATCTCTTTTTTGTTTTGGAAATCATAAATATATATAACAGGTATAAACGTTAGAACACACTCTATATATCAAAGAATTGTGGAATACCTACCTTTTTTAAACCATAAAACTCCCGAACTAGCAACTAGACTAAAAAGTTTGGGCTTTGGATGAAGAATTCTTTCAAATAAATGACTCGGAGAATTTTTAAAATTTTCTTGTTCGCCTGCATGTGCTCATATCTCCCTCCTAAAGGCACCATCTTTAAGCATTTAATAATGGTACTCACGTCCTCGGCAAGTGATTGGTGTGTTATCACAACTTTACACTCTCCTTTCTTTTCTTCAATCTACAAGAAATTATTCCATGGTGCTAGTAAGTTCAGCGGCAGCTTTTCAAACATGTAGCAATACTATATCTTTTACAAACATACAAATTCTAAACATTGATGTGACAAAAAAATGAATGAGATTATTTATTTACATGAATTTGAAATTGAGGTTATATTTTGTGTATTTAGTTAAAATTTGTGGTTGTCATAATGAGGTCTAAGATTCAATCTTCCATTCCTCCCTTAGCGTCTATCCAGGAAAAAAAACATCAATTGAAGGATTTCTTAACTTTGCTACACGTCAATTTGTAGTTCTCTTTGGTGAAAAGTTTTTAGAATGTAGTTTCAGGCTTCCAGCAGAGGAGAAAAACATCTACATTTGATAAGAAAGAAAAATGGCAAAATTTTAAGCAAAATAATTTACAAATGATAGCTCAAAAAATATTATATACAATAATTCAGAAATTTTCTGATTACATGCATGATAATTTATATTTTACTTATTTTTTAGGAAACTATTTTAATTTATTTCTTGGAAAGCAAAACAAAACCATATTTTTAGCTACACTTTTACTTTCATCATTTATTTTTCATAAAGATTTTTCTCACCTTTTTTGTAAAAATTGTCTCATTATTAAGAATTTAGGAGTTTTAAAGATAGTTCTGTTGGTGGAGTTTTTTTTTTTCCTAATTAGTTTTACTTTGCAAACAATTTTTGAAATTAGACTCCTTTTCACATTAATATTTTATGTTTTGGACTTAATATGCCACACAATTTGTTTTTATGCTAATTAATATAGTATAGCGATTTCCTTAGCTTTATCATTTGTTTTCAACAAAAATTTGGAAAATTAAAAGTAAAATCCACCCACTTTTATCAAAGTATTAGCTAGCACTTTCATTTGCAGCATTTCTTAAATCAAAATATAAGTTTCATGCACTACTAGAAAAAATGGAATTAGCGACGGCGTTTTTAGCGACGGCTAAAAACCGTCGCTAATTAGCGACGGTTAATAGTCGCTAAAAGTCCGGTGAGAGTTTAGCGACGACTGTTCGTCGCTAATATTTTAGTGACGGGCAACCGTCGCTAAGTTAGTGACGGCAAGTAGTCGCTAAAGTTAGTGACGGCTTGCCGTCGCTAAGTTAGTGACGCATAGCCGTCGCTAAGTTAGTGACGTATAGACGTCGCTAAAATAAAAAAAGGCCAAAAATATTAATACTTCTCCTATAATAATTATTTTTTATGCTCAATTGTTATCTATTGTAACATGAGTAATTTTTTTTTATTATATATACAGAAGTTGAGATGTTTACCTTATAGTCGGATAAATATTTAGTAGGGGTTATGGGTTGCTAAATGATTCTTTAAATTAATGACGGTTAACCGTCGCTAAAATTATCAACTAAAAAAAAAAGTAATAGTTGTTATCTGATATTTATTTTTGTTGTTAAATTGTTATGTACTAATACATAACTTATTTATTTTAAAAATATGTAATGTAGTGGATATGTGTACCATAAAGTCGTATAAAAGTTTACTAGGGGTTAAATTTTAATCCTACTTAGTGACGTCTTACCGTCGGTAAAATTAAAAAAAATTAGCGGAAATTTAGTGATGTCCTACTTAGTGACGTCTTACCGTCGGTAAAATTTAAAAAAATTAAAAAAAAAAAATAGTTCTTATGTGGACCGTTATTTTTTACGCTAAATTGTTATCTACTAATACATAACTAATTTATTTTGAATATTTTTAATGGGGTCGAGATGTGTACCTTCAATTTGTAAAAAAATTGAGTAAGGGTTAAAAGTTGGTACATTTTAATTTAGCCCCGGGACGGCTTACTGTTGCTAAGTTAGTGACTGGTTGCCGTGGCTGAGTTAGTGACGTATTGACGTCGCTAAGTTAGTGACGTATAGCCGTCGCTAAATTAGTGACGTATGGCCGTCACTAATTAGTGACGGTTATGCATCACTAAATTTAGCGACGCATAACCGTCGCTATTTAGTGACGTATAGCCGTCACTAATTAGTGACGGTTGGCCGTCACTAATTTAGTGACTGTTATGCGTCACTAAATTTAGCGACACATAACCGTCGCTAATTAGTGACGGTTATGCGTCGCTAACATTATAATTATATAATTATAATTTTTAATTTGATTAATTAAGCATACACATCTCAAAATATTTTTTGAGTAATTAACAAATAATCTATTTTACACATTGTGGCAACATCGGGTTTTCTGGAGTCGCCACCAATCAGTTTTCTTAGGTCGATTGGTCACCTTAAAATTGGTCTGCGAGAGTTCGGGGATCGGGAGTACGGTTACGCTAAAACAATATTGTTATAGCGCCCAAAATTGGCACCTTAGTTGATTTTAATTTTGTTTTACTTTGCTTTTAAATAATTTTCAGTTAATTTAGAAATTTTAACTGAATTAGTCGAAATGTGGATTTTTAAGTTAATTAATTCGGATAAAATTTTATACTTCCGAACCATGGACTCTGCCGAGTCATTTGGACACGGAAGATTTTGATTCCGAACCATGGACTCTGCCGAGTCATTTGGACACGGAATTTGGTGAAATTTTAAACAATTTTATCCATATTGTAAAAATATGGATTTTTATCTTTTTATTTAATTTATTTAGTTTTTAAAAAAGTTTGATATTTTCCAAACCGTAGATCCTGCCGGATCATCCGGATATGGAAATTAATTTAATTTATTGTTAATTATTTAATTATTACTTTTATGGAATTAATTATTAGTTTAATTACTAATTCGTAATTCTTTTTGTTATAGAATTTTTAGATAAAAAAATTTTTATTTTTTATTTTCTTTCTTTTTTTTTCTTTCTTTTCTTTTTCTTATCTTTCTTTTCTTTTTCTTTTTCTTTTCTTTTCTTTCTTTTTCTTATCTTGTTTTAGTTTTCTTTTTTTTTTTTTCTTGTTTAATGAAAAATATTTATTATTTTAGTGGATTTAAAAGTTATATTTTAAATAAATCAGTAAAATATAAAGTCTTAATTTTCATGTATTTTTTTTTAAACAGGTTTTATTTTTATTTTTTGTATTATTTTTACTGGATTAAAATAACTATTAAAATTAATTTTAACTTTTTGTTATCTTTAAAGAATTAAAAACATGTATATAAAAATAAAAAAATAATTGGCTTTTTAAAAATGATTTTTATTAGCCTTAATAATTAATTACAAAATAATCTTCTTTTAATTTTCATTTATTTATTAATTAGTAAAGGGTAAAGGTGAATTAAATAAAAAATTATATAAAGAAAAAAACAAATTAATAATAATAAAGTGGGGCTTTTTGGCCATCCACTTTAAAAATAATAATGAATGTTAGCAAAGTTAATTAAATTAATTAATTAAACAACAATAATAAAAAGTTAGTCAAGTTAATTAAATTAATTAATTAACAACAATAATAAAAAGTTAGCCAAGTTAATTAAATTAATTAATTAACAACAATAAAAAGTTAGCCAAGTTAATTAAATTAATTAATTAACAACAATAATAAAAATTTAGCCAAATTAATTAAATTAATTAATTAACAACAATAATAAAAAGTTAGTCAAGTTAATTAAAATTAATTAATTAACAATAATAATAAAAAGTTAGCCAAGTTAATTAAATTAATTAATTAACAACAATAATAAAAATTAGCCAAGTTTAATTAAATTAATTAATTAACAACAATAATAAAAAGTTAGCCAAGTTAATTAAATTAATTAATTAAAAAGTTAGCCAAGTTAATTAAATTAATAATAACAAAAAAATAAAAAGTTAATTAAATTAATTAATTAACAACAATAATAAAAAGTTAGCCAAGTTAATTAAATTAATTAATTAACAACAATAATAAAAAGTTAGCCAAAATTAATTAAATTAATTAATTAACAACAATAATAAAAAGTTAGCCAAGTTAATTAAATTAATTAATTAACAACAATAATAAAGTTAATTAATTGTTAACAACAATTATAAAAGTTAGTAATAATGCAAAAATTAAAAGGTTAGTAACAATAATAGTATTAAAAGTTAGTTGTTAGTAAGTTAATAACAACAATGAAAAAAAGGGGTTAGTAATAAACAAATAATAAACAAACAAGTAAAAATTAAAAAGGTTAGTAATTAATTCTGTAAGAACGAAAGAAAACGTTAATGACCAAAGTGAAACAAATTAAAAAGATGAAGGCTTAAACGAGAGTTGTACCTTTTCTATTTTGAATTTGAATTTCCTGTTAACAAGAAACGTGAAATCGCGACGGCAGGGGAGGGCTGCTGGGGGCGACGGCGGGCCAGGCGACGGGGCGGCGCGGGGCGGCACGGCGGCCGGGGGGACGGCGACGGCGGCGGCGCGGGGCGACGGCGACTGCGGGCGGCAGGCGGAAGGCGACGTGGCGGCACGGCGGCGGCGACGGGAGTGACGGCGACGGTGGGACAGCTGGGGCGCGGCGGCGGAACGGCAACGGCGGCGGCGGCGGCGGCGGCGACGGAGACGGCGGGACGGCGGCGACGGGGGCGGCACGGCGGCGGCGACGGCGACGGTGACGGCGGGGGAAGCGACGGCGACAGCAAAAGAAAGAAAGAGAAAACGGAGGAAGAAGGTAGTCGAAACGTAATAAAAAATAATTTTGGGACTGTTTTGGCAGAGGGAGGAGAGGCTAGGACTAAGGCTTCTATTTTCTCTTTTTTAAAACGGAGCTCTGAAATTTTTTCTCTGATTTTCTATGTGTTCAGCACTGAATTTGGGGGGGTATTTATAGAAGGAGCTTGGCTGAACTGTGGACGGATAAATTAATAAAAAATATCAAACTTATCTTTTAAATTGGTAAAATGACAGTTTCAGTCCTTTACGTTACTCCAGCTCTGGATAAGCTCAGAAGCTTCTGATTTTGACAATTTTAACGTTTTCTGTCAATTTGGGCCAGAAACGTCCGTTTAGGCCCAAAATTGACCCGAAAAATTACCCAAAGCTCCTGAAACTTTCATAATTTGTCAATTTTGTCCGAAACTTCTCAATTTTGTCATTTTTACCTCAAACTTTTAATTTTTTGTCATTGTTTTTCTAAAATTTTATTTTTATTTCAAACACATACATATTCACACATATATTATTTTAAATCAAATCTTCTCAAAATAAAAACATATTTTAAACTAATTAAAATTTTTTAGCAATAATAATAATAATAATTTTTTTAATTAGTTTTTTTTTAAAATTTTTAAAATTTAAAAAAAAAAAAAAAAAAAAAGGCCGGACGAAATTGGGTGTCAACACACATTTTATTTTTACTTATTGTTTATGTTAAATCTAGTGCAATAAAACCAGTTATCGTTTTATATGTCACTTATTTAATTGTATAATTATAATTTGTAATTTGATTAATTCAGCATACAAATCTGTAAACATTTTTTATTTTTTAACCTGGTGACGGATTACCGTCACTAACTTAGTGACTTATTGCCGTCGCTAAGTTAGTGACGGATTACCGTCGCTAAGTTAGTGACTTATTGCTGTCGCTAAATTAGTGACGTATTACCGTCGCTAAGTTAGTGACTGATTGTCGTCGCTAAGTTAGTGACGGTTAGATGTCGCTAAAATAAAAAAGGCCAAAAATATTAATACTTCTCATGTAATAATTATTTTTTATGCTAAATTGTCATTTATTGTAACATAAATATTTTTTTTGAATATATATACTGAAGTTTTATTGTGTACCTTAAAGTCGGATAAATATTTAATGAAAATTAAATTCATGGACCAATAGTTTATTGTGACATTATACTTAACCATTTAATTATATATTATCATTTAATTATGAATTAAGATAATATGTTAAGTAGCGACAGGTGTTAGTCGCTAGTTTTAAGCGACGAATTACCGTCGCTCGGCACCTTAATTTTAACACTCGCCTTTCTCCTCTCAGTATTTCGCACCAAGCTCTGCTCAGTCAGTCGCCTTTGGGACAAATCAATGCTAGAGCTTGAAAACAAAAACTTCCTGTCAATGGCCTTTTTTTTTTTCCACCCATGCGCTCAATCCCGATTTACTGATTTTAATGGCTCAATGCTTTTGATTTCTTGGACTGGATTTTCTTTGTTTCTCCTCTTTCGGTCGATTCATCATAGCTACGTTCATGGTAGCAACAGTTGAGAGAGCCCAATTGCCCAAGTGACTCAAGTTGTTTGCCGCAGCACTCCTGGCGGCGTCGGCGCAGAACAGATCTCTTGTTCTTCGTTTCCTCGTTCGAAGTTCTTTTCAACGATGGAGCAATGGCCGGTAAGGGTGACGGTCCAGCCATCGGAATCGATCTTGGTACGATGTACTCGTGCGTCGGTGTCTGGCAACACGATCGCGTTGAGATCATCGCCAACAACCAAGGCAACAGAACGACGCCGTCTTGTGTCACTTTCACCGACGCTGAGCGGTTGATCGGTGACGCGGCTAAGAAATCAGGTCGCCATGAACCCCGTCAACACTGTTTTCGGTTTGGTCAGTTCTTGCTCCAGATTCGTCCATGGACGCTCTCTGCTGCGATGCCTCCTTTTTCCAGGGGCTCTCGAGCTCCCTGCTCCCAGCTCTGTTGCTGGAAGCCGCCATTGCAGCAGCAACATGCCTCGCCGCTTCGATCTTGATGGTATCCACATCTTTTGCTGCCAATTTTGCTGCTCTGCTGTTGTCTGGTCTTTAATCTGTGATTAACCTTAATGCTCGTTCTCGATTTGTTGTGTTACTGTCCAACTGATTCTATTATCATGAGGATAACACTCTTTCTATGGAAGTTGGACGCTTGGTTGCAAAACTGTGATGTAACTGGGATACAAAATTAATGTTTCTCCTTTTTGCATTTGGCAGTGAAGATGGAAAGTTGAGCTGTGGTTACTCGAGTTTCCGGGGGAAACGCGTTACCATGGAGGACTTCTTTGATATTAAAACTTCCAAGATTGATGGACAGATGGTCTGCATGTTTGGCATCTTTGATGGTTAGATTTTTTTTTTTAAATTATTCCTCTTTCCTTGCTGCATCGTGGTTAAATATCAGTAATATCTACCACCATTAGATGGTATGTAACATGCTATAGAAAGACTTATATTATCTCTTAGCTCTCTAAAAGTTTATCATTTTAAGGTGAAAGGAATTATTGCGCGCGTTATGGAATATGCCAGTGACAAATTATTTCCACATCAGTTGATTATGTAGCATTCTGACCTTCATGCAGGTAGTTTGGAATTTATTAGGTTAACCTAAATAAACGCTTTAAGCCTTCAGCATTGGAAGTAAGCGACATAGTACTTTGTGTCTGTGTAGCCATTTCTAGAGGAGTTGTTGGATAACCAACTTCTTGATAATAATATGCTACTAATCAGATCTCCTGTGATTTTTTTTATTTGCAATGATAACAATTACAATGGAGATGCTTGGCTCCTGAGATAGAGAGAGATCATTAGTCATGTCAGTAAATGGTTATCTCTTGTATTGTTTTGATTCCAGGACATGGTGGGTCTCGAGCTGCTGAGTATTTGAGGGAACATCTGTTTGAGAATCTTATGAAGCATCCTCAATTTATGATAGACACCAAACTAGCTATCAGTATGTTCAAAATGCCTAATTTGTAATTTGTTTTTTCCACTTAGATTTAGTTTATTTTCTCCAGTAAACCATGCTGGAACCGTCCAATCTGGAGTCTGTCGGCATTATTGTAGTTGCATTGGCAACAAAAGAAGAAAAGAAATGGGAGAAACAGCATTATCTATAACTAGTAGTGTCTGGGGCCTTTACAATATCTTTTACATGTATCGTTGATTCTGATACAATTTGGTTGTTGTTTATGCTTGTAGGTGAGACATACCAACAGACTGAGGCAGACTTCTTAAATTCTGAACGAGATTCATGTAGGGATGATGGTTCAACTGCTTCAATAGCAGTGTTGGTGGGCAATCATCTGTATGTTGCTAATGTTGGTGATTCCCGAACAATTATATCAAAGGCTGGAAAAGGTAGGCATTTTTGAAATGGAGTCCGGACAAATGCTAAATTATTTTTAGTACTGTTTGTTGAGGTTTCTTGAAAAAGCCTTCAGTTGCAGCGCAACTAGTACAACAGACATAAAATAAGAAAAGTAATGGGCATGACACACATAACTGCTTCTTTACCTTCTTCCTTTTCTGTGTTTTCCTACAAATATTCTGGTAACAAACCATAAAAAATTCAGTGTTGCTATTTGGCATTTTAGCTTTTGTGCTGCTTGTTTGCATTAGTCAATAGGTCAATGAGATTGGAAGTTTAGAAGTAACTGCTTTTGATTCGTCTTCTTCATGAAGTTTTCTTTAAATGGCCTATTGTTAGTGAATTTTGTTTCCTTTTTGTACAACTTGTCTACCTTCCTTTGCTTTCTTTCCATAATAGCCTGCACTTCTTAAAAAAAAGTAGAGGTGGAAATGTTTTAGACTACAACGTGGACTAAATAACTCTCCACTTTTTCTCCTCTTCCTGAAGCAATTCCACTCTCAGAGCCTGCACTTCACCATGCTCTGGACCTTCTTGCTGGCCTTAAGGCTGCGGTTGAACCCTGTAAAAGGCAAATTCAGTGGGACTGACCACATTCCTTCTATCATGTCCCTGAAGCCTCTTATAAGTTCATCTCTTTCTGGGCCCCTTTCGGTTCCAAACAACAGAGAGCATATGATGTTGAAAGTAAGTGTTCTCATCAGTGGAAAAACCTATCAGTCACAAAGGAAAAAAATCTGTCAACAGCCCGTCATGCCTTCACAACTCAGCCTTAGTCTAACCATTAAAGCGTGTGATTCTTAATTCTAATAGCATCCAAGATTCAATCTCTCACTCCTTCTGGCTTAGCTAATACGCACAAAAAATGAAAACAAAAGAGAAGTTAGAGAAGCATAAGATAATTTTAGTAATTTTAATAATGCTATGGAATTTGTTCTGAGGTTATTTCTTCCTCCACTTCCCTCCCCATTCCATTTTTCAATTTTACACAATTAAAATTCTTAAGTCCTTAAATATCTAAAGATATTGGTGTTGTACCTCTAATCGTTAATTGTTTTTGTATAACAGGTTTGGATTTAGGGAAAATATCGTTGAATGCCCTCTTTCTACTAGTTGGTTATAATATGATCCTCAAAATCCTCTTTCTGCTTCTCTTGTCAACCCGTGCAACCTTTCTTTATCAACTTACTTTTATTTTATAGTCATGTTAATCATAGCATATTTACTGAGCAGAATTTAAAGGAGAACTGATATCTGCCTGAAAAAATTGAAATGTTATGTAGTTAGACCTATGTTCCCAATAAGAATCTACCATTTTGAACATGAGAATGGGGATAATTTGTGTAGGCATGATGAAATAGCTTTTTGTTTTCATATTTTGGGCGTTGAAGTTCTATTATTTCTTGGCAGATTATTGGCCCTCAAATGTCCATGTTTGTGGCTTTTGGTTTCTGCGTACCGAATGGCAGTTTACCTGTAAGGAATGTGGAGAAATTTCAGCACTGCATTAATCGAGGAAGTTTGTGAAGATTGATCTGTGTCAGCTCATGCTGAATTAGAGTTTTTCTTAGAGACTCCTACATCTATGCCATGAACTTGTTTCACTATAATTATTAAGGTTGTACATTAGCCAAAATACATTGTGACATTGTTTATGACTATTGGGAGTGTATAACATAACTTTGGATTAATGTTACCTAGTTTTGTGTATGGGTTGTATGGAATAGACACGTATAGTGGAGGTTTGCTGATGAAATTGTTGACCATGACATAGTTGAATTTGTATGGATGCATATAATGGAACTAGTGGTCGCAACAATTTTGAAATTTTTACTAGTTATTAGCGACGGCTACGCGTCACTAATTAGCGAAGGCCACGCGTCACTAACTAGAACTAACGAGCGATGGTTAAGCGTCACAAATTAGCGACAGCTACGCGTCACTAATTGGCACTAACTAGCGACGGCTACGCATCACTAATTGGCACTAACTAGCGACGGTTATGCGTCACTAACTAGCGACAGCTACGCGTCACTAACTAGCGACGGCTATGCGTCACTAACTAGCGACAGTTATGCGTCACTAACTAGCACTAACTAGCGACGGTTACGCGTCACTAATTAGCGACGGCTATACGTCGCTAATGCGCCGGCAGACATCGTTACTGGAAAATTTGTGACGGCCTGTTTTGCGACGTTTAGCTGTCGCTAGAAAATTAGCGGCGAGTGAATTAGCAACAGGCGTTTTAGCGATGATGTGCCGTCGCTATATCATATTTAGCGACGGCCAGCCGTCGCTAATGGCCGTCGCTAAATGCGGTTTTTCTAGTAGTGATGAGACATGATGAATATGTTGATTTTGTGGAACAAAATAATATAAAAAATGTTATACTTTGAGTCACTTATGAACTCAATATGATATTAGAAAATGTATTACTATTATTAGAGTACTACTTCTTTTTTCTCTCATGCATCAATAAATTAGCTTTATTGCTAAAGATTTTTTTTATGCAAAAAATATTATCTTTCATATATATTTTATTTATTTTGGGAAATTATGATAAAAATAAGCATAATGCATCTTAAACGGGTGCAACAAATAGGCATCGGTATGTAGCACAATGTACTATGTGATGTACCTGTGATTTACACTGTAAGATATATCTAGTGGTAACAATATTAAATACATCGTATACAACTACATTAAATAAATGTTTGCTTGTCTGTCTGTATGTTTGTATGTTTTTTTTTTTGCAAGTCATGATTTATGAATAAAAATATTTTAAAATAAATTCATTGGAGATTTTTTTATTCTTTTATTTTGTAAATTCATTGGAGCTTTTTTTATTCTTTTATTTTGAAAATTCATTGGAGCTTTTCTTATTCTTTTATTTTGTAATCTGAAGTGTATTCATATTAAGTAATATTATACAATGAAGGAAAGAAAGGAAAAGAAACAAGAGTTCACGTTGTGAGGATTTGGAGTTGATGTTCCTAATTGCTAAACCAAGCTCGTTGGACAATGTAACAATGAATTGAATATGTTGTAAATTATTTCGAAATCCTATTCATTTTCCTACGAAAATTATTCTTTTATCCTAGAGTTTACATAAAGGAAAGCATAGATTATAGCGTATATACTTCTGTGTTACGTGTTGACTGCCTTGCTCATGTGGAAAACATGAGCAGAGCATAATTAATACAGTATAAAATATAACTTAGCTCGTTCATGGACAAACCTTTAATACTTTGTTTTGATAATTCATCAAGGGATGAAAGCGGAGGGTGAAGTGTAAAAACAAAGGAAAGCGGCCACCATCCCCTCAATTTGGGAGGATTATAAAAGTGAACATAATAAGATATATGGAACTGAAATAAAAGGTGTTCATTCTCCTCATTTTCATCAGTTTTTTATGCAACCAAACAAATGAACAAATATAATTATTTATCATATTCCTCATTCCCCTCAGTCCAAACTGACTGTAAGGGAAAGGGTGCCCTTAACCCTAAAATTGTTTTATTTTATAATCCTTTATGGTCAAAATAGGATAAGATAGGATAAGGTATGAATTCTTCATATAAAAAGTTAGTCAAAGTTGAGAGTTATAATGTAATTTATGTAACATTTTAAGAAATAAAATCAATAAAAAACCAAATATAAAAAAAATCATTAATCCACGGTTAAATTTCAAAAACCCTAAACAAAGTTTTTTATTAAGTTACAGTTTGCTTACCATATCTTGAAAACATACATCTTTCCTATTAAAAATAACTAAAAAAAAGATTGATTTATATTATTGCTATTATTTTCCTGAATATAAGATATACTATTCCCCATCTCACATCCTTTGTAAAATTTACTATTTTGAGTCATCCCAATAATTGCAATATTTTCATATTTAGCATGTTAATTTATTATATTACATTTTAAACTATCATTTTAATATTTACTTTTTTTTTTAATTTTCATGAAAAAAATGAAAAGATTAAAATGAAAATAACATACAATTTTTTTTTCATTTTTAATCTCTATGTCAAATACAAATATTATAAAGAATATAAGGAAAAAAAATTATATATATTAATTTTTTTACCCTAAAAAATGTTTACTAATTAAGTTCTGGAGGTTTGATATGTAATTCTTTTAATATATAAGGATTGGGGAGAAGATTTTTATTTTAATGCAGTATTATAGAGTATTTTTATATAAATATATTATTTGTTAACATTATCAATTTATTCAAATACTACACTTTAGAAATTAAAATAATAATTTTATTATATTTTTTGTGAAAAGAAAATACATTTTATTAAATTTTATTTTTAGATTGGTTACATTAAAAAAAACTTGATTTTTATAAGAAGTATCTAAAAACTACTTTTTAGACTTAATTTTTAATAAATTGATGATCTTGACAAATAGTCAATTTATAGAAGAATACTACATAATAATGCATTAATAAAATTAATATAAATAAACTTTCCTTACATTTGTCTCCTAATAGATATATCTATTTCATGATTTTTCTTTTTTCTCTTTGGCAAGTGTTCTACTAGATGAAACTTATTAGTAGTTTTTTTACTTGATTATAACTTTGATCTTTTTGAATAATTTTTCATGTTTTCAATTAAAAAAAAAAGAGAGAATTTGTAAAATACAAGTTGTTGCAAAAACAAAGCAACTGAAACTGAAAGTACTTCATATGTATTTTGAGTATTCTATCTTTTAAGTTCTAATTAATGCACAAGTTTAAAAATAGGGTTAATTACAATTTGTTCTCGAAAGTTAAATGATATTATACTTTGCCTTATCTTGTTTCAGAAATATGTACTTTGTCTCATGTCTTACATTTTACCATCTTAAAAAAATGTTTAGCATTTATAGAAAGAAAAAGTTGACAATTGAAAATACCCATTAATGATAAGAAAAGTACTATACATACTAAAATTACTGAGAGATAACTATTATACAATTTAAATTAATATTTTAAAAGTTACTGCCTAACAATGTAACAATAGCAGGACAACATGTATATTTCTAAAATAATATGAGTAAATTGTAATATCACTTAAACCTCAAACACAAATTGTAGTTAATCTTTAAAAATGTATATAAAATTAATACTTATTATAACCAAAATTTAGGGGAGGTTAACATCGAGTATTTTTCTCTCTAAAAAAGTTATGCGGTATTATAGCCAAATTGCCTAGTAGCTCTCCTACGCTACATGTCGAGCCACACAATAATGAAAAAAAACAAAAACATTAAATAGATTAAGAAAAAAGGGGAAAGGGCAAAAGTCCGTATTTACCCACACCAAGCCACCCACGTGTGGTTGAGGCTCATGTTTTTTTAATCACAAGAACATATTTGAAAGTTATGATACAAAGGAGGAAAGAGGGAAGAGGAAACTTGAATCCAGGATTAGTGGGTAGAATTAGTTGTGTCCTTTTCACATCTCCATTAGGCCAACGAATATGGGGACGTAAAGCTCATTTCAACAATGGAGCAGCCAAGATTTCAAGTATGGGAGACAATAATGAAACACCAATTGTAACAAGAATGCATCGTACATATTTTTTTTTTTTGTAGTTTTTTTAAGACTTGAAATTACACTTATAAAACCTAAGGACTTAAGTGTGTGTTTTCAACAACTTTATCACCCCTTTTAAAAATTTCCCACTAAAAAATAAACCAAAGTTAGTAAATCTCAAAAATTTTGGAAGCCACGGCCCCGGGGCTTCTACTTGCCTCCGCTAATGCATGTTAAGATACACACACACATACACATACTATATTCTAAAAGAGGAAGACATTTCACTATTTATTAACAGTGTTTATTGTAGATAAACAGTTCCACCTTTTTGTTTTTTTGCTTTCGTCTTTTTTCTGGATGCAATTTGCTCTTTTTTGAAGTTTGATCCTCATTTTGAATACGGTATACTTTATAAGGGCCTATATTGAAATTTATCCTGTTTTAGTCTGTTCCACGTTTTGTTTCAGCTAAAACGATATTTCAGTCCCTAACTTTATGATTTTTTCATTTTAGGCTCTGAATTACATAATGGTTACATTGGTCCCTAACCTTAATATTTAACTAGATCTTCTATTTGCTCTCTTGCTCCCCAAATTTTTTTTCTTGTTGTTTTATGCTCTTTCTTCCAGAGTGAGACATCGGTGATCATAATTTATTTATTTTTTAATTAAATTATTTTTTATTTTTATTAAGTCAATTGTTAAATCCTTAATACCTAAAGTTTTTTCATTTTTTTTTGTCTTCATCCAAACATTTTTTTATTGATTTTCTTTATTGTTGTTTTCTAAAATAAAAATTTAATCATTATAATTTACCTACTTTTGATCTGATTTTACTTAATTCAGCTTTATTCAATTTTTTTGTTCTTTTTTTTTATCTTTGTTAAGTTAATGATTAGACTGTTAATTAATTAACATATATTAGACATAGTATTGTATTTCAGTCATTTTTTATCATTATTGATGATTAAGTTTTGTAGTATCAATTATTTACTTTGAGCTTTGCACTTTAATAAAGTAATTTGATCTATAATTGTTAAATTTGAAATTAAATTTTTGAAATAAATTTTTCATCAATATTGATAATTAGATTTTGAGTAAATCGAATCCGGAAAAAGCAAAAAAAAAAAAAAAGAAACAAATGGTTAAAAAAAAAGACACGATTCCAATTCCTAACTTTTTAATCTTTCCATTTTAAGCCCTAAGTTACGTCTGTGTTAGGATTTGGTCCCCATATTTTATAACTATTTAACTATACATTCTATTTGTTTTTGTGGTCCCCAAGTTTTTTTTTTTGTTGTTGTTTTATACATCATCTTTTGAAGTAAGACATTGGTGATCATAATTTATTTATTTGCTATTTAATCCATTTTTATCTTTGTTAAGTCAATTGTTAAATCTTTAATACCTAAAGTTTTTCCCCTTTTTTTTTGTCTCAATCCTAACTTTTTTTTATTGATTTTCTTTTTTGTTGTTTTATAAAATGAAACTTTAGTCATTATAATTTTTCTATTTTTGGCATAGTTCTAGTTTAAAATAAGATACTAATAGAACAAATGGAGAGGTTTGGTAACTTGTAAATCATAGTAGATATTCTTTTTTAATAAATTTTAATAATAAATAAATAAATATTCATCATCAGTAAATTTATAATAATCAATTAAAATTTATTTTTTTATTTATTGTCTTCTAAAGTAAAATCTTTGTAACCATGGTTTTTTTTTTTTAATCAACCATAGTGACTTTGTTTAGACTTTTTTTGTTGGTTTTTTATTTTTATTATTTTTAACAAAACTTTAGTCAACATGAGTTGTCTATTTTTTTGTATGGTTCACACTGATTCATTTTAACCAATGTTTTCATTTATTTTTTTTTATTAAGTTGACGGTTAAACTTTTAATTCCATAAATCTTTACACTTTCTCTCTTGACCTAAAGACTATTTGAGTCACCAATTTTTGTCATTGAAATTCCACTCTTTATCATATATTATTAACTTTTTCATATTATCTTTCTCTTCTAAAACAAAATTTTAGTCACCACGATTTATCTCTTCATACTTAGAATCTTTTCTGTTTTTGCTCTTTTAGTCCCAAAATTTTACTAGACATTTTTTTAATCCTAGTTCTTGCTTATGTTTTTTCATTTTTATAAAACTCTTTTCCTTTGTCAGTGATTATCATTGTTTATATATATATATTTAATGTTGACATGGATTAAACTGCCGCAACGCATGCGCATCATGAAACTCGTATATACTAAAATAGAGTTATGATTTACTGTAGTGCCCCATTTTTTTCAAATAAAAAAATTATGAGAAATTTGTCCACATTTGGTTTTTTCATCATTTATTTTTTTCCTTAAATCCATTTCAGTCCATGAGCTATCAATATTTTCTATTTTAGTCCTTAAATTATATATGTTTTCCATTTTAGTCCTTTTTCTATTTTTATTTTATTTTATTTTTTTTGGTGTCTCAATGGTAACACCAATTTTAAGTCAACTCTAAATCTTAGTTTTTTATTTTCATGGAAAAAGTTATTTTATCATAGTTAGACTGTCTTTTAACTATTAGAACTTTAAACTTTCTTTTCTTTATCCCCTAACTTTATTGTTTAATGATTATTGTACTATATTTATATTAAATGCTGCCATAGATTGAATTGCCAAAACTTCATAATTTTTCACTTTGCCTTTTTGGCTCCCACACTTTTTTTTTTGAAATATTGACCATTTAATTTGTAGTATTTGAGTTCCTAAAAGAATAAACTTTGCCTATTTATGATAAAGTGTCTGAAAAACAAATTGCGGTTGCAATTCGTAATTAATGCACCTTGTGTGTGTGTGTGCAGAGAGAGAGAGAGAGAGAGAGAGAGAGAGAGAGAAAGATGTGATTAGTACATGCAATTAAAACGGTGGTGATGTTACTAATTAATGGTAAACAGTTGAACCATTTCCAAACATTTTAATTCATATAGTAAATTAGTCCCTAACCTCCATTTCATTGTGTATTGATCTTAAATATTTATAATTTGATTCATATTAATGCATAATCTTAAATAACACTGAGTTAGTATATAAATTTGATTTACAGAAAAAAATAGTTTAAATGACCCATTAACTGTAAAAAAATTATGTTGCGGGTTAAATTTATAGAAAGACTGTTATTGAAAAACTTAAATTTAATTTGAAAAATTGACTTCATATAGTTATATAAGAGTTAACAAGTTCAAATTATTTGATAAATATCTTCAAATTAATTAAAATGTTTCATATTTTTTTACAGCTAATCAGCCCTTTAAACTATCAACTTTTCTTTTGTTGTAAATTAGGTTTTTGTATCTACTCAGTCTTGCTTAGCTTAGGAACCAATATACAATAAACTATAAAAAGTTTGAGACTAGTATGCTACCAAATAGAGGTTATGGACCAATTTACAATAAAATTTAAATGTTTTGTAACTGATGATGTATTTTACCCTACTGAAAAAAATTAGTTTGACTTTATTCAAATGTAAAATAGTCTTTTTTTTCCATACCAGTATTAAGAGTTTTTTTTTTAATTTAATAGGGGTAGTTGTAAATCTTTATTTCTCAACAGGGGTAGTTTTCATCTTATTTACCAATGTGTGGTACTCTTTGCCATCTCATCACACTCTTGCCACATCTATCGTCCTTGTCATCACACAAATTTTGATTCTTCAAACTAAATTTTTTATTTTATCAACTAAAAAAATTGCTAAACATACTAAAAATTTCCATAAAACATTTGTGTAAATTCTTTTGTGGAAGAATCGATTAGATGCTAAAAATCTAGCATGTCTTGATCTTTAAAAAAAAAATGGCTACATATATATATATATATAAGTACATCTTGTGCAGCCCAAAGTGAACATTATACCATATTCTAAAGATGAACATGGTTACTGTTGGAAGAATAGCGGCAATTGTTTTGGGCTGGTTGAGCTTAGTTGGTTTTGGGCTATAGTTTAGTATATTTTTTTTTTTGCTTTTTTTAGTATGCTATTTGCTCTTTTTTTAGTTTTATCTCATTTCATAAGGCGCTTGTCTTTTTGAGGGCCTTGGTTGCAATTTTCCCTATTTTTGTTTGTCCCACATTTTTTTTCTGTTAAAATGCAATTTCATTCCCTAGCTTTCTAATTTTTTTTTTGGACTTGACTTACGTCCCTGTTACATTTTAGTCATTGAATTTTATAACTATTTAATTAAATCATCTATTTGTTTTCTTGCCCCCCAAGCTTTTCTTTTTGTCTTTTTGTAGCATCAATTGTTTATTTCGAGCTCTAAAGTTTAATAAAGTAAATTGTTTCATAATTATTAAATTTGAGAGTAAATTTTTCTAGATAAATTTTTTATTGACATTAAAAATTAGATTTTGTGTTAATAGGAGATGAAAATTTTTATTGAATTATTTTTAATTAACAGATAAAATATGCATTTTTTTAAGCACATAACATATTTTGTGTCGCACTGTTATTGTTAAAATTTATTATAAAAAATATCCACTACAATATGTGGGTCACCAAATCTCTCCATTTTTTTTGGTCTTGATCTTAACTTTTTTTTATTGATTTTCTTTATTTATGTTTTCTAAGATGAAGCTTTAATCATTATTTCTATCACTGTTCTTTCATTATTGATTATTAAAATTTGTAACATCAATTATTTATTTCAAGCTCTATAGTTTAATAAAGCAATTTGTTCCATAATTGTTAAATTTAAAAGTAAATTTTTCTATATAAATTTTTCATCAATATTAAAAATTAGATTTTATGTTAATAGGAGATGAAAAAATTTATTGAATTATTTTTAATTAATAGACAAAATATGCATTATTTCAAAGCACGTAACGTATTTTGTGTCGCATTGTTATTGTTAAAATTTATTACAAAAATATCCACTACAATATGTGGGTCATCAAACCTCTCCATTTGTTCTATTAGTTTCTAATTTTTTTTGTCATTTTTTTATTGTCTTATAAAGTAAATATTGATAATCATTATTTGTTTCTCTTATGTTTCTAATATTAGCATTTTTTATTCCAGCTTCAACCTAGCAGGGTGTGAATATTATTTTATTTTAAAATTACAATGGCTGAAACTTGAAAGTATATATTTTTTGTTATATCAAGTCTCTACATTTTTTCATAAATTTATACAATGATCATATGAACCGTTGCAATGAGCGGCCTTCATGCACCTCGTGTGGTTCTAAATTTCTAAAAATTCCTATGAATATAGATTTATAAAGTTTTGTCGCAAGTCATGGTTGATGCAAAATGATTTATACAATATGAGATTTTTTCAAAATCGTTTTAGAGTATAAATGGAAATAATTGCTTTTAATAATATTAATAACAATCTCAAAAGAACTCATCCTTCGTTAAAGTAATTATTTATAACCGCTTTAAAAAGCTTCTTAAAATTAAGAAAAACTTACAAAAACCCCTTGTAGCTTGGTCTAGGATACACATTGCCCATATTTTCTAAAATCTACACTTTGCCTTTTGCTTCTTTTATAATGTCCGACAATAGTGTCTGAAATTATAGTTTAAATGTTTGATAATTATGTTTCATTGATTTAAAAAAGTTTTATACCTTTTCTACAGTTAACCGACATTTAAAAAATATTGATATGTATTTACGAGAAGGAAAATGCATTTACAGAAAGTAAAAACTAATAATTTAAAATATTTATTAACTACAAAAAATATTGCAGAGATTGAAATTAATTGAAGATGGCTATTTTATAGTTTAAATTAGAATTTTAAAACTTGCTATCGGACAATATAAAAAAAAAAAAAGATAAAAGTGTGGGTTAGAGTAAACTTCATATAGAGTAATTGTAAGTTTTTTTAAAATTAATACATTCTACCAACCTTATCGTTTCAATTCAAAGAACACACATTAATGTGGTTTTTCGTGTGGGGCAACAGAGTTGATGTGAGGTTAAACTTTTTGGACTTTCTTTGTCCATGATGTTGTGTTAACTTACATGGTCACTTCACTCTCGATTTTCAATCATGTGTACTCTTTTAGGGTTAGTTCGGCTTGAATTAATGCAATTAATAAAGCTGGATTATTTGCGGGTCAAAATCGGGTCAGAAGGTCCACGGGTTGGTCTAAAAAATAGGGCATAACATTGATTTTATTTACGTCCACTGCCCCCTATGACTTGCAATGTCGCTTCTTTAAGGAGAAGCCAGAGGTGCTTCTGCTCAAGTGCTTCCCCTCACAGATCCAGGCGGCCATGGTGATGTGGATTCTGGATGTCCTATCGAATCACTTGCCGGACAAGGTGTATATGGGGGAGAAGGTGCTTCTGCTCAAGTGCTTCCCCTCACAGATCCAGGCGGCCATGGTGATGTCGATTCTGGATGTCCTATCGAATCACTTGCCGGACAAGGTGTATATGGGGGAGAAGATGGAGGCTACGTAGGAGTAAGACTCGGTGATCAAGGTGGCGTTCTAGAAGTTCAATGGACAGTTGAAGGAGGTGGAAAAGATGATCGACCAGAGGAAGTCACCGAATCCACTCATCTACTCCGTCCTTGATGGCGATCACCGATTCCCAGCCGTAGAAGGTTATGATCGTGTCCCCGGTAAGGGTCATTCCATTCATTGTTTGATTCTTAGCCATGGACGGTGTTCTTCGACCAGTAAACGTTGTTGCATCCGTTGTCCGATTCCTAATTGTGGACGGCTTTCTCCAACCGGTGGATCTTCGATGACAATTTTTCATTCACGGTGAAGTGTCGTCCAGGTGCTGACAGGGAAATACCTCAAAGGAACAGGTGACACACTTCGTAAATACTCCAAACCTTGTAGCTCATTTCAAACAATTACCCAAACCCACGTAAAAACCCAACCCAACCCGCTATTAATTGGATCCCTTTAATGCAATTAAAGGGAAACAAACTGCCCCTTACCTTTTCCAAACCACATCTCAAACCTACCCCAGTGACCACCTATTCAATTCCTTGCCTTCTTCCGCGACCCCTCCCATATCCCACATCTCTCCAATGCACTTTGATCGTCCACCCCAACAATTGCACCACTTTCTGATTTGGAGGAGGTGCTGGTCATCCGAATCTTCTAATTCCTTGTATGTTTCTTTAGGTGCTATTGAGAGGATTTTGCTTCGTTTTTATTATTTTTTAATCCAGTTTTACCCCAACTCCGATACATGTATGTTTCTTTAGGTGCAAGAACCAAACTAATAATGCAGCTGAGGCTTCGTCTAACAAATTGTTAAAAGAAAAAAATGCTTTTTTTTTATCTGGAAGCACATTTTTTTTTATTTTCATTTTTAAGGCATGCACACGTTTCTTTTACTCAATATTTGAAGTCCAAATAATGACATGAACTTTAGATAAGGGAAGAGTTTGTTGAGATGGCAAAATGAACCACACATTGGTAAATAAGATTATCAAAGTACCCATATTAAGGAATAAAAAATAACAACTGCCCATATTAATGAAAAAACTCCCAGTATTAATGATGATACGACTTTTAGGAACAATAAAGTGTAACCTCCTCTTTATTTCTGCTTAACCGAATAAAAAATCAAAATATAAGGGGATAAAATAACTTTTCAACTAAACCTCATGGATGAATTAGCCCAAAAAAAACAAGCTAGGCGACGGTCAAGAGCAACAAAAGTTCAAGCAATAATGAAAGTGAGAGTGACTGTGAGGCCAACGGCCGCTGACGCCGCCATGGGGCCGGAAATGTATTCACCCACGTCCCCATTGCGTCGACTCATTTTTTGTCGCAAACCCACCGGACCCAACCCAAGTTGCATCCCTTAAAAACCACGAGGTTGTGAGAGAAAACATCCCATGACCCAACTCGAAACACGCGCCCAGCTGTGTGTTGCTGGCAATGCCTCCTCCAAGTTCTTGGTCTAGAGAGAGTTAGTCAACGCCAAAACCACGTCTCTACCCATGCCGCCAAGCAATTGCCTTCCCTCCCATCGCCTTCCCAATTAAAACCATCGACTATATGTACACACTACACACGCGCACACAGACTCGCGTATCCCTGTGAATAAAATTAGTTAATTCTCGTGTTCATATCTGCCATAATAGCAATGCCAATGGCATTAAAATTAGTTGACTTTTTCAATAATTTTTATTCATTCCAATCGGCAAATTAATCAAATTAAATTAATTCTAGGAGATCATAGCAAAGCCAGCACACACACACACACATGTACGTGTGCATATTTATATGTATGTACATATATATCACGTATGAGTATAGAAGTTTACAATTGTTTACCGAGTTGTATTGGTATATGTTAAGAAAAATGTAGACTATGCATTAGGTGTGTCATATACTTATGATAATAAAATTGTGCCACGTAACATCTTAGGCTTAGCTATTTTGGAAATAATTATTGTGATAGGTGCTAATTTTTACATGTATGATAATAAAATTATTGATTGAAAAAGTTTGAGGAAAAAAAAATGTTATTTTACATTTATTTTAATATTAGTTAATGTCATACCAGTATTTTGTATCTAATTTAATGATAAAATTGATGAAAAAAACCCAGTTGAAACGTGTAATATAAGATAAAGAATTTTGATATTGGACATTCTTAAACCCAAGCACTAATTTAAGGTACGAAAATTAGTTAAGGGGCCGCGTGTGAAATTTATCTTTTGTACATATGTGTCACATATTTTTTGTACATATTCATAATTTTATGTAAGGGTAAAATACATTAAAATCTATTGTGGTCCCTTAGCTTATTTTTTCTCTCTCAAATGAATACCTTATTTTAAGGTTGTCTTATTGAAGTATCCCACCTCTTGTAGCATGTTTCAATTAAGTAATTTTTGTCAATTTCAGTGTTAAATTGGACGGAAATTGCTGACGTGACATTAATTAACATTAAAATAAATAAAAAATAACACTTTTCATCCTTAAACTGTCCCAATTACATATTCTAAACCTTAAACTTTTTAGATCTACTATTGTACACCACTTGGTCCTAAAATTCAAACCCCTTGGTCCTGAAGTTCAAATGCCTCCGCACTAGTTTTGAAATCTGAACACATCCGCTCTGGTCCGCCACCTTCGTCGAGTCCCAACAGATATGGAACGAGTTTATTGCTCTGCCAAGTCATATCTTGATGATCTGCTCACCGTCGTGAAGATAACTGTTCGAATGCTCGCCATCTCGAAGATCATCGTCTGGATGCTCACCGTTGCGAAGATCGTCGTCCGAATGCTCGACGTCTGAAAGATCGTAGTTCGGATGCTCGCCGTCGCGAAGATCACCGTCTGAATGCTTGCCGTCTCAAAGATCGTCTTCCGGATTCGCTGTTGCGAAGATCGCCGCTTGAATGCTCGCCATCTCAAAGATCGTCATTCGGATACTCACAGTCCCGAAGATCGCCGTCCAAATCTTAATTCGAATGCTCGCCGTCGCGAAGATCGCCATCCAAATCTGGTTGTGCCTTTCGAAATCAGAGAGTGGGAAGGAGGAGTTGGATATGGAATCACCGGAAGACGTGCTATAGGGTGGGAAGATCGCGGCCGGTGAAGGATGGACGGCGAGGTGGGTGGTGGTTTTGCGGCCGTGGGTGGATGGGTCCGGAGGTTCGTGGGGGATTGTGAGGAAATAAGTTTAAGACTCAAAATTGTTGAATGTAAAAGTAAAAGGATAAAAAGTGTTATTTTACACTTATTTTAATATTAATTAATATCATATTGGTAATTTTTGTCTAATTTAATATTGAAATTGATGGAAATAATTTAATTGGGACGCGCTAAATGAGGTGGGGTACTCGGATATGACAATCTTAAGGTAAGGTACTCATTTGGAACAAAAAAAAAATAAACTAAAGGACCCTCAATGGATTTTATCCTTTTCTTTATATATCTAGTTATAGACACACACTTGTTATCTAATTTGAACATATTGATCTTTAATTTTATTAGGAAAAAGAATTTGATGCATTCACATCTATTTTTTTATGAAAGGTTGAACTTGTATATACTATTGAATATATCGATAACATATATATGATTTCATTTGTACATCTATTATACATTATTTATATAAATTCATTACTTTCTTTGTACATCAAGTGTGTGTGTGTGTGTATATATATATATATATATGTATATCTCTAATTTTTGTAAGAATTAAAATATGATGTACTCACACTTATGGAGAATAATATTGAATATAAATATATTGACTTAAGTAATATGACACACATTAGCAGTATTTTCTATTTTATATATGGCATATATATAAATTTGCAAGCATAACATTACTTTGTCCAACACGATAAAAAGAAGCAGCAAGTGATTATTAGGATCACTAGGAAGAAGCATTCCAATCCTAACCCTGACCCAGTTGACATATTGGCGGCAGTGAGAAAAGATAAGACTTGAGGCTTTCAAATTTTTATTTTTCAAAAGATGAGGATTTCAACTTTAATTTTAATGTTGTGTTTCCCCGTGTTTGACTTTCTCCCTGTGAATTCCAACTTCCCTGCCCGCGCATATAAAATCTCCTCCACTTGCCCAGCCCAGATTCAAAACCATCTTCAAAATTAATTGATTTCGACTTCAATCCGAGTACGATCAAGTTATCTCTGCAGGCATAAAGAAATCACCAATGGAGGAAATCGACGTCCCTCCCTTCTTTATCTGCCCCATCTCTCTTCAGATGATGAAAGATCCCGTCACCCTCTCCACCGGCATCACCTTTGACCGCCAAAGTATTGAAAAATGGCTCTTCACCGGTAAGAACACCACATGCCCAGTAACCAAACAGCCTGTTTCCGACGCCGATCTCACCCCAAACCACAACCTTCGCCGCCTCATCCAGTGCTGGTGCACCCTCAACGCTCACCATGGTGTCGATCGCATCCCCACCCCTAAGCCCCCAGTCAGCAAGTCCGACGTTGCCAAGCTCCTCGCCGACGCTGCCACCTCTCCAAACCATCAGCTCCACTGCCTCCACCGCCTCAAGTCCATCGCCTCCGATAATGACTCCAACAAACGAATCATGGAGGCAGCTGGCGCGGTCGACTTCTTGGCATCAATAGTGGTCGATTCTCATAACTGTTCCGCGGACAAACTAGATTTGTTCGAGCAATTCGATTCTCCCAGACCCGTGGACGAGGCTATGTTCCTTCTTCACAACCTTCGGTTGTCGGAATCGGGGCTTAAGACCCTTCTTTCCCAAAAAAATGGCGATTTCGTTGACGCGCTGAGGAAAGTGATGCAAAAAGGGAGCTACGAGTCGCGCGCCTACGCCGTTTTCTTACTGAAACAGATGTTTGAACTCGCCGATCCGATTCTTCTATCAGGTCTGAACAATAGTTTCTTCTTGGAGCTGGTACAGCTCTTGAAAGACCAAATCTCAAAGCAAGCGTCGAAAGCATCTCTACAAGTCCTCATAAACGCTCTCCAATGGGGCCGGAACAAGGTGAAGGCAGCAGAATCCGGCGCCGTGACCGCGTTGGTCGAGCTGCTCTTAGAGACATCGAGCAAAAGGATGTGCGAGCTGATGCTGACAGCGATGGACAAGGTGTGCGGGTGCGCGGAGGGAAGAGCGGAGCTGGTGGGGCACGCGGCGGGGCTGGCTGTGGTGTCGAAGAAGATACTGAGGGTATCGGCGACGGCCAGCGAGAGGGGGGTGAGGATCTTGTACTGGGTTTCAAGGTACTCGGCAAGCCCGGCGGTGCTGCAGGAGATGTTGCAGGTGGGAGCGGTGGTGAAGCTGTGCTACGTGGTGCAGGTGGAGCGATGTGGGAGTGGGAGCAGGATAAAGGAGAGGGCCGCCGAAGTGCTTAAGCTGCATGCCAGGGCATGGAGGAACTCTCCTTGCGTGCCTCAAAGTTACCTGCTCGATTCATAGTTCACACCCATCTTGAATATATTTCCTTGTAGCTATTTTATCCATTTTTCTAGTATTCTATCCCTTCAGGTACATAATTATTTGATCTATAGTGATGTCTGTATATTAAGTTACACCACTTGGGGAAAACTACTCCCACTTAACTTTAATGAAGGATCTTATTATTATTATTATCATCATCTTAAAAGAAGTATGAAAACAATATGTCTTTTTTTTTTTTAACTAATTAAACTACATAATACATGCAAACAGCGCAGCTCATAGAAGTATCTGAGAGGAAATGAAAAAAAAATATACTACATTGGTAGAAGATTTTTTGAAACATTTGAATTTGACATGAATATTAAGAAAGATGATATATAAAATTTGTGGTTAGTTTTTAATTTAATTGCTTACTTTTTGCAAGTAAATTAAAAAATAAAAAGTGAATATCAAAATAAAAATTTGAAAAAAATATGATAAAATAATTTTTTAAATATATAAATGTTGCAGAGATTTTATCTCACATAATAAGTAAACAAAGAATGTACGAACGAGGAAGTAATTTCAAATAGTTGATACTATTAAGCCAAATTTGTTATTAGCCTAGTTGATTTTAGTGACACACAACGTGTATATGCATCCACATGAAATTTATTAGTTATATTAAATCTACAATTGCCGCACAACTTCGTTTCTCAACATTTAGCACAAAAATTTGCGGCAACTTCATTTAAATTTATTTTCTATATTATTTACTTATATTTTCAAATATCTAGCCACGTTTTCTAATTTCATGAATTAATGGAATATTTTAGTGTTTAAGTTTATTAATTAAATTAGTATTTAATTTCATAATCGAATAGATATTAAGGCTTTCTTCACTTCGCACTATAGAAAATGTATTATGTTCATTTAACTTGTTACTTGTTTAGAATGAATATCACTTATAATTAATATTATATGAATTCTAATAATCGCTAGAACAATGTCTTTTCAGAAAGTAAGTAATTTATATATATATATATTTTTCATTTTAGGCCTAGTAAAAAGAAAAAGTAATAAACATGTTTATTTTTATTTTGAAAGTGTCTTATAAATAAAGTGTAAGACTTTAATTTGTATATAATTTCAATTTTCAACAGATAATCACTTTATCTATACAAATATTTTTGAAAATCTCTGCCAACTTATTTTTCTTTTTCTTTTTTGCTAACAGTTTTGGTCTTTAAGATACAGTTGTGGATAGCAAATATAGGTAATGGTAATATATTTTGATAAAAGCCAAACTTAGATAATTCTTCTTCAACTTGTTAACGGTTTGTTTTGTTTTGTAATTTTTTGTTTTTTAATGAGTTTCAATTGTTAACTTTAACAGTCTCTTCGGATCGAAGGAAAGAGAGGAGAGGGTAAGAAAATTAACATGATCCCCTTTAGGGAGAAAATAAAGGCGAAGAAGAGTTATTATTCCCCAACTTCCTTCATTTATACGTTTCTTTTTATCTCTGTAAATTGAGGGAAAATAACTTATTCCTTCCATCCTCTCATATTTCTTTATTAATTGTATCCAAATAAATCATAAAAGGTAAAATAGGTAAATTTACCATTAAATTATAAAAGATAGAGTAATTTTATTACTAAATTTTTTTTACAGGCAAATTTGATATTAACATTTTTGTTATATGTAATTTTTCCACTGGTTGTTAAATAAGAATAAAAAAATATTCCATCACACAACTCTTTAAATTAGTATATGAAAGTTTTCTTTTTAACTCTTAGCTACTAAGCCGTTCATAGTAACTAAATGAGTTAAAACCATGTATTTGATTACACACTCTCATTGCTAAGTCTTTTTATTTTCACTTTCCTCATTGGTGCCGATCTACTCTCGTTGCCGTTGGCTCTGATCTTTTATTAAAAAATTACAGCTCCTCTATATTTAGTTTTACTTGTATCAATTAAATCTTGTTTGAACATAGTTTTTTTCTATAAAACATTTTTATGAGCATTGCCAGAATATGTGGAAGAGTATAGAAAATGGTGGTGGAAGAAAGCGTGAAGGGTGGTGAAGGGTACAAGGGTTTGCTAAAGCAAAAATGGTAGTGAAAAAGTTTGATTCGGAAACTTAGAGCCAACGTGTTAGATAAAGGAAACTTGAAATTGAAACTTATATTTTTCTCATTTTTTCATATTTGTTATGTAAGTAATTTAAAGGCTTGTGGTAGATCTACTTCAAACACGAAATATTGTTAACAAATTCATACCTTTTAGAAAGATTAATGACAATTTAACCCATAAAAAAAGTTTATAGTAAAATTACTCATAATTTAGCAGCAAATTTACCCATTTTACCTAAACTTTAATCATTAATAAAATCATTTCCGATTGGGTGTCTTTGACTCCACAAAAAACTTTGTACCTTTTTGTTTCTTCCATATTCCATCGATCTTAAGAACGTTTTGTTGTCATCTGCCAGGTGTCTCCTTTATCCACCGAAAAAAAAACAAATCTGCAGCTTTTCGCTCTCCTTCGTTTTCAAATAAACCTTCACCATATTTAAAAGTTGGCATCTTATTTTATTCAAAAATATTTGCATGTTCTGTTCCTCCAGCAGAACATGCTTTTTTTTTAAAAAAATATTATTTCATTTTAAAAAATATATTTTCAAACATTTTTAAAAAGACATATGGGCGAGTTCCTTTTTATGTTTTATATTTATATGTCATTTTTCATTTTTACTATTTTTTTTGGGGGTCAAACATCAAAGTATTTTGAAAGCTAATACTATATTATCCTAATAATTAGCTGGAGAATACCTTTGTAGAAGTTAATCTAATTTTTCTATCACCTATACTTAAAATTTAATAATAATTTTAAAAATATTTAAGTATTTTTGGGTTTTTTAAGAACTAAATTGCTTAATTATTGTATAATTCAAATCACTTTATATAAAAATAAACAACTTTTAGCTTATTTTGAGAAAATCCCAAATCCCAACCAATCAAAGTTTGAATTATAGTTGAATAATATAATAGCATACCTTGTTGTATAAAATAACAATATGTAAGTATTTATTTGATAAAAAGCTCTTTTATTTCAATTACCAGTGACCTAAACGATATCTTATAAATCAATACATAGGACACCAAAGAACAATAGATGGCATATAGATTGGCTAATAAAAGATTATGTATCTTTGCAACGCTGAATGAAGGGAAGAGAATCGAATTAAGCCGAAACCTTATAAGTAATACAGGATAATTTTAAAGAAATAACGCATAAGTAATTAGAAAAAACATCAGATTAAAGACAAGATAAATAAAATAAACAATATACAATCATGCAGTTGATTTATTATTCGTGGAAGTCTCATCATCTAAGTCTTAGCTGTTTCCTACACCCCGCTTGATCACCAATTCTTTTCGTAGCTATCAATTTTAAAAATGAATCATCCAGATCTGTCTGCCATAAAATGTTAGATGAACTAGATAATATTACTATTGATGGTGGTGGAGGAATTATATGAAGGAGGAAAAAAGGGTAAAAATCAATCAATCAGGCTAAATTATTATCCAAGCTTGGATACAAAGAACAAAGGAGAAGAAATGATCTGGGGGAGGTAGAAGAAATTGGGCTAGGTAAAAAAGATATCTAGTTGGTAAGAGCATCTTCAATAGTTTTTCTATTTTGTACTTTTGCACTCCAATAGCTTCCCCATCTCATTCTCTAAAATAAAGAATAAGATGAAAGATAAGAGATAATTTCTTATATCTGCAGAAACTCTGAAATTTATTGTTATCCTTTATCTCTCATCTTAATTTACTTTTCAGCTTTTTTTCTTATCTACTTTTTGACTTTTCTCACTTGTCCTTAATATTATTGTTTTAAATATAGAATATAGAATTTTTTTAAACTAAACTAGCTATTAATTTGAATTTGTTTTAAATGCATAATATTTAATTGTTGTATAATAAATGTAAGATTCTACAAAATATGGAAACTATTGGAATTGGGATAGAAAAATTATGGAGATTTTAATTTTTTATTTTCTATTTTGTAGAAATTATAGGGAAACTGTTGGAAATGCTCTAATAGATTCTTGCCAACATTAGTATTTATTTTGAAATTTCCAAATCCCAACATTATTATCCGTTGTTGGATAACATTACAGCATTGAAAAGAAAGACTGGAGCAAACCCAGGGACGCGCTTGAATTATAAAGGGCCGAACATCGTCCTGTGAACGTTAAAGAAAGCCCATAGAATTTCACGGGGCTATTCGGGTCCAACTGTTGGCGGATAATCAAGGCGGGCCGCATCAAGTTTTGAATAGAACCTTTGGTTTGAATCTTCAGGTAGGGAGAAGAAAGATCCGATCGAAGAAGGGGGCATTTCTTCTTCGCACTTGAGCAATTCCAATTCCAATTTCATTGCGACAGCAAAAGCTTGTCCGACATCTGAATCCTGCAACTGGGAGAGCCTCTTCCGACCTCTCTCTCTTGTGCCAAACCAGCCAAGCTAAGAGTCGACGGCGATGGTAGATCCCGCGAGCACACCGCTGGGGAAAATGCTGCTGGAGGAGATCACTCCTGTGTTGATGCTCCTCTCCACTCCCTTAGTTGAAGAAGCTTGCCACAAGAACGGCCTCTCCTTCTCCCAATTGCTCTCTCCTTTCTGCAACTTCAACAACATCGACGGTAATCTGTACACTCTTTGCCTGCACTTATTGCTTGCGTTTGAAATGTTATGCTGTATTGGTTTCTGGATTTTTGTTTGCAGTGCCCGTGCGGACGGCAAGTGATCAGCCTTACCGGCTTCACAAGTTTAAGCTGCGGTTATATTACGCCTCAGATATTCGGAGTCCTAATCTAGAGGTAAACATTCGGCAACCTTTTGGTGGTGATGATAGATGAGTAGTTAGGTTTATTTTGTTTATGCTTTGGTTTATTGGTATGTTGGACCATACGAACTTGCGAGCATGTCACAGCTGCTATACGTGCTTTATGTGAATCCTGACTAATGTTTCTCATCTATGGAGCCTTGTGAGCTGTGATACTCTAGGGACTTTATCTCTTTCTAACTGTAGGAGATTGAACTTGAAATTTGTTAAACTATTACTTGGAGGTAGTGGGCTAAGCATCAGTGAATGAACATAGCTGCCAAAGCAGATCAAATGCCAGATACTTGTGCACTTTGTCATGTTTGGATTTCAGGACATATAGCTGCAGTTGTTTTTGGTTTATATGTTCTTTCCGTATTGCTAAATTTTGAATTGCTTCAATACGCTACTTTGTTTTTAGTTGGAGATAAACCTGTCTTATGCCAGCTTCCTTATTGACTTTCTTCAACCACCCTCTTTATGGCAATAGGTATACAGTCACTAAGAAGTTCAACTAGACAACTTATTTTTGTTTACACGTATTTGCTGCCCGAGTAGGTATCTAAGGATCTGTTGCGGCAAGTCATTACCAAGGCTGGAGAAAGAGACTTCTCTGAGTTGTCTCTAGATTCTCCTCAAATTAATGACATTCTTTCCCGTAAGCCATTTATTAATTTCAGCACTCAATATATGAGTCCTTGTGGATAGATCATCTCCTTTTCCAGTGGCTGGCTATCTACATGTGATAATTTATTCATTTTGCATTGCATATTTATAGTTTGAAAAGTTGCTGAACTTTTATGTGGTGGTCTTTCCTGCAGGGTCTGAATCTGAAATTTCGCCATCATGGTTTCAGTTTTTCAATAAAGAGCTAATAAACTCTTTATCCTTTTCAGAACATGAAGCTTTTGATCATCCTGTGGCATGTAAGCTTTTGAAGTTTATGCTATTATCCTGTGCATTTTTTTTTTTCATTTTTCTCATTTCATTCGATCATCATTTGACTGCTTCTTAATCCCAACCATGTTGGGGTCTGTGGTATGAAATTTACAGTGTCACTTAACTTTTTAGAGTTGGCTAGCACAAGTCCATGCAAAAACACAGCGCAAAAGTTCTACGCTGGATGCGCTTCTTGACACGACCCTCTTACAAGGGAATAAATTATTGTCACATTATTCTCTTATGGATAGTATTTTATCCACATGCTTTTTTTTCAGGTCTTCTGGCTGTTTCTTCAAAGGATGACGAGCCTATAAACAGATTTGTTGACCTATTTAACACCAATAAATTGCCTTCTCTTCTTAATGGTGGTGCAATGGACCCAAAGATTTTGAAACATTATCTTTTAGTGCATGACAATCAAGATGGCCCCATGGATAAGTATGCTAGCTTACCTTGCAATCGAACAAATTTCTGAATAATGCTCTAGATTCTGGTTATCATCCATTTTTTCTTTCTTTCTTTATTTTCCTTTTTTTTATGGACTTGTTTCATATTTGCAGCTGGTGCAATTATCTTTTCTTTTCTGTTATCTCTCATTACTGCCAGTTTCTGAACAGACAGGTCATGTTCAACTCTTGAAAGGCTATCAAAGAATCCTCAATTGTGTTTCTTGGGTTACTAGGAGTTTAAATGAGAACCTGAGTTTGAGATGCATTGCAGATGTTGTGTATTCAAACTAGAGAGGTTCTTCATGAAAAGAGTATACTGTTTCACATGGAATAAGTTATTGAATGTGCCATTGGTGTTTAATATTGAAAATCCTATTAGAAATTCCTCCTAGAGGCTGTGAGAAACAGAAACATTATTACGTAGTTTGGCTAAAAGGTTTAGAGTATTTTGGTTAAATTATCTGGTTGCAACTTGTCATGTCAAACATGCTCTGTAGATTATATGAACACTTTGACTGCATTCGGGTTAGATTAATTAGCTACTTAGATAATTAAGCCAATTCATTTTAACTTAATCCAAAATAGCTTATTTTTATTTTTAAATCTTTTTTATCCGAAAGTAATTTTATTTAAAATCCAATACTATATAGGTGTAATAATCCATTGAAAATATAATTTTCATAATCTCACTAAATTTTTACGAATTTTTCTAGCTTTAGGCATTAAAAAAGAAAAATTCATGAAAATTTATGGCCAATTTATTTTAACTTAAGTTAACTGACTTATTTTTACTTATATATTTTTTTTTCTTGAAACTAATTTCATTTGAAAGCTAACATTATGTAGATGCAATAATCCATTTAAAAGTAAATTTTCATGATGTAGTTAAATTGTTATGATTTTTTCTTTTTTAATGCCTTAAACTAGAAAAATTCATAAAAATTTAGTAAAATTACAAAAATTAAATTTTCAATGGATTATTGCAACCACAGAGTATTGGCCTGTAATTAAAATTATTTCCGGGCAAAAAAGACGTAAGAATAAAAATAAGCTATTTTGAAGTCAATCAACTTAAGTTAAAACGAATTGGGCCTTAATAACATAATGAAAATTTACTTTTAAATGAATTATTGTATCTATATAATATTGGCTTTCAAATGAAATTGGTTTGAGGCAAAAAAGATGCAAAAATAAAAATAAACCATTTTGGATTAAGTTAACTTAAGTTAAAACAAATTGGCGCTAAATATGTAAACTTTGCTTCTTTCTTTGCTTAGAATCAATTCTATTTGAAAGCTGATAATCTATTTTCTAACAATCACTTAAATCACATTTTTTTACAAATAAATTAGTAATTTTTATGGATTTTTCATTTTCCATCCTAAAAAATGAAAAATTAATAAAAAAATATTTATTTTCCGGAAAAATATATTTTGAGAGTCGTTTTCAAGCTTTTTAAATGTAGTGTTTCAATTGGTATTCAAGTTGTGCAATAATCATTATATATAAAGATAATACGGGAACTAATAATCACTTTTCAATAATTTCCTCCAAATAAAAATTTTTAGATTTCATTGTTTGTATGTAAACTAGTTGCAACTTGAGACTTAGAAGGGGATATCTAGAAGAATATACAGAATTATGATTCATGTCTCATGAAAGACTAGTTTTGGAGGTTATTTAGAAGTCACATCAATTCCTAAGTTGTATATTTTGAATTCACTATCTGTGCTGTATGACCGCAGTCTTGTGTCCTTTTTTTTTTTGTCTTTTATTTCTATCAGTAACCTGATCCTATTTCTGTCAGTGAAATCCTGAAAAAATGTGGGTATGCTTATGTGATATTATCATTTCTTTCATTCTTGTCCATGTATTATTGAAGTATAGCGTTACTGTCTTTATTTGTTTATTATTTATTTTTTTCTTTTAATTAATTTTATTGGTACATTGATCTTGTTCTTTGTCTCTCAAATTCAGAAGAAATGTATAGTGTAAACCTGATGCTGCTTTCTTATGTATATTTCGTTGATGCTTGATTCAATTACGCTCTTGGAGCTTCAGGAATGCTTCATTTTATGAGTGAATCAATGCGCTCTTTAAACTTATCATTTGTTTGCAGAGCAACTAAAATTTTGACAGAAATGAGAAGTACATTTGGAATGAATGGTTGCCAGTTGCTTTGCATCAATTCTTCTCCAGATGGGAAGCTGATACATGAAGAAAACCCTTGGGCTCATTTTGTGCGTGGAAAAACTTTTCACCATGTTTATTTTACATCTCATAAAACATGATACATCTTTCATTGGTACAGAATAAATGGATTGGTACAGAATAAATGGATGCCATTGGTCTAAGTGATTTTCTGGTCTCTGTAACAGAACCCAGATTCTTCACCCTCTCATTCACTTGGTTGTTTCCTTGATAACGAGGACTTGAATGAGGTAGTTTGAGTTTGTGTGTTGTTTTGTAGATAATGTTCAGATCTGATGAGTTTTTACATGTTACTGATATGCTAGCATCTGGGAACAGATAAAAAATCTCATGCAAGAATTATCATCTAAACATGTAATTCCGTTCATGGAGCAAAAAATACGTGTCCTGAATCAACAGGTGAACTTAATTGAATATTTTTCTTATTTATGTCTTCACGCTTTAGCATTTGCATACTTTCCTGTTCTACTTGTCATGATGTACATGGGGTACTTTGTTATGTTACATTATCTAGGTTTCTGCTACAAGGAAGGGTTTCAGAAATCAGATTAAAAACTTATGGTGGAGGAAAGGGAAAGATGAGGCAGTAGATTCCCAAAATGGTCCAATGTAAGCTTTATGTACTTGTGCTCAATTCTTATTTCCACCATGAGTTGTCCTAACATCATCTTTCATTTTCTTTTTTTTTTTTTTTTTTTTTTTTGTGTGTAGATATACCTTTAGCTCAGTTGAATCTCAGATAAGAATTTTGGGTGATTATGCCTTCATGTTACGTGATTATGAATTGGCATTGTCAAACTATCGCCTAATTTCCACAGATTACAAGCTTGATAAAGCCTGGAAGCACTATGCAGGCGTACAGGTGATTTTAAAATCATCCTTTCCACTTCAATTTGTTCCTTTGTTTTTATCGTCCTCCAATTCAAGTTAGGCATTGAAATCAATGGGAATAGATCTCATACATTATAAGTCTTATTTGCCAGCTTATGGTTGGACACTTGAACCTTGGGTTATCTATATCTTTGGCTGCCTTCTGTGTTATGGGCTGTGTGGCTGGGCTCTTGACAGTCTTCTGGGAATTCTCCTAGTTCCTTTCTATCAAATCACCTAAGTTTACTGTGGATTTTGTACAATTTCTGTTTAATATATCTGTGGTGTGGTAATTTCCCAGTTGCTGATGCCTTATTTTTTTCTGTATTTATTTTTCTTTTAGGAGATGATGGGTCTTGCGTATTTCATGCTGGATCAATCAAAAAAGGATGCAGAATATTGCATGGAGAATGCATTTACAACTTATTTAGTATGTATAGTTCCTAATTCCTTTTACTCACTAACTAGAAGTTTATTCTAGGTTTTGGAAACAATTCACTATATTATGACGTCTAATCTTGGAAGGTTGTCAATTCCACAGTTCAAAAGACTATTTCTAGATACCATGATATTGACTTTCTTTATATTTGCTTTCAAAATCACACAAATTGACTGTTGTGATCTAACGAAGGCATGATCAATGACTTTATATTTTTCCAATTGGAGAACAAAGATGAATTATTCAGTCTACTTCAGACTTGCTAGTCAATTTGATTATTTGTTGGAACGATTGAACCTCTCCAAGGACTTTAACCCCCACTTTTCTTTGACAAGAAGAAAGCTCCAAAGTAAAGTTATAGCTTTCCCTAGGCAACTTCCATTACTTGAATAATCTGACCTAAGGAATTCTCTTAAGAAACCTGTGGCCCAACCTACCTTGATGCTAAATTGGTTATGTTAATAGGAAAGAGTATATTAATACATAATGAAGGAGGAACCCTTACAAAGAATCTGGAACAAAAGAATAACTCTATACAAAAGAGCTATCCAATCTTGCTTTCCTGCTACGTGACTCTTGTTACTCAATCACTTCAATAAAGAGTTTGTCTCTTCAGATAAACCCAAGTCCTGTGCCTTTTTGCTAAGTTTAGTTAATGGGTCTTAGTGAAGGAGAAAGGCATGAAATTGAGAAACCTAGATCTCTCTCTACCGATCAGACATCGTTGGTTTCCCTAATATCTCCTTACTGCTCATACAACAAGAAGGGATAGAGGAGTTGGAAGCTGATGATGTTGAAATCAGTTGGTGGTTGGAGCTTTTTATTCCATACTTGAAGAGTGTGCTTCCCCCCTCCCAAACAAATATTACACTGGTAAAAAATAAATAGATAAATAAAATGGAAATTGATGATTGCTACACTGGTTTAACTTGTGCCCCTAATTTATTTCTGCAATTTTTTTTATTAGGAGCTTTTCAGAAGTGTGGTTAATTAGTTTGTTCTAACCAGTCTCTTGTGTGATCTTTGTTTCTTGCATTTTTCCTGCCTTCTAAATCATGAAGAAAATTGGGCCTCCTGGTCAACAAAATGCTGTGCGTTGTGGTCTTTGGTGGATAGACATGTTGAAGACAAGAGATCAGTATAAAGAAGCGGCAGCTGTCTACTTTCGAATCTGCGGTGAGGTAATGGCTGTTACACTAATTACATAGCCTGTCCTTTTAGAATATGATTATTAATTAAAAAACTTTCTTTTAGGATCCTGTACATTCGGCTGTTATGCTCGAGCAAGCATCGTACTGCTACTTGCTCTCAAGACCACCAATGTTACACAAATATGGATTTCATCTGGTTCTCTCAGGTGATCGATACAAGAAATGTGACCAGGTGCCTCTGTAAAAAATGGATTATAATGCACTGACTTATTATTGTTACAAATCTAAATTTTGACAAAATCCCCTGTGCTTTCTTGTCTAGATCAAGCATGCAATTCGTACATACAGAAGTGCCATTCCTGTTTATGAGGGGACTACATGGAGTCACATCAAAGATCATGTTCTTTTTCACGTTGGCCAGTAAGTAAAAGCTATTGAGTAGGCTTCTCTGAATAAACGTTTAAAATTTTTTTTAATGGAACTCTATCAAATTTAGGTGGTATGCAGCTCTTGGTATGCATGATGTTGCTGTCAGTTATATCTTGAAAGTCCTGGCATGCGGTCATCAATCTAAGATGACACAGGACCTAATCCTTAGGGACTTTCTCCAAATTGTTCAGGTGACACAGAATATCATTTTTCCTTTGTACTTTTAGGATGCTAGAGAAAATAAATTGAACAGGGTTTTGAGGGGATTCACAAATTTGGTGAATATACGCTGTGTGCCATATGATTTAGGTGACTTGCAAAACCTCTGAGCTTGTACTGCTAGTAGATCATATCGTAGCACCAGATGCTCTATTAATCCTTTTTCTTTTTTTATGGTAAGGAAAATTAAAAAATAAACTGATAATTTGCAAATGAGTCAGCATTAGACATCTGAGTGTTGAAATCCCACTATAACTCCTGGCATTTCACACTGAGAAAAGGGATACCCAGCTCTTTCATGAATGCAGTTGATGGTGCCAATAGTGGAAATTGAAATCCTGTGGAAACCTGATTCTGTTGCTGATTAAGATGACAAGGTTGAGCCTTATCCCAAATGTCATGAACATTACCATCTATACTAACATTTCTTTCTACCCAAATGATTCAGATTGGTTCAAATATGGTGCCCTACCATATATTACTGTGTCTGATCCCAATTCAATTAAACTTCAAACCCAAAAAACTGGACATATTCAAGCCTCCCCATGAACTCTGTACAATCTATTGCACGGTCATTTTATTGCAGAAAATGGTGTTTGAGGTGTTCCGACCTCAGTGGCATATCGGATGATTCATGTCCCCAGCATTTAGAGTTTTGTTAAATTGAAGTTCTAGAGACATCATTGATGTCCAATGATGTCGTTTTGTGGTTTTACCCACATTGTTGAGGGGCTTAGTAGTGCTTTAGATCGTGGTAGGTTCCACCCATTGCCAATTAGTTTCGCACTAGTTGCTTTAACATGAGATCAAAGACAAACAGGGGTTTTGCACCATTTGTTTTTGAGCATTCATGACCCTCATGTAAGACCCCTTTTTCAGTTGGTTCATTTGGCTTGTGTGAGCAGGCATATTCTGTGGTCTTATCCTGCATCATTAAGTGAAGGGTTTGTTAGTGCTATATTGTGGTGAGGCTTCTCTCGTTGCTGGTTGGTTTAGAGTTGATTTTTTTAGCAACATAATGTAGAAACATAGGAAAATCATGATGAGGTGGCAACTGAAAAATTGATGTGAAAATGATGAAACAGGTTTCGAAGTTGACTGTTGATACTGTTCTACAGATGTTGGTTTTGTTGTTATTTTCCAATTTATTGCATTCTTTTTTCGATTAATTGGATAAATTAGATGGCAGCTGCCCTCATTAAGAGCTCTAGTGAGTATTCAAGGCTCTGGTTATTGTTGAACAGAGTTCTGGAATATAATATTTATTTCCTTTATCGCCCTTTTTGGGTTATTGCAGAAAACTGGGAAGACATTTGAGGTGTTGAAACTTCAGTTGCCAGTTATCAAAACCTCGTCACTCAAGCTTGTTTTTGAAGATCACCGAACATTTGCGTCCCCTTCAGCTGTAAGTTTGGCTAGTTTCACTCGAAACATGTGATATACTAACCTTTACTCCTGGATATTCCATCTGTTTTTGCATATGTTCTTTTTGTTACATACATCTAATTGGTTGATAAATATGCTGTTTGCATGTTCAATCCGTCAAAACGTTGTGACCATAAATCCCTTTCATCAATCACTATGCTGTAGAGAAAAAAGGAAGATGAAAAAAATCAAGAGGTCGTACTTGTATCTTAATGTTGTTGTTTTCAGGCCAGTGTCAGAGAAAGTGTGTGGCATTCACTAGAGGAAGACATTATCCCATCAACATCAACTGCTAAGGTTAACTGGCTGGAGTTGCAATCAAAGCTCATACCAAAGAAGTACAAGGAAACAAATATTTGTGTGGCAGGAGGTATGAAGGTGACAGTGTGATTCTTAAGTTGTTTATCTTGATATTTTTCTCTTCCCTCATTTTCCTTAGGCTGTTGTATGAGTTCTTCATTGATTTGCTTTTGGCTTGGTTCAACCTCTTGAAAACAGATATAAGGTTTATTTTTCTTAGGCTGTAGTTTCCTAGGAATGGTGGACCCATGAAAACACATTATTGAGCACTGAACTACAGTAACTCCAACCGACTGTTAATGAAGTTTCATGTGTTTGGCGCTGATGAATCACTTGGGGAGCATATATAACTATACTACTACATATTAATAAAATTATGACATCATGAAAGTGATACTGTTCTCTCTAAAAGACTTGTCGAATTTCTGATCCATTGAAATAATACATAAAGAGAAGCTTGCTTAAACTAGATAGTTGTGCTTTGATCCTAGGAGTATCAAAGTTTGTATTTGAAGCAGTGTGGACCTAACTGCTCTTCCTTGCGTTTGCATATTTTATTGTCCAGGAGGAATTAGACATTTTGCATGGTTGACATTTCATTTACTGTTGGAACAGTGCTCCAGGAACAAACACCTGTGACGTTTTATTGGATTGGATACTGAACAGATTGTGATAAGGGTCTTTATTTAGCTGTTCCTGTGTTCTGAACTATTTGATTTTTTTTTGTTCATTTTTTTTTTCTACAGAAGCAGTGAAAGTGGATATTGAGTTTCAAAACCCACTTCTTATATCAATTTCTGTCTCTAGTGTTTCTTTGATGTGTGAGCTTTCTACAAGTCCTGATGAAGAAAACTCTGGCAAGTTACATCCTTCTCATTCTTCTTACCTGTTCTTTCTTTCTTCTTTGCCCCTACCCTTTTCTTAGTAATTATATATACATTTCATCAATGATCCAGGTTCAAATAGCTCAACCACAGAGTTTCTTAAACATAGCAATCAAAAACCAATGACCAGTGGGTACGATTGTTTGTTTTATTTCGCATCTGGTCCCTTTCTTTAGATTCATTTATCATTCTACCAACCCTTTCACGCTGCCGCTGATTAATAGTTTCTCCTGGTAATGCAGGAATGTTGACACATATTTCACTTTGTCTGAAGTTGACCTCTCACTAGAAGGACATGAAACAGTTATGGTGAGTGCATAAAAACTAATAACCTCGCTGACTAGACATTGGTATGATTGTGCTATACATCAAAACTTGCCCTTCAAATATTATGACTGTCAAATTTGTTCATTCAAAATATTTATAAGTTTGTTGTGCCATCCTTCCTGCACATCAATACGATGCTAGTTAGGGTTTTGTACAATCAATTGATCATTCAACTAAGCTTTAATCCCTATCTGGGTTTTGTACATGAATCTTGCATCTCCATTACACTATTCACAGGAGTACATGTCCGTGGATGTCACAAATCCTTATGCTGGCTGTAACCTAGCATGGGACTGCATGCTATTGCCTGATTAGTATACAGTAATGTTTGTGATTCTTGTCCTCTTATGTACCTGATATGATGTTAGGCGGCTTTACCTTTTTACTGTATAGTTTGCCTCACCTCCTGGCTTGTAGGCTATTTTTCAATAAGATATAAGGGTTAACATTATTGAACGTGTCTAATCGGATAAACAACTGCTGAGTATGTGAAATTGTTTTGATGCAGCCATGCACATATATGCTGCTGGCATGCAATGCTAAAATAGTCTGTTGCAATCAAGTAGTGATTTATGACTCCAAAGGTCTTAGCAGATTAGTAAAACATAATCCTTGTTTCAAAGGTGTTTTTTCTTGGCTGCTACAGAAGCGTTAGCTGATTGCGGGGGGGGGGGGGGGGGGGGGGGGGGGGTGTATTATTGCTGTTGTAGTTGTTGTTGGTGTTGTTGTTGTTTTAGTATAACCCATTGTTGCTTATCTTTCTGAAGAGGATGAAAAGTTGCTGTTTCATCATGCCTGTTATTTGTATTCAGTAGGGTCTTCAACTTACGTTGGCCATAACTAATGAATTACAATGCCTTTTTAGGGCTTTCCCTCATTCTCTTCATTTGTTTTTATTTCTTTTACCCAAAATAAATTTATGCATTTTCAGGTGCAACTAACTATTACTCCAAAAGTGGAAGGCATTTTGAAAATTGTCGGTGTTAGATGGAAACTGTCAAGTTCTGTGATTGGTTTCCACAATTTTGACTCTGGCTTTATGAAAAAAATAACTGCAAAAGGAAGAATGAAAGCTAAGAATGCTCCCCATAGTGACTTGAAGTTTATGGTGGTCAAGGTTTTTTTCTTTGACCTATCCCTCCACTCTATTTTATGTCTTTGTTGTCTTTGTTCTCAACATTTTCCAATGATAGCACGCATCTCTTTGAGTTGTCTGCTTATCTAACATCTTTATTATGCTCAATATCTAGAGCTTGCCCAAACTTGAGGGTCTTATCGATGCTGTACCTGATAAAACATATGTGGGAGATCTACGGCATGTTATCCTTGAGCTAAGGAATCAATCAAAACTCCCTGTCAAGGTGATTCTCTTTACCAATCTTGTATGTTGCACGAGTAAGAAAGCAATTCACAACTGGTCAATAATGCGGTATTCCTGAGGTTGGTGATGTCTGCCCTGATTCAAGGAATCTAAAATGGTCAAGTTTCATGATTGTTCTATTTTTCACCATTATCATTGCTGCTAATGTTGTCGTTTTTGGTGTTTCAATGCACATGCAGGTTAGGTTAAAATTGATGAATTTTCTTGGCTGTTATTATGTTTTCTGTAGTAATAACTTTTGAGTACTCATTTAGGGCCAATTCATTTTGCATTATCTATTAATTCATTATTCTGACTTATTTCTATATATATTATTTGCTGAAATTGTATGTAACCTTACTTTTGAAGAAGTCCAAAAAGTACTTGAAAACATTTTTTGTAGGTGTAAGTACTTTTTTATTATATTTTTTTTAAGGCTGAGTAACAAAAAAATTCATAAAAAAGTACTATATATTTTTGGAAAAAGAAAATGATTCGAGTGATTGTAGACATATAAAATGTTAGCTTTCAAATGACATTGATTATAAACAGAAAAGACAAAAAAATAATGCATTATTTAAAATGGGAAACGAATTGGGCCTTGATACTTTCTTCTTGATTTACTTTTTGAGATCTGACATAATTTGCCAGAATCTGAAGATGAGGGTCAGCAATTCCAGATTCCTTTGTATAGGGAGTCGGGAGGAGCTGAATGCAGAATTTCCGGGTTGCTTAGAAAAGAAGATGGATGATGGAGAACATGTTTCTCATGGTACTCTCACTAGAATATCACAAGATACTTATGCATTTCCTGAGGTAAGTATTAGGTTTCATCTGAAATTGGGTTCATGTAATACAGTTTTAGTTGTTCTCAGCCATTTTATTAATTTTTGTTATAAAATCTACTATCGTTGATTCAGGACATATTGGTAGAGGAAGACAGTCCTTTACGGTGGCCGCTTTGGCTTCGGGCTGCTTCTCCTGGAGATATTTCTTTGCAAGTAGTGATATATTATGAGATGGGAGATACATCAACTGTCCTGAAATACCGCACCTTACGCGTGCATTATAAGTTGCAAGTATGTGTTTAAATATGAATGGGGGAGGCTTCCTGATTCCCGACCTTTTCCTTTGTTCTTAGTTATGGCTCAAAATATGGAATGCTATTCAAGAATTCACTCCCTTTGCATATAAAGATAGAGAAGGCACATGCTCATCCACAGATAATTAGTTTAAGGCCATCTTTTAATTACATTCCACAATGACTAGATGCTGCTTGCCAAGATATTATTTAAAGCTGGCAGGATTTGTGAGTACAATTTATAAATTACTGTTCTTAGTTATTATTTTTGTCAAGTTTATCAAGTCGATGGATATACAATTGTTGGATAATTGGCAAGCTACTGGAATGAGATTGGGGCAGTCTCATTGCCATGAGCTGGAAATTATCAAAGGGAAGTCAATTGTATTGGAATGGAACAACTTAAAGAGAGATAAAATGAACTCAACTGAGTTTCTGTGTGTAATTGTAGGGAAGAACCTCTAACATACTTTCAACCAGTACATTGTATATTTGTTTGATTGTGTGCTTTGGAGCCATAATTTTTTTTTTCAGAAAAAAAAGGGTAGCAGCTTATTTTTCTACTGATATTAAGCTAGTTAAAAACACCTGTGCAGTGCTAGCTTAGGGTAGGTAGGTCCTGGATAGCCACTTGACTGCTTGTTGGTTTGTGTATTCTGTATGTGAACATTCCTTTTATAGTTTGGGGGGAGAAGAAATTCTTTTTTTGTTTCAGTTGGACAGTCATCTCATAGCAGATATCTAACTTATAGACTGGTTAATGATACTTCCTATTAATAGGTTCTACCATCACTTGATGTTTCCTTTCAAATCAGTCCTTATCCATCAAGGTTGCACGAGTTCCTCTTGCGCTTGGATGTTGTAAACAAGACCGGTTTGGACTGTTTTCAGATTCATCAGGTGTCCTCTGTTGGCCAGCAATGGGAGATATCATTGCTTCAACCTTTTGATAGCATATTACCTTCAAAGACTTTACTTGTTGGTCAATCTTTGTCTTGTTTCTTCATGTTAAAGGTTGGTGTAAGAAGCTCCATCTTAGTTTCTCTGAATTTTTACTATTAGGAATGTTGTTTAGACTACTTTAGAATAGACATGTTCAATATTACAATCTTGCTTCATAATCGATGATTATTCCCTCATAAGTGGGCTGCATTGCAAATGGCATCTGCTGGAAAATTCCTACTTTGTTTGTTTTCATTAATTTCTTATGCCAGTCTGACATTAACAAGTAATGGACATTGTGATTTTATGCTACTGAGTCCTAATTTAGTTTGTTTAAGGTGGAGTATGATGATCATGTTATGATATGATGATGGAACTAAGCACACCAGTTGTAGTGGTTTGAAAAGAGTAATCTAGTTTCATTTTTTATACTTAAATGCTATACTTCTCAATGTCAACTCCGGTGAGCATTCAGATCTTTTACTTGCATTCATTCTTTTTGATCTTCCGAACCTTGTTTTTCTCCTTTTTTTTTTTTAAATAAAAAAAGAATAAATAAGAGAAGGAAGTAAGGAAGAAGATCCTCCCTCAAAAAGGAACTAAGGTAGGCCTGTTTTTGTTTAATCTTATACATGAAGGCCAACATTTGGTAAACATCCTCCCTTGAGCAGGGACTAAGGTTGACCTGTTTTTGTTTAATCTTATAAATGAAGGCCAACATTTGGTAAACATTTTTCAACGTTCAATGATAGAAAAAAGTGAGCTATTTTTTTCTTATCCACGGGGAAAAGGTGTTAGGAGCTTTCAGTGGTACTGGAGCAAGTGTGGTTGAGTGTCAGATACTTGCGTTTTAGGTTTCCGGGTCATATGTCCCACCTGGTGCAGCTTCTGTGATGAAGACGCCTTGATACCCTCACGCCTTTCTTGTGTTATATATAAAGCCTTCATTACCTGTAAGTCCATTAAGATTCATTTGGAAGGCACAGTATCTCATTAGAGATTGAATCTATGTAATCATCCTAGCTTTCTTTAAACGAAGTCAAAATGCTTTCTGTTTCTTTTAGTTATGATGGTGATAATTACATGGTGGCATTACCCTGTTTGCAGTTATTTTTCATGGACTGGGCAGCTCTTCCTCCGATGATTTTTCTTTTGCTTTTGATTGTGGGAGAACATTTTGGCCTTCATTATTTGTTGATTGTTTTTCTTTGATCCTTAAAATTTCTCTTTTGATAATGGTAATAATATATAGTTTGTGTCTACAGGGTCACAGGAAATCTTCATCTTCTGAAGAAAGTATTTCTTCTCCTTCCCTGCTTCCTGGAAGTGGTGTGCAACTGTGTACTCTGGGTGAACACAGAAACCTTCTTGATGTTTCTCACTCACCCTTGTCAGATTTCCACAGTTGTGAAAGGTTGCACCAGAGATTGCCCCATCAGGTTTGATAGTTTCTTTTTTATTATGATCATTCTGTGACGTATTTGCATGTACGTATGTAGTATGCGTAGAAGAATCTATTTGATGTTGTCAATATCCCCCGACCGCAAGTTTTTTTTTTTTAATGATATTCTTCAAGTTCTTTATAGGGCTCTGCTTTCCTCTGTTTCAGGGTGACCATTCTACTGTTGATTTCATTTTGATCACTCAGCTGGTTAATAGTAATATTCATTCTGGGGTTCTTGGAAAACCACTTGTCTTTTCTCATCATGCATGTCATTGCAGGCAAGTTCCCAGCTTGGCTGATTATTTTGTGACTGAACTGAATTGGTTGTAGTTTTAGTCTCATATCTTTTTCTTCTTGTTATTTTTGTTGTTTCGAGCAGTCTTTCCAGCATAAGTCCAATATCATGGTTAGTAGATGGGCCTCAAACTGTGCGTCATAACTTCTCAGAATCCTTCTGTGAAGTGAACCTAAAGATGAGCATCAGCAATTCGTCAGATGCAGTTGTATCTGTTCATGTCAATACAATGGTTCCTGAAAACAGTTGTAACCAATCAAATGAGACTTCTGGAGCTCAGTCGCCTCGTTCTTCAGAAACTCTTGTTGGATGGTATGACATTCCAGTAGGAAATGATATCAAAATCACAGATGTAGTTGGAACCCGATCTGGGAAGTCAGCATCCCTGGAATGTGTTTCTCAATTTGTCTGGTCCGCTTCAAGCTCTACAAAAGTGCAACTGGAGCCAGGGTCGACCACTGAAATTGCCCTTCAGATATGTCTTTTTACCCCTGGAATATATGACCTGTCAAACTATTCGCTTAACTGGGAGGTCCTGCGTACGACAAGTGAAGGAAGTACCGAGCAGGTGGGAGAATATTCAGGAATATGCCAGGGATATCCTTACTACCTAACCGTTCTCGACTCTCTTTAGATTTCGGTTGTCTGGAAATAACTGTAACTTCACATTACATGTAAATTACAGCGCATTCATTCATTGTAAAGTTTTTGGCACAGGAGAAGCTCACTTAAAGCAGAAGGAAATTAGTTGGAGGTGTTGATATTTTTCAGCAATAAAAGGATTCATTGAATTTCATTGTCATTTGTTACTTGGCAACTTGTCTGTGTTTGGATGTTTGAATGCTTTGCAGTGTTTATTGGGGAAACTAATTTTTTAGATGTCATGTAGATGGGGAATTTGCAACAAAATTACATGTATTTCTTTTGGTGCCCTGCCCGGTGACGTGAGCAGGTCACGGAGGCTTGCTTTTAGTGCTTGAAGCCTTTTAGATTTGAACATGTGAAGTACCTCAGGCATATTTCAGAGCGGTGGGAAGGGAAAGTATCAACATCACTGGACTCCGGCGAGGCAACACCCAGAAATATAAACAACCAAAGAAGGGAAATAGTGTTAGACTACAATAGGCCTGTAAATGAACCGAATGAATACGAACAAGTCATGTTCGTGTTTGTTCGTTTGAGTTTTAACGAACATGATTAATAAACGAATGTAACTTCTTTGTTCGTATTTGTTTGTTTATTAATAAATGAACACAAATATGAATATTAATAATTAAAATTGATGGCTACCTTAAATCTCAATGAACACAAATACGAATATTAATAATGATTGACAAGACAATATGTGATGATAAGAGAGATTATGGGTTAGGGTTATAAGACTCATCTTGGTGTTGAAATAAATTTATGCTGTGAGAGAAATGACTGATTATGTTTGGGGAAATAAAAATAATAGATTAATTTGGGAGAGGTTAGGGCTGGACATAATCATGTGGGTAGAGTAAATGAACACTAATAAGAATATATGATATATAAAATATATAAAATAATAAATGCACAACTAATACATAAATAAACAAACAAATAAACATAAACGAACAATAACTGAATGGTTCGTGAACGTAAATGAATGAACAGGTTCTTACTCATATTCGTTCGCTTAACCAATCAAACAAAAAAACTATTCATTTTTGTTCGTTTAACTAAATAAACGAACAGAAAAATCTGTTCATCTTTGTTCGTTTACCTAAATAAATGAATATAAACAAACTTCTGTTGAATAGTTCATCGAGCATTTTGTTTGTGTACATCCTTAAACTCCGGGTTGTGGGAAAGGCCGTGGAAGAGTAGTAGTAATTACTAGCAGAGCCACCTCTAGAATAACGAAAATTGACAAATTTGAATCCCCATAATATTGTCAGCCTGGGAAACGGAAACGGAAACAGAAACGAAGAGGACCAGGTCACCGCCCTGCCTATCTTTCTGACCAATCACTTGGGCGTAAAATGCACCATTAGTTCAAAACCTTCAGACCTCATGCAAATTGGTCTCAACCTCCATTTTTTTTGTTGCATGTTGGTACCAAAATTTTATGATATGTTGTACACTGATCCATGACACTAGGCAGGATTGAGTTAACATAGAAACTTGACTTATAAAGGGGAAAAATTAATAGCTTAAATAGTTTATTAACTGTAAAAAAATTATAGTATAATTTGAATTTATCATAAAGCAATTACTGTATATTTTGAATTCATTAGCTCTTGAGTAACATTCTATTATTAACTTTTTAAATTTTAATTTAAACTATTTGTTAATCGTATGCCCACAATTTTCAGATGAGCAATAATTTTTTGATAATTGATGGATTATTTAAATTATTAATTGTTTCTTTCTGCAAATTAAATTTTTGCACTAGCTTAATCTTGTCCAAGAAATAAGGATAGAGACCAACGCAATGAAATGAAGGCTATAGACCAATATACAATGAGCATTGAAGGTTAAGGACTAGTGATACTTTTTACCCATCAGCAGCATCACAAATTTGATCCAAAACTCGATATACAATGAAATGGAGGCTGTAGACCAATATAAAATGGGAATTAAAGGTTAAGGCATTAAATTTGATCCAAAACTTTGTATAAGAAAAAGGCTTGCTTAAACAAAAGTATATCCGTTTTGCAATCTACATTTGAAAGTGTCGCAACTTCCTGGAGTGGAAGCAGCCACATCAAAAAGCAACGAGAAAGGGCTGAAGTCTAACAGGCCATAAATGAAGTAGTACAAATTACAAGTTATCATAACCCGATGGAAAAAAAGGATGGTAGTTAATTACCAAAACTGTACTCTTGATGTTCTGTTCTCCACACCCGCGCACACCGCTGGTCGTACGCAGCACAATATCCTGTTTTTTCACAAGGATTTGGATTCGACGTTAAAATTTGGGAAATTAAAAAAAAAACCCTAAGGTTTAATAAAAACTACACTTAACTCTTCTATTTAGGAATCATTAACTTTATCTCATGAGGTTTAACAAGTCCTTCACTTATCTCATCCCGTAATAATGAGACAAAAAATATTCTTTCCTTATCTCCTCATATAGGTTGAATTGACCATAGTGCCCATATAAAGCAATAATAATTTGCTTGACTAACTAAAAAATTGTATAGAATTATATGTGACAAAATTATTTTTTCTATACCAATAAAACTTTGTTAATCAAATTTTGTGTATATAACACTACTCTTTGAGAATTGTGTCTCAATTGTAACATTTGAAATATAGTAGCTAGACACGGTATGTAATTAAATGTGAAATATATTTGACGATTCAACAATTAAGTATATTTTTTTTAATAACTAAAAGTGTTTGGCAAAATATTTGTTACATTAAGTGGAAAGTAAATTGTCCATTAAAAACATAGTAGTAGTAGTAGTAGTAATAATAATAATAATTTAAATCAATTTAACAAAAAATAAGAATAGAGAAAAAAATTTCTAAGATTTTCAATAAAAAAGGAGTTACGGTATAGAAAAAGAAGAGTTTGTTAATGTTAGTGTCTGGCCTTCTATAGTTGTAACAGACACATCAAATTTATCTTTTTATATTCCATAATTCATTTTTCATTGGAATCTTTTTCTTTTGTTCTTATTGTTTTATTGATTGGTTTAGATTACTACTACTATTACTATTACTACTACTACTATTATGCTCTTAGTGGACAATTTAACTATTTTGTTAAACACTTTTAGTTATTAAAAAATATATTTAATTGCTAATTTGTCAAACATATTTCACATTCAATTACATATTATGTCTAGTTACTACATTTTAAATGCTATAACTAAGACACAATTCTCAAAGAGCAATGTTATACATACTAAGTTTGACCAACAAAGCTTTATTGACAATCGAAAAAATGATTTTGTCTCATATAATTTTATACAAGTTCTCAGTTGATTTAGAAAAATGCTTTTGTCTCTTAGGGGCATTATATTCAATTTATCTTATATAAGGAGATAGAAAAGACATTTTTCAATTCTCACTATATATACGAGGGCCGGATAAATAAAGGATTCATTAAATCATAGGGATAAAGTAAAATGAAAAATTCTCAAATAATAGAGGATAAGTGAGGTTTTCATTCAATCTCGGAAGGTTTATTTGAAAATTTTCCTTAAAATTTCCATTTTGTTCTTGGTCTTCCTACCTCACTTCCTCGCAATTTCCTAATAAATCTAGATGTTCAATTGTTCATTACTTTTCGTTAATAATATTATGGGATGCTTGTCTTATGCGTCAACGAGACATTTCAAACACTGATAAAGAGTTATATAATATTTTATGTATTTTCACAAGGTGTCCTAACTTACGGGCTAGATTAATTAGTGGCCACCTATGGTCAGGGGCTGCCGTTGGTCTGGATTATATTTAGGGAAACTTACAAAAAATCGTCTAGAGTTTTATCTAACCTACACTTACCACCCTCTATTCTAAAAAAATCTACACTTTGCCCCCTAATGGTAACCTTCATATTTTATGCTAGTGGGTCAAATGCTTTAATTGCGCAAAAGGTTTCCAAAATCATTCAAATCAATCACAATGTTTATCCCATGTCACCTTCAATCCAATTTTTCCTAAATATAGAATATACTTCTAATAAATTTTCTACTTCCGAATAATATCTATATTTATAAATTTAATAATAATTTTTAATCTATAATTATTTCTATATTTATAAATTTACTAATAATATCTATATTTATAAATATATTTGTCCTTGAAAGATGATATATATTAGTTTTCAAAATATATTTGCCCCCAAAAAATGATACTATCTATTTGAAATTTGAACTAATTGAAAAGTGAATAAAATGTTAAAAAATAAATATTAATATTAATCAAAAAAATAAAATTGAGCTATAAAAATGAAAATATATTATAGATTTAGAAATTATTAGTAAATTTATAATATAGAAATTATTCTGCAGCAAAAAATTATTGGGAATATATTATATATTTAGCAAAAATTAGATTGAGGTGGCATGAGATGAACCGTATGATTGATTTGCAAGATTTGTAAACCTCATTAAGCAATCAAAGCATTTGAGTTCACAAACATAATATATGGAATTACTATCAGTAAGTAAAATGAAAGTTTTTTAAAATAGAGGAACGTAAGTGTAGGTAAACCTTTGGGGATGTTTTTGTAAGTTTTCCTAATATATACTAATACTGAATTTATAGAAAAAAAACATTGCAAATAATCAAGTTGTTATAAATTACTTTAAAAATTACTATAAGATAGTGTAGGAGTAAGTGTAAATGAATTTTTGCTTATAACTAGTTATTGAATAAACTAATCACAAGTACAAAACTGATACAAGTATGAAAAAAACATAAACCAACGTTAACCAAACACCAAATAAGATGTTTATGACTGAATCGAATAATACATTATTTGGGTTTTATTAATTTGGCTAAAATGAACATAAATTTTTATTCAATAACTGGAACGAACGAATATGAAGTAAATATTGATATTAAAAAAATATATAAACTTGATTTATGAAAATGGAAATATATTATAGATTAAAAATTATTAGTATATATACAGAGAGAGAGAGAGAATTGGATTGGAGGTGACATAGGATGAACCTTGTGGTTGATTTGAATGATTTGGAAACCTTTTGGGCAATCAATGCATTTGACCATGCTAGCATAAAATATGGAGGTGCCTATAAGAGGGTAAAATGTAGGTTTTTAAAACTAAAGGGGACAAATGTAGATTACACCAAACCCTAGGGGGGTTTTGTAAGTTTTCCCCATATTTATATTAGAAGACGGTATGAGACTTTGAACTCTGAACTTCCACATCTCAACTATGCCTTATATCAATTAAGCTATCATGTTGGATTGTATTAAGTTCTTTGAAATGTTGGGATCTTTATGCAGGCATTAATGTGAGATAAATTTTGTTACTTTTTTTTTTTCAATTTTGTGCTATGAAAATATCAGTGACTAAACTGTCACTTTTCAGTTTTTTTGACTTAGTTGCAAATTTTATTAAAGTTTCGGGCCAATTGATATATTTTTATTAAATATATAAAGGCTAAAAGGAAAACTATATAAATAGCACAAGGGATAAATTGTAATTTATTAAATAATTTAAAGACTAGATACCATAATTTCGAAGTGATAATTAAATTAGGGCAGTATTGTAAATTAACTGTAAATATCACAAAATATAGAAAAATGTAAAGAAAATTGAAATAATCCAAAATAATAAACAATGCAAAAAAGTGTGGAAGATAGACTATTTTCCTTAATACAATTCAGCTTGAGACAAATACCAAAACAATACGTTAATTGAAGGCTAGAGCCTAGACATGCATAGAAGTTGTTGTTGTTGTTGTTTTTTTTTTTTTAATGTAGAAGTTATTCTAGATATATTAATAGGTCGATTCTACAATTAATTTCAAACTAGTAAAGAACTCTCTTATCAGTGTGAAAAAACATGGAAGATTCGGCACGTGTAGTATTCTGTTACATGAAAATACGGAAATATATTTACAAATTATTTTTAGATGGCATAAGTAGGAGCTTTTGTTATTGTTATTTTATTATTGCCTGAAAAATTAATGAAATGAACCTGTCAGATAATTTCCACGCGATATTTATGGCCAACTCTTTTGACCCAAACTCCGAAAGAAAATTCAGAATAAAATTGAAAATACAAGAAAGATGAAACCAGAAAATTGATACTACATGGTTGAACAAGTAGCTGCAGGCCATCTTCTCTTGACCTTCCTCGGCAACCACCCAACGCTTCCGTTCTACAAAACCCATTTCAGCCTTTTTCCCATGCAAAGCAAATTCCATTTCTCTATTCCATCTCTCCCAAGGCATTTCCCCGAGCAGTTGGTGACCCAATAATCAGCCCCATGAACGACCTCTTTTCCAACTCCTCTCCCGACCACCATGCCATCGAGATGCCCGCAATTGCTGGCGGCGGCGTCAGCCTGGAAAAATTCTTTCAGGATGTAGAGTCCGTCAAGGACGAGCTCAAACAGCTGGAGCGCCTCAACGAAAGCCTCCAGTCGTCACATGAGCAGAGCAAGACGCTCCACAGCGCCAAGGCCGTCAAGGACCTGAGGTCGCGCATGGACGCTGACGTTTCCACGGCCTTGAAGAAAGCCAAACTAATCAAGGCTCAGCTTGAAGCTCTGGACAGGTCGAACGAAGCGAGCCGGAAACTCCCTGATTGTGGACCCGGGTCGTCGTCGGACCGGACGAGAACATCGGTCGTCAATGGATTGAGGAAAAATTTAAAGAAAGCGATGGACAGCTTTAGTGGGCTGAGAGAGAAGATCTCGATAGAGTATCGGGAGACCGTGCAGAGGAGATACTTCACGGTCACCGGAGAAAATCCCGACGAACGGACTCTGGATCGTCTCATCTCTACGGGTACGGTAATTAATGTAATGAAGTCAATGATGAAGTTCAAATGTCATCCCCGAACTATAGTATTTGTTGCAATTTAGTCCCTGAACAAATATCTGTGCTTGCAGGGGAGAGCGAGACGTTCTTGCAGAAGGCAATTCAAGAGCAAGGGAGGGGAAGAGTGTTGGACACGATCAGCGAGATTCAGGAGAGGCACGACGCGGTGAGGGATCTGGAGAAGAATCTGAGGGAGCTGCACCAGGTGTTCCTGGACATGGCGGTGCTGGTGGAAGCGCAGGGGGAGCAGCTGGACGACATTGAGAGCCACGTGGCGCGTGCCAATTCGTACGTGAGGGGAGGAGCAGAGCAGCTTCAAACAGCCCGCAAGCTGCAGAAGAATACCCGAAAATGGACCTGCTATGGCATCATCCTCCTCCTCATCATCATCTTGGTCGTCGTTTTGTCTCTCCGGCCCTGGAAATAGAATTACTTTTTCCAAACCTACCTCTCTGTAATTATTTGTTTAATTTCTTCATTTACCGGTTTGAGATTGAGATTATTTTAGTTACATATTATTATTTCTTTTTCTGGGATTTGTCTCTATTTTAATGTTTTTTTTTTCCTAAGGATTATATATTCTATTCTGTTCTATTCTATACAGAGTTCTCATTCTTGTAATTCAGATTCCATGTTCAATTTTTTTTTTTTTAATTTTCCTACATTGAATTGAATTGGGTTGGCAGACTTATTCCATTCCTGGTTTCCATCTGGTCTCCTGTTTCCGGCACACGGTGTTCGACTTTGTCTTGGAATTTGTTTCAGACCAACAATTGATTTAGCTAAAACATATGTGTGAAATAGCTTATTGAGAAGTTCCATAGAAATGTTTGTAGCTCCAGAACCATTCATATTTTGAATAGATGTTTTCCGAGGTAAATCCACTAACAGGAAAAAGAAAGACCCAAACCCTACGTGGGGTCTGGGTGTGCTTGAAATTTCAGATGACCTCTGCAACAATTAATAAATTATGGATCAAATGAAAAATAATCAACTAATTAAGGATGAAAATGACTTGGTCGAACTCAGAGTTCCAATTCTGGCTGCTGCGAGGTGCCAAGCATGTTACATTTGACTTTGACTTTTCTCTGTTCATCTGAAGAGGTTCAAACAAGCCCAAATAGCAACTTGACGAGGTTCAAATTTCCTGGTTTCTAGAAGACATGTTAAAGTTTGATGAGGTAGCTAGCTATCTTTGAAGGGGATCAAATCCCAGTAGCCATACTCTTGATTATAGTTCAGCAAAAGGCCATCTCCGGTGACCATCCAGATACACTGTGTTCGACACCTCACAGAATCCTTGTCATACGAGTATGCGTCAAAATGGTGCCACACCGTAGAATTGTCCCATCTCACATCACAATAGAACAGTGTGGTGCCCCAGATGTTTACAGAAAAGCTCCAATCCAATTCGAACCCATCCAGAACAGCGACGAGGCCCAGATCATTGTCCCCGGACTGGCAATGCACGTCCAGAACCTTCTTCCCTCCTAACTGATTCATCACTCTTACTAAAACTTTAGCTGATGCTGGTAAACCGAACAAGATTATGACAAGTATCACACACCCTATTCTCCTTGTGCTTCCCATCTTCTTAACTTGTTATGCAAGACACATTGGTTCTTTTTGTCCCGGCTCCAATGCAATCTCCGGGTTATTATAAACTAATCCCCATGTGCCCACGCAAATAGCATGATCAGCCAACTTTGTTCCTAATCATAGTTTATAGAAGAAGAAAGAATACCAGACGAAAAGTTATGAATTCCCTTCATCTTATCAAGCAAGATAAAGCTGTCTAGTTCACCTATAACATACATACACAAAAAGCATGTCTCACTTGGCTATTCAAACGCAGACTGCTATGTTATAGAAGATGTTTTCAACACCCATCTAGATAAATGGGTAAAGCACAATAATACATATAAAGCACAGAGCAGTGTCAGTTTTACATTATTCCATTGCCAAAGTTGTTGCTAATAGCCATCAAGCTTCAGGCACACAGCAAAGTTTCAGATGTTTGAATTACAAGGACTTGAGAACAGTAAACAGCACGCAACAGTTCAATATGTAAGATAAACACCCCGGTTCACAGTAGAACCATATTCATTTTGTAGTAATGCATCAAGGGTTTAACTTCTTTACAACCCAGCGACAGCAGGGTTGGAGTGTTGGCAAAGAAGACCTTAATGCAAAAGAGCCAAGAATGATTTGCCTTAACAACCAAATGGTGGACGGACTATCCAGGGAACCAAAACCTGTTGCAAAACTACATGTAGTAAAAGCAACATGGTTTCTCCATTTGGCTGCAACAAGAGTGGGGTCTGGTGCTAGAACTTGACACCAAACCCACACTGGTACCCTTGCTATCAAACTTTCAGGTTGTAGCAGTTATCTGCTGCTACAACCCACCTGCTCGGCATAATAATGTCATGTCCATAATCTGGCATGCCTGACAGGGAGTGAAACGAGAAGTGCATGAGCTCTTGATTGGAGTTCATACTAGTCACTTCTGATCCTGAAAGGTCTGGCCTGCTTCCAGCTGCTTCCTTTGGTGATTTTGGGGTCCTGATGTTTAATTGCAGGACTTCAGATTTCTGAGAACCAGTACGCTGTGAAAGTTGTCCATCATCAGGTTTTGTCATCTCAGCTTCTCCTTTCGGATTGTTTGAATTCTTGGTATTCAGGAAACGTCCTCCAGATCCCCTTGGTCGACGCATGGCATGCAAATGGCGTGAGTAGTGCTTATAAGGCTGTCAGAAAGAAGCAAAAACCATAACAATGCAATGAAAGAGAAAGGGTAATGACCTAGAAGTATTGAAAATCTTTATACAGCTGAGATTTGAATGTAGCATTTTGGACCAGGAAAATGAATTTAAAAAAAAAAAAAAAAAAAAAAGCTAAAAAGAAGAATACGGAAACCATAACAACTGCACCAATATATCCAAATGGAAATAAACTACACAGATGTGACATAACAATTCATACTTCACAGCTTCCCCTTCGTATCAGTTACTACTGAATCTAAATATTTCTATGATCAGGCAACATAAATATGAGATATGATGCTGTCAGATAACTGGGATGGAAGACTGTAGTATCTTTCTAACATATTTACAATGCACAAACTTGAATTTTTGAAGTGCCTAATGAGTTTGTGGCCTTCAATTTTCCCAGCTCACCAGTACTACTCAACAGAAATGACACCTATGAATCAATAATGTGCATTTATCCGAAAAGTGACCTTTAAAGATTTCAAACAGATTGGATTTATAATAATGAGTTCCCAAATCACGTATTGGTAAAAAACAGTATGTATCCAATACAATAATTCATAGGCTAACTAATTTATGCCATCTACTAGCAAACTCTAAGGATTTCTATAAAGAAACAGGGAAAGGATTGGCTATTGCCTTATTTTATGCACTTATATGAGTAAGCTAGATACTTACATCAGACTGATTCATAATCATGGAAATTTTGTGGCTCACAGAGCACTAAATGAATGGAGACCACCATAATATGATATCATACCTTACGTTCTTCTGTCACTTTATTCTTCAGTACTGCCTTTGCACGGGATTGCCTGCGTTTCAAGATTCCATGGTACTGTTTGGCGTTGACAAATATTGGTCCTCCATCTGTTGAGTTCAATGGCAGCATTATGTAACCCTATTTCATTACCGATGAACAATCATGTATCAGTTATTTTGTTAAGGTAGCAACTAAGTGACAAAGTTTGCAAATGCAACACAAGGCAGTATTTGTGATAAGCCTAGGCGCCAGTTATCTACACTATTTTTTAAGAGGGATAAGATATCTTTACTCTTGAATACGTACAACATCCACACAAAATTTTCACCATAGAATGAAATAATTTGAAAGATTTCATGTTTTCTTCTGATGCAAATAGGTTTCATTAAATTTTCCTGTATAGCTTTCCCAAGTCTTAGTATAAGCTTGTTTTGATAATAAGCTAGGAACTACAAATAAAAGAAAAGAAAGAATCACGCAGATGTCATTAAATTGTTCTAAATATCATTTAATACAGTAACTTTAACATAGAAGAGAAAACAAATAATGCACTGGGAATGACCACTGCAAGAAGGATAACATGATAAAAAGAACTGCAACAGTAATAACTTTCCAGCTCACTGGCAAATTTTTATGTGCAATGCTTGCATCAATGCTGTTAAATGGTAAAATCTCCTATAGTTAAGTCATTAAGGCTTATATCGTGGTGAGGCATCTTCATTCATTGCCAATTGGTTTTTGGTTGCAGGGTTTAACAGAAGTAAAAATGTTGCTAAGGTACTTGCACACATATCCTAAAAGTTTCATGAACCATGAGCATATGTGCATTAGCATCTTTTAAAAAGAAAGTTTGTTGATGCTCATATTATTTCGAGTAATTTTTTTCCTTACCCTGATACAGAAGTTTATTAGTCAATACACACTGTAGAATTGTACTAGCTTATAATCCAGACAGGCAAACAATATTTTCTTTGCAGAAAATGATTTTACTGTTAACGAAGAACAAGGATGTCATCATAAATTCCAAACTTGCAGCTATCCTATCCCTTTGCATACAAGAAGTAGATATACCAAATCTGCCGTTTCATGCATAGATTATGTATTATTAATCTTACCAACAAAAAGTTCACATAAATAAAAAACAACAAACAAATGTAGGACAAACCGATAATTGAGGTATACAAGCTGCGGCCACTCCATGGTGTAGACCAGCATCAGGATATTTTGCTGAAATCTACAGTTTCAGCTCAAAGCAACAAATGAGGATATGTTAATCAAGTAATTAAATGCCAATATAAGAAGTCTATGATTTTGAGACATGCATTACCATTGGCTGGGAAAATGTGAGCTCAAAGCGAGCAGCCCCTTCTGTAGGTGTCTGTAGAGAAAAGATTGTTTGAGGTGTTTGCCCATCCCCTGAACTTTTGCAATCACCTAAAGGAAGAACTCATCAGCTGGTTAACCATTTCTTTTAAAAATAAAAAATAAAAAAAGCGATAACTTTAGCATATAAATGAAGTCAAAATACATTTCTTGTTTATGCCGTCAAGCAATTGCATCTGAAACAGTTTCAGCATGTTACAACTTACTACAAGAGAACACATTCTTTTCCATGTTTTTTTCTGACTGGACTCGAAGTAAGGGCATTATTTGGTTGTAATTATCAAGTTATCAATAGTTATGGAATTCCCAATGGTAAAATATTTAATCATTAGCATTTCCCATTACTGTGATTCAAATCAAAGGTACATGGCAGTCCATAACTGAGTTTTTCCTTCTGTTTAGGGGTGTTTCAGAAAATTTTGGCTTGTTGTTATCAGAACAAGGCTCATTAGAGGGTAAAATAACTTCTAATCTTCTTTATGGACTATGATCACAATATTATAGGAAGAACATCATATTACTACATGTATCATTCTTCAGCTCCCACAATAATATGATGCACTTGGCCCAAAGGCCAATTACCATGTCAATTTTGTAGAGAGTCATTTACATTGTTATGTTCATTTATGCCAAAGACTAAGAGCGCCATTATCAATGATATAAGGCCCAAGAGGCTAATTAGCATTGTTATGAGGCTCAAATGGTTCATTTACATCTCTATATATATGATTCTCCTCTCTCAATGAACCAAAACTCTCTTCATCTTCACCAGTTCATCTTCTCCCTGCACTCACCTCCTAAGTTCGCAGAAGGATACCTCTTCCTTCTCTAAGCCATAACGTCCATATCCATTCCTTAGTTTTGTGCAACTTGTCCTCAATTCTAAGAACACAAATTTCCCCATTTATAATAACCATCATATGTCAAACATTCTTTGGACAAAGTAACATAAAGCATAACAACCAAGGCTTAGCCTAAGAGTTAGGACTTATAACTGCTACTTGTAAGACCAAGGTCTAGATCCCCCCAACCCCCACCTCCCCAATATGTACCAACATAAAGCATAGAACAATAGGAAACATAAAGCATAGAACAATAGGCAACTAAAGATTCAGGTCCCTAAGGCTAAACAAGAATCACAATTAGGTAGAAAAACATCTTGTCTTCACTGATCTAGACCTACATAGGAAACATCTTCCCCTAAAAGGGTGGCATTATTTTGGTTGCTCAATAAACCATGAAAACAAAGAAATTGGAGGTCTGAACAATGTCTGCGGTGAATTGACATTCTGAACATGTAGGCTATTGTGCATTCTAAACAGGCTTATATCTATAGATGAGAGAGATTCAACCAATATCATCAAGCTGATAAAAATTATGGAAGACTTCTATTCTTAAACCTCTCTGACATATGGTTCTCTCCTCCTCCGTGGAACCCTCACATTTTGACTCTACACAGCAAACTCTATCTCATATCCAACTCAAAACTAAACTTACTAAATTATAGGCCTCTTCACGGAAAACCTAAAGCAAATAAGAAAAAAATAAGCTCACCAAAATTTGTATCCAAGTTTAAAGGGTCATACTTCTCTTCAATCCACTGGAAACTCCACTCTGATCTTTGACCATTAAATCAACATTGATTTAAAATTAAGAAAATAGATAAGTTTTTCGATGCCAAACATAAGTTTCTAAAAAACTTGAAGAAGATAAATCTAAAGCCCAAAATAGGTCCGAAGAGCCCAAAATGAGTTTGAGCCAACATTACATAAAACGAATCAACTTGGTTTTTGATTCCTTTTCATCCTTTGATCCTTTCGTCAACGCTCAGAAACAAACTCCTCGAGCCAACAATAAATATACCCGAAACTAAAGGTCCTCCTGAAGGTGAAAATTGAAAATATGGAAAGATGATTTGACTGCTAGTCTTTTGCAGTCTATATGTGGAAGCTACATTTACAGGTTCGAACTCAGAGTCACAGACGTGGAGGAGGAACTTACCAGAAAACATAGTGAGCAGGGTTGTAGCTCCTTTATCCAGGTCTGGCTCAGAGCTCCTCCCAGCCTGCTTCAGAGCAGCGACTTTATCGGTACCAGCCAGCTCTGCCATGGAGGAAAGCTCCCCAGAACCACAAGTGGATTGAGATACTAAAGAACTCCACAAAGGCACAGCTGCTACAGAAGAGACCCTTCGCTGTTCGTCTAAATGAACAGTCTTCGTGCCCATTCTACCTCTTCTGAGCAACTGATTAATTCCAGAACTCTGCAATACAAATTAAATCAGATAAATGCAATATACTAACAGAAATTCAACATAAGAAAGTTCGTCAACTTCTTTTTCTCCGAATCACGACAGCAAAAACACTTTCCATGAAAGCAAACCCCAATTTATCAAAACAATGTTTCGAACATGAAGAGCTAGCAGATAAAAAACGAAGAGCTAGCGATTAGAAAAAAAAAAAAAAAAACAAGATTCCTAAGAACAATGAAAATGAAAAAAGTACGGAAGAATAAGAAGAAACTGAGAGCAGTAAAGGGACTGACAGAAGACGCCGCAGCGAGTAAGAGGAAACCCCATTCGTGAGGAGAGATTTGTCGGAAAAATTTGGGGCAAAACTGAGAGAGAGACACAAGCGCCCTGGAGGGAGGGGACGAGAAAGACGGCCGAACTCACACGTGGCCACAATAGCACAAAGCGGTCCCCAATCAGCTTCGCCTTCCTTGTGCTTAGTTTTTTTCGGGAAATACTAATGCAAGCAACATGTATTCCCAGCTGGACATTAAACATCTTTTTTGTGTACTCAACTGGGCCTATATTTTTCCAAATACGCCCAACTGCTCCTTTCCGTACTCAATTGAAATATAACATAAACTTAGTGGGTAAAAGTGCATGTTATCAATTTCCATTCTCTCGTTTTGTAATGGAATAATTACAATTTTTTCCCCAAGCTTTAGATGATATTAAACTTTACCCCTCTTATTTCAGAAATACACTCTTCATTCCTTATTTTTTTTACACTGTCATACAGCAATTTCTGAAATTTAAATTTAAACTGTAAGGTAGTTTTCTTACAATAATTTCAATCTGTACAGTGCCTTTTACAGTTAATAGACATTTTAAATTATTACTTTTTTTTCATTCTATACATGTAAAACAGTTTTTTTAGGATGGTAAAATATAAGTAAGAGGTAAAGTGTATATTTCTAAAAGATGATAAGTAAGTTTAATATTACCTAAATGTAGGGTGCAAATTGTAATTAACCCATTATAAATAGGTGGGTAAATAAATAGCACCAATTGTTCAAAACTCATTGCAAATCAGTCTTAACATTCATTTCCTTAAAAAATTGATCTCAAACATTTATAATTAATTACATATTGGTCTCTAGCCCAAAACAGACACAAAACGTCAATTTACAGAGAAGAAAATTTGGAATTTTAAATAATCAATTAACTGTAAAAAAATTATAGTATAGTTTGAATTTATTGGAAGTGATCTATAAAACAGTTTGAATTTGTTAATTTTAAAAAATTATCTAATATTAGCTCTTTAAATTCTAATTTAAATTGTTTGGTAACTATTTTCTATAAATTCAAACAGTGTCATAATTTTCTAATAGTTGATGAACAATTTAAACTATCAAGTTTTCTTCTTTGTATATCGAGTTTTTATGTCTGTCTAGGACTAATGACCAATACGAAATTAAGTATAAAGGTTTTGGGACCGATTTGCAACGGTAATTATAAGTTTGAGACCAATAGTGATTTTTACCATTTCGAATGGTATGACTCAGGTTGGAAAACTTATTAACATCAATACCACTCCAACTATGAGTTTCTAGTTAAAGTTGACGAGCCAAAACCATAAGTTGCAGAAACTATCAAAATTGAGTCCAACTGACTCCCCAAAGACCAAAGTGGCACCAACGACAGTGATTATTGCCACATATGAGTGGTTCTTCAAATTAATAATAATTTGAGGAAATAATTATACTAATATAATTTCTATCAAACTTCATGAGTTATGTTTGAAACTCAATTTTTGTGTAAGTTCGAAAATCATTTTGTTATTTTTTAAAAATTAATCGGTTCATAATATTAATTTTTCTTGATTTACAATTTCTGGTTAATATGTAAACATCTTTGTTTCTGGCTAAAACAATTTAGAATGGTTATCAGTTACGTATACACAGACAACACGAGGAATGAATAATTAAATGTGAATTTGGCCTCTGACGCCTGGCCTTGGGCTAACTCGCACCACTTTTTAAAGTTTGAAAGCTGAAATGCAATGAGTTGGAAATTAAGGACTAAATCCAGCGAGATGTTCATGTTGGGGAGTCTTTCGTCCATTAAGCCAACAATAAGACCTAAAGTTGGTTATTTCGTTGAGTAGACTCAATGATTTGACTTCGCTCTTCTCCGGGCAAAATAAGCAATAATGTAAATAGATAGAGCGTTTGGTGAATTTTTTTGTAATAATTTATTTATAAATATTTATTTAGTTAAATGAATAAATATGGATAATTTTTTTTTTTATTAGTTAAACGAACAAACACGAACAAAGTTTTGTTCATTTATTTATATTTATGAATCGTTTGCTTATTATTTGTTTATGTTCATTTATATATTTGTTCACTTATGTCTATTTATTTGTTTATTTATATATTAACTGTACATTTATTATTATATATATTTTATATATTGCATATTTTTATTAATGTCCACCTACTCCACACATATATAATTATGTTTCAATCACCCCTAAATTAATCTATTATTTTTGTTTTATTAAAATATAATCAGTCATTTCCTTCACAACATAAATCTACTTCAGCACCAAGCTGAGTCTCATAGTCTTAACTCATAATCTCTCTCACCATCACCTATTAGCCTGTCAACCATTGTTAAACTCCTTCCAAATCAAATTGATGATAACCATCATCATTAATTGTTCGTATTCATGTTCATATTTATTTATTAATAAGTGAACGAACACAAATCGAAAAGTTGCACTCGTTTATTATTTATGTTGGTTCAAAATTAAATGAACAAACATGAACATGACTTTTTCATATTCGTTTGATTCATTTACAGCCTTAAAAACAAGAAAAAGACAAGTGTTTCTCACCATGAACATTGATTTAATACCAAACTGAGTGCCCATTTCGCTTTCCTTTTAAAGTGGGGTAGCAGCAGAGATCTGTAGTGAGGGGAAAAGACATAAAAAAAACTTTCAAGGAAACTGTGTCAGTGTCCCCTCACCTTTAATTATTGTACCATTTTTCACCCTAATCTCGATTTCTTGCATGGAAAATCCCTAATCTTGTTTAAATGTTTCATTTTGGACATTTTGTGAATGAAAAACATTAATGTGTGTGGAAAATGTCACGTGGCACGCCAGTATGAACGATTTGCCAAGGTGGCACAATAAATCAATTGCATTGATGGTGTGGAAAAGTAAAAAAGAATTTAAAAAATTAAAAAGTAAGAAAAAAAATTAGATATATTCTTTGCCACTGCTGGTTATCCACTCCATCACTAGGGGTGATTATTCGGTTTGTTCGGCTCAAACCGAACCGAATTTTTCGGTTTATTCGGTTTTCGGTTTTGGATACTAAGAAACCGAAATAACTGAATTAGTCCATAAAACCGAATTCAAACCGAACCGAAATATTTCGATTTGATTCGATTTAAACCGAATTAACCGAAAAAATGGTAATTAAATTCTATAAGAGATGAAATGAGATAAATATATTATTTTTCTTTTCAAATTCCATTCAATATAGAAGATTCATTGCCTATGGAAAGAAAAAAAAAAAATAAGAATTCAAGCTAATTTGGGTTACTTGGTAGCATTATTGTTCATGAAACAAATAAAAAAAAATTTGGTATAAAAAATTTCGGTTATTTCGGTTACCGACTTAACCGAACTCTAAAACCGAAACCGAACCGAAACCGATTTTTTTGTTATTCGGTTTCAACCGAAACCAAACCAAATTTTAAATTTTTTTCGGTTTTTCGGTTTTTTCGGTTTCAACCGATACTGATCACCCCTATCCATCACCGCTTTTGCAGTTTCACAACCTTCCACCGCCAATATTTTCCCCTGCCTATATCTCCTCCCACCGTTCCCATCATTCCCACCTCTTGAATCAATCTCGGTAACGGTGTCACCCCCTCAACGGTGAGACTTGTTTCAAACAGAATCTGAGATGGATTGGAATGAGAGGAAACACAAGGAAACATGATTTGATGAATTGCAATGAAACACAATGAGGGATGTGAGGAAATGTGATTTAAAGAATCGCAATGAAACATGATGAAGGGCGTGAGGCAGCAGCACGAGGCGTCGGCTCAGGGTCAAGTTGGGCAGGGAAGGAAGGGGAGGTGGTTGGGTTACTAGAGGAGGAGAGTGCAACAAGGAAGGAAGGGGAGGCAAAACAGGTAGCTGGCGGCGATAAAGAAGCAGCAAAGAATATATCTGACTCTCATATCTAATTTTTTTTCCTTTTTTCTTACTTTTTTTATTTTTTAAAAAAATCTTCTTACTTTTTCACATCATCAATTGCAGCCATGAACACAATTTACTCAAGAACTTCCATTTTGATATGCTATTGTTTTATTGGAGTTAATTTTTCATGTAGATTATTTTGATGTCTTAAATGAGTCATTTTTCTTTAGTTTATCCTTTTTTTATGCACAAAATTTAATATAATATATTATAAGAGTATGAGATGAGAGTGAACAATTCTAAATCTATAAAATGAAGGGTACTGCATGGACCTTGAAGGACCTTAACTGTAATTAGCTCATTTCTAGATATCTGTTTTATGTAAAATATGAATAACTCTCATTAAACCATAAATTTATTTGTGTGGGTGTCCTTTTACATTGCAATTTTAGCATTTTAATAGCCAACGCAGAACAATTTATCCTCTTAAAGTCCTCTATATAATGAAATATATCCTAATCATGTTCTTTTGTCGATTTCATCATTTAGTCCAATAAACAATGATGATGTGATCTAAATTAATATTAAAATAAATCTTAAATAACAGTTTTAGTCCTCAAAACTTGTCTATTTAAATCTAAGCATCCAGAACTTTCAATCTCACAAAAATACCAGCTTCCTCAATTTGCCCGAAGTCCTGTTGTGACGCAACACACCGAACCCAGTCTGCAGGTAGTTTTGAACCGTGAATCGAAGTGTGGAGCCGTCTTAAAACTTGAAAATGGCAGTCTAGAGTTTCCAAGTTTATCTGAACATGTTGGTCCATGCCATCGATTCTCTATCCTTGCCACTTGTCTGCAACAGGCCTCCTAAAGGTTCCTCGATCTCGAACTTTCCCAGTCAACTCGGAAAGCAACCATTTCCGAATGGCACAGGGAAATGTCACTCGCCGACAAGGAGCTCTTCCACCGGACACATCTCTGCCAGAGTTGCAGCCAATAGCGCCATAGAGTACAGTTATTAGTGCAAAAAATTATTAGTAAAATTGCCTATTCTTATCTAACAATTGCTTAATTTACTCTTCGAAGCTGCAAGTTCAGAAATTACTCTAGATCCACAGATCCCATTGTAGCTGTAGACCTCCAACCATTAGAGGAGGAAATAAACTACACAAAACTCATTTGTTAAACTAGGGAGAAAAGAAGAAGAAAGTACGAATCAGAGGTGAGAACCAGCAACTAGTGTCAACACCAGCCTGACAATCCCCACTTATACAATTTTCAAGTAAATTGCTGGTTAATCTCTATTTGTTTTAGCTAGGGATGTTAAGAGGGATTAGAGCACGTAGAGTTACTCCCAAACATTGCCACAACCTACAATAGGTAAGCTGTCCTCACCTCAGCCATCCCCGATATTAAGATAGTAGGTTTGGGTATTATACCCTCAATACATTTACAAATGATTCACCATAACAGAAAATACATTAAAAATATTAAACTGTACTATTTTGTGTTATTATATTTGCTTTCTTAAAAAGTTTAGGCCTACAAAAGCAATTAAAGCATAGCAAATTACTCAGGACAAACAATAGAGATCGCTAAAGATGAAATGAGTATCAAAGAAATGCAATAAGAATAGGGACCAGCTCATGACTTTTTATGAATTTTGAATTAAATAACACTGTAAATTACTTGCGGAGAGGGTTCAGGAGGTAAACCCCTAGTCATAACCCCTCCCTATACTTGACAGGTACATTTCTAAAAATTACCCAAATTTAGCCCAATCCTGCAAAAAAAAAAAATCCTTTCTATTAGGAAGGGTAGGGTCACTCGCTAGTCCGGGTTGCAATTGACATCCATAATTTTAGTACTTGACTTATTTACAGTTTTTTTTTCATAAACCTATTAAAAATGTTTCGTTCTAGTCTCATCGAGTGAAATTTATTAACTCAAAGTAACTGTTTAATAATAATATTTTATATAGTTATTTCAATTATTCAGTGAATATCTTCTAGTAAATTTAATTTATATAGTAATTCTTTTACAGTCAATAGACAATTCAATTCATTAGATTTTCCTATTTGTAAATCAAAATTATTTCATTAGGAAGAAAAAAATAAATATTTAAATTATCTGGTAATTGTCAAAAAATTGTTAAGTTGCTTAAATTTGCTAGAAAATAATTACTAGATATTTTAAATTAGAATTTCAAATTTTTGTGTTAGATAGCTACTCCAAATTAATAAGTTGAATTTGGTAAAGGACAATAATGAAGCAAGTTTAATAAATTTAGAACCAATATAAAATAATAAATAGATTAGGGATAAAAAAATGATAATTAAATATTATGAACTATTTGTGAATTTTATCCTAAAATTTTGCCTGCTAATACTCAGACAAATATTTTATCTTCCTATAGTCTAGTTTCGTGAAGCAATTTTCTTGTAACTAGAATACGGCCGCACTTCACCGTGGGTGTCTTAATAGCTAATGTTTTGTTGCTCTATGTATCACAAATCGGGCTTGCAGCACATAAAAGTAGTTAGTTAGATAAGTAAAATAATTTGATGGTGTGAAAGCATTTTTAGCATACATGTACTATCATTTTGTTCTCTGATGCAATTTGATTATTCATTTGGTTGATCATTAAAGTTTTTGTTGATGAGAATAGAGCAATGATAATGTAATAAGAAGAGTATGTGTGAGTAAGTTGGCTGAACTTGTTTATGCATTTTTTAGCATCTTGATTAATCATTTAATGGATTTTTAAAGGCCCTAGTATTTGGAAAATAATGAAAATAAGTGTGGAGGTAAAATAGTAAGATCTATTTATAAAATTATATTTTAAGAAAACTAATAAATGAAGTTTGATATGAAATCAAATAAATTGAGTTCATGAAGTAACTTATAAAATGTCTTGTTCACATAACAAATCGATACACCAAAAAGTTATAATATGGCATAGTTGGTTCAAGTTATGAATACTAGAATCTCAGACTTAAAAAGTTAAGATCCTAGAGCTTTTACAAAGTTTTCATTTTTGTTCTTCTCTAGTTAGTTATTGATGGAAAAAGCCAAGAAAGTGACCAAAATGCAACAAATAAATGTTAGTGATCAGAGTCAATAAATAACACAAAATAGAGGACCATCAAAATGGTTTTACAAAAAAAAAAGATCCAATTAGTTTTCTTCTTCCTTGCGAATTCACAAGATAGACTAATTAAATTCGCATGTGAACAACCAATTCCCTTTATCGTCTACAATAACTCCCATGGAAGCAGAACTTGCCATCCAATTTCCTCTCCGGCTGCAACAGCTCCCATGGAAGCGAAACTCGCCCCTCTTTCTACGTATTCTCCTATTCTTGATTTCAAATTTCTTTGTAGTCACCGTTGTCGTTGTACATTTTCCTTCTTACTTGGCCTAGATCTTGCAGAATTCACAGAAATCCATTTTTAAATTGGTGGGCATTAGGGCAATTTTGCTGTAGTAGAGTTTTAGAGTGACACTGACTGTTCCGACTTTTCACATAGATCGAATGGTCCTATGAGGCTCCAATGTGGCAAAGATGACGACAACAATGAATTGGATGGTGTGACTGGCCATCACAATTGGTGGGCAAAGGTTGTTGTCTCTTATTCCGAAGGTGGGTCCATGGACAAGGGCAAAGATTTGGCTGTAGATGTTGGGGTTGTGGCAAAAGATGGAGGTGGGATTGGTGAAAAAAAAAAGGGAGGGGAGAACGGTAGTACCGTATATGAGAACGTTACGCATGGGAAAAAATTCAAAACTCTACCCCTTTGCACACTAAGAGAAACTACTAATCTATAGCAGACAACAATCCGAATTAAGTCTCTGCTTCCTCTCTACCATGGCAGTTTTTATATATAAAATGGGAAGAAAGACGAAGAACCACTTTCACACACTTGATCCAATAACCGCATTGAGTGAATTAGTCACTAAAACAAACAGCATAACAGTTGTATTAAAAATTCCTTTCATCAACTGCTCCCTCGCGATATCCACGTGCTTATCACATGCAATGAAGAAACTAGGGAGATGGACGCATACGCCATCAAGAAGAGTACAAAATGTTGTCGTACATCCAAAATCATAAATATGAAACCAAAACGGGGTGTCAAACAGTCCTGGACAAGTGGTAGATCATGGCAAACCCCCACGCCCTTTACAATACATACATACATACATACATACATACATATATATATATATATTCGTGTGTTCTATAGACTATATAGCTTTAATTAATTGTTTTTGGAAAAAGAAATCATAACGCTAATCATAGTTTTTTACCCCTTTTTCATGACCTATTTATGGCCAGTTCATTTAGTGTTAAATTATATTAACTCTAAATAGTTTATTTTTATTTTTATAATTATTTTGTCTTGAAACTATTGTTATCTGAAAATTAATAATATATAGTTATCATAATACATTGAATACCATTATTTTACATTGTAACTAACACCCAATTCGTTTTAACTTAAGTCAACTTAATCTAAAATGGTTTTAAATCTTTTTCACCTAGAACTAATTTCATTTGAAAGCCAATATTATATAAGTGTAATAATCCATTTGAAACAAAATTTTTATCATGTTATTAAATTTCTATGAAATTTTCTTTTTTAATGTTTAAAAAAGAAAAATTCATAAAAAATTAATAGTATTATAAAAATTTTACAATCAATGGATTATTTCACCTAAATAATATTGACTTTCAAATAAAATTGGTTTCAAGTAAAAAAAATGTAAACATAAAAATAAGTTGTTTTGAATTAAGTTGGCTTAAGTTAAAACGAATTGGTCCTAAATTTTTATGACTTTTTACTTAACATAAAAAACAGAGAAAAAACTAATAAAAAATTAATTACATTATAAAAATGTTATTTAATAAATTTTTATACTTATATATATAGTGTTAGATTGTTAGCTTTCAAATGATATTGATTCTAAATAAAAAAAAAGTCATAAAATAACTCATTTAAATTAATCTAGCTTAATATTAAATGAACTGCATCTACTTAGAACTCTCAAAGACCAAAAAAGAAAAAAAACAACTCCATCATATTTAATACCAACCCAGCTAATAAAGAAAAATCTACTTTCGAAATTAAATTCCAAATTCACATTTGATTTGCTCCTAACAGCTGGGTCGAAAATGACCTAATCAGAAGCAGATTAATGAACAAAATGGACAACAATGTCACAATCAAAGCTTTGGGACGGTCGCACCGAATCAATTAATGTGCCAATGTTTCAAACGTTGGTCGCCTCTTGCTAGAAACTCTGCAACAACACACCAAGAAATATTACAAAACGAAACGAAACAATATTGACTTGTAGGACGAGAGGAGACCGGATCTGGTTAGGTTCAAGGATTCTCCAAGGAGGAACCGATTTCTCTTCTTAACAAGGGTACCCGTACAAGGGATGGTTGGGGGAATTATACCAGCAAGATTCCATCCTAATATCATGGGAATATAGAGTGTGTGTGTGTATATGCAGCTTGAAGTTTTCTTTTGAGTAAATTGTGTGAATGGATTATAACCTTTAATTATTGTTTCATTTTAATTTTTAATCTATTGAATGTTTTGTTTTGATTCCAAACTTATTAAAAATGACTGGTTTTAATCCTAAATTTATTAAAAAAATATTTTATTTTAATTATCATTTAATGAAATTTGTTAAGCCAAAGTATTTGTCTCACAATAACATTTTAAATTATAATTTAAATTATCTTGTAACTGTCTTACAATGAATTTAATATGTATAATAATTTTTTTATAGTAATGAAAAATTTAAATTACCTTTATTTTCTTTCTGGAGATTAAACTTATTTTATCCAAGAAGAAAAAACTATTAATTTAAATTATCTATTTATTGTAAAAAATATTAAACTGTTTAAATTTATTATAAGACAGTTGCCAAATATTTAAATCAAAATTTCAAAAGATTGTATCAAGCAGTTATTTTATGTTAATAAATTTTATTTGGTGAATGACCAAAATGAAATAATTTTAATAGATTTAGAATCAAAATAGAATATTTAATAAGTTAGAAACTAAAATAAGACAATAATTAAATGTTATGGACCATTTACATAATTTACTCATTTCCTTTTGTTGCTAACTAGCTAGTTGCTACGTTTACGAGTGCTCATGGTGTGATTTCATGATGTTTTTACACAAATTCGTAATTGCACTACATAGCAACAGTTCTATGATTTGAAAACCACAAATGCACTACTTTGTATATAAATTAGGAAAAAAAATTGCACCATATAAATATGATTTGGTAGAGGTTTTTCATGTCACAAATTCTTCAAATTAAATCCAAATAAATTAATACAAGTACATAACATAAATTCAATTGCAACAACAAAGATGAAAATATAATCCAAGCCATAAACCAACGTACATAATAAATCAAAATCTCAAGTTAAAATTTTAGTTAAATTTACCATTCTAAATCCAAATAAGCAATAATATTGGCAAATAACACAATCCAACTGCATCTAATAATCAAACATAATCCCTCACTCTCCATGTCTCATGTCTCACCTTATATTTAGTTTAGAAAATTAGATATGGCTAAGATAAAGTAGGACAACAAACGAACAAGAGGTTAATTAAAGAGACTATTGGACTATAGATGGAGAGTTGTAAATTAATAGATTGGATTACAGTCTATTAGAATGAGTTAGGATTAAAAAAATAGGATTTTGGTGGGATAGACTTTTGGGCATAAAGTGGGATTAGGATATGCGATGACTTATAGCTCTAAGGTGGGATTGAGTTATGTGAGGACTTCTGAATTTATAATGTATGTGGGCTTAATTGGGCTGGTGTAATTTTTATTGGTTTATGACATTTGAAAATTACAGTAGCATTGTATAATATTTGATTTTATGGCTTCTAAACATGGACTATAACCGAAAACCATATAGACCGTATAGCATCTAGTTTGGTGGGAATCAGTTTGCTCAATTTTTCGGATTGACGGGATTGGGTGAATATTCCTAGCTAGATTCATTTCATGTTCGGTGTTTTACTGACTAGAATTGATAGACTTTCAGGTGGTTGATCTAATAATGCGATAATTTGGATTATTGCCGTTTTATTTTCTTGTAATGTCGGAGTAGTCGAAAGCGTGTATTTTCTTTGTTTGGAAAAACAAGATTATTCTCCAGCCTCGTCAAGGCTTCCTGTGGAGGGACTATGCAATTGGGTCCCTCGTATGAAATATTTTGACTGAATTAGAAACTCCCTTGTGAGCAAAGAGGGTTGGATAGTAACTCATCTTACGCGTGGGCATATTTTATAAGATTATATTTGTTTCATTTTTAATAAAATTGTTTTTTTGGTATGATGAGTAAGAAAAATCAAAAGTAGAAAAATTAAAAAACAAATGTTAGTGGCGCACAAAAGCTACCCCTAATGCATCATCTACAAAGAGTTGCCCAATTTCTGAATGTGGGTCTTGTAACATTTTGACCATAGCTTCCATTGTGAACCTCAAAGTGGTTAAATTTTTAATCAAATTAATTGTATTATTATATATTGCTAACCATGAAAAGTATTAAGTAATGTTGATTGAGTTTTAACCTAATTAATATAAAGACTATTATATCATATAGTTTATCAGAGTTTGAGTCTTGATTTCTACAAGTTCTTTGAAACCTCTACATACCAATAAAAAATATCCTAGAATGAAGTACTAATATTTTTGCACGATATATTTTGTTTATAATATAACCAAGCAAGCAGGTCAGGAGGGTTTTAATTGTGTTATAGGTACCCATACCAGCCAAAAAAAAAAAATGTGGCTAGAATCCAATATACTGGTTCAAATGGCCGGACTAGGAAGCTTATGGTTAGTAGAATGCTTTGTCTTTGGAGATGAAGCGATGAGACTTTGCCAACTCAACATTTTTGTTTTTGTCCTACTTTTTTTTCATCTAGGATTTCCATTTTTTACTCAGCGCGAAATAACGAAAATGTATTGCATTTTCAAAGTTTGCTCTTGTGGGGATACGAACTCTGAAAAGCTATTAAAGGCGGACTCATGTATAAAAAAATTGGTGGCTATAGAGCGGCAGGGTGATATTAACATTAGTAGATATCTTTCACAATTTTCATAGAAATTTGCAAGTAATTTCATTTGTCCGGACCTAATCGAAGCAGGTGATTACAATTTACATGAGTAGGAGGGGGAGTTGGTGGCTTGTTGGGCTGGGAGCCGCAGGTGGCAATGTTGGCAGGCATTAGATGTCTATGGGCCCAAGGTGGACCCCCGTTTCTTGATGTAAGCCTGTCCGTATCATGCGGCACCTGGCCCTAGTTTTGCGATCCACATCATACACACACAAACCCCTTGATGAAGAAATAAACAAAAAACCACATTCAGTGGCAGAGACTGTACTGGATAGTGATTGGTAGAAGTAATTACTCGGTACCTGCCCAGATAATTGTTTACCGTCGCATCAACAACGATTATTGATTGATTCTGGATTTTATAAATTGGTTTGTCACACGAACTTAATTTATCTATAAAAGTCCCCGAGTTTAGTTGCTCGGTTGGGCTAGAATTGTGGGTCGCGGCCCGACCTCTATTTATGTCCTCAAAAGAGTGAATTCGGCCCCATCGACCTCGGCCTACGTAGACAGCCATCAGGGTCTTTCTTAATCGGCTCCCAAGCTGCTTGATACCCATTCAGCTTGGGTAAAATCTAAATTTAATCCTTTAAATTTTAGGTTTGTCCTAAGTTAGTCCCTCAACTCTAAAAGTACCTATTGGAGTCCCCTAACTCATCCAGCGTATCCGATTTTGGTCCCTATCATCAATTTAGGTATTACTTTGGATGAAATTTGCAATGTGGCACTTATATTGCTACTTGGCTTCCTCCTTAACTCAAAAGTGTACAAAAATAAAAATTCACACCTAAACTGACATAAACAATAATATTAGGGACTTGAAACACAAATAACCCAAACTCCATCAACTTCCCAATTCTGTAGATTCGATTAGCCCTTTCCTCCACCTTTAGTCCAATGGCGCTTTGGCCAGAGCAAGGTTAACCATCGCCGAAAGTCCCTAGCCCGATCGAATCTCTTGAATCGCCGCTAGAAATCAACTTCTTCTTCGGCCTTCCCCAAAATCCTACTCGCACACATTGGATTGAGCGAGAGAGAGGCATGAAGGAGAGGGGCGATCGAGATGGATGACTTATCAGTGATTGAAACAGAGGATTCACTGGTGATTGAAACTGGGACTGCTTGCCGAAGTTGGCGGCAGGCTAGGCCTGCTGGAGGCTGCGTTGAATGGCGGATAGAGGTGTAATTTTCGGGTTAGGGTCGGGTCCCGAAAAAACCAACTAAGATAGTCATTCGAAATTCAAAACCCGAACCGACCCGATTCACTTCCCCAACCCGAACCGACCTTAACCCGAAAAAATGAATCAGATCGGGTCTGAAACTTTGAAAAATGCAAAACAAAAAAGTAGTAAAAAAATGCACATTTTACACCTAAATGCAACTTCATAACATATAATAGTCAACAATCCAACACATACACAGATACACTTTGAATTTATTTCACTTAATCAATTATTTCACTATTTGAATTTATAAGCGCATCTGTTATTTATATTTAACTATCATTCCCTGAAACAAACTTATATAAGGTTGTATGTTAAACAGTTGGCCATCAAAATCATTTCCTTTGAACCACACACACACACACACAAAGAAAAAAAAAGACGGAAGCCATTTAGCAAAACAATTATCCTAAAAAAAAAAAAACAAAGTTCACAATGATCTAGAAAATTATTTTCTATTCAGATCACACAACCAAGAATGAAAAAAAAAACACCAAAAGATCTCATTCTATTGGCCATATTATCATTAGACCAAAATCACGTAGGTTCGTTTCAACACAACACTAATGCACATGCCACCCATTAGGTTATTTCACCACACAAATATATAGTTTTAGCAAATAACTTTAGCAACAAAAACAGGATGAGTAAACTCATGTTACGCTGTTGCTGGAACTGTATGAGATGATTTAGATGCATAACACGACTAACTTAGATACTTTAAGCCTTAACTGTTTGTGTAAATAAAAGAAACAACCTTAATACTCCAGCAAGCAGAACATTAAAAAAAATAGAATGGGTACACAAACACAAAAAAAAAAAAAGAATGTCAATTATATACATCGAATGAACAAAAATATGATAGTAACAGAGTACAACAGTTGGATGCAAATGATCTGATATTCAGGTAAGCAATCATACACCAACAGGACAGAGCCCATTCAATGTAATAACTAAATAAACCAATTGCTATAGAAGTATAGAACAGTATAGTTTTGGTCCTTTTGGAATGGTTAATTAATAACAAATAACAATCTTAATTTACGTGCGGTGGCTAGCAAGCTCACAACAGGGGAAGGGACAAGAGAGACTCGAGAGAGTACCATTGGTGGGCAAGCTGAAGACGAAGAGCAGCGTGCTGCTGGTAGCTGGGGTTCGGCAGTCACGTACGGGGTGAGCCGCTGAGGAGTGAAGTGAGGCCGACGTCGACAGAAGATGAGCGGAGCTGCAGCGGTCGCGGAGGCGGAGCTCTCTCGTCTAGCTCTGGCCCTTTGCCAACGGCGTCGAGACTCTATGTATTGTTCGTCGCCTTCCTGATGCTGTCGCTTCGCTGGTCTACTCCCGCCAACCGCCGTCGTGCGATAATGAGGTACAATCACTGGATTCGCTGCCTGCGGCCTACCTGCCTCGCTGATCGGTGAATGGTGTCACTGTTGCTACTGAATTGCGAATCGCGATTTCATTGCCTGGTGCCGTGCGCCCGTGCCGGTGCCTGCTAGTGCTAGCGCTAGGAATTAGGGATTTGAGGGGTTAGCGGGTTAGGACTTAGTTTGGGCTTAGGGGTTAGAACTTAATGGGTTGGGCTTTTTCGGGTTGGATTCGGGTAATAACCGAACCAACCCGATTTCAAGCTTGCAAAACAGATCGGGTTCGGGTTGACCCGAATCCACTTAATTTATATCTCCAACTCGACCCTAACCCGTAAAATAGGGTCGGGTTTCGGGTTAGGGCCAACTTCTTTCACCCCTAATGGTGGAGGAGGCGAGCAGCAGAGGCGATAGTTGTCCTGGTTTTTCCGGCGAAGACAAGGACGGCCCGGGTGAGGGTATTGGTGAACGAAAGGTTCAGAGGGTAAATTGCATGCGCTACCCCCAACCTTTAATTGTTGTTTCACTTCTAACCCTAACCTTCACTTTGCACGTTGTGTGTCCCTAACCCCATTAAAGCGTTTCACTTCAACCCCTGAGCGGACAAAACTCGTTAAAATTGACAGGAAATGCCACGGACTACTTAACTGGCACTAGATTGTCTACGTAGGCCCAAAAAATTGAATTGTTAAAATGAAAAAAAAACCTCCGTGCCATCTCAGCTCTCTCCCAATCCCAGCCCATCCCTTTCGCCTCCGGCGTCTCTCCACCTCCCACACCCCACCACCGTGTCTCCCCCTCTCTCTCACCCATCCTCTCGGCTCACTCTCGGCCCTCTCACCTTCTCTCCCATGCCCCGCCGCCGTCTCTCCCCCTCTCTCTCGCCCTTCCTCTTGGCCGTCTTGCCTCCCCTCCCTACTGCTCCCTGCCGCCTTTTCTCTTGACCTCCCTCTCGTTCGACGGAGATCATTCGATCTTGTGAGTCAGAGTGCCTCCCGGATTGCTGCGGCAAGAATCGCGACGAGAATCGCGAACAGAGATCACGATGAGAATCCCGACGGAGATCGCGAAGGAGATTGCGGCTAGCATAACTGGCTCCACGCTGGGGCACTTCGTCGAGTCGGCCTTGCTGGACACAGACTTCGCTCTTATGGCCGGAGCAAACGTTGATTACAGTGGTCGGATTCATTTCCGGTGTGGTCATAGGGATGGTCTTGTCCATTCTCGGCGGGGCGGTGATTGATGCCATCTTTAATTCCGGTGGGGAGTGCGTCTCCAACACTCAGGAAGTTCAGATCTATGTTGCACCCATGCCGGACAGGGAGGCTTTGGCTCGTAAAATTTCTTGATCCTAATCTGTTTGTCCGTTTGTATTAAACAATTTGGTTTGGTCTTGCTTCTGGTTTGCTGTTTGTTCTGTTGTTGGTTGAGTTCCAGCTGATCTGTGTTCTTCAGGCTACTTTTTTAATGTCCTGTGCCTTTATTGTCACTATCTTTCTTCTTCAACAAATAAAAGACTGGATTGTTATCACTTGAAAGTCTTGTGCCAGCTTTGAGATTGCGATGATGAGGGAGGGGATACAGAAATTGGGAGTGGCTGTTGCCATCTTTCCACCAATCGGGTGAGCCCGTCACGATCTCTATGGCAAATTGATGGTGGGTTTGGGTGAGCGACGGTCGGAAACGTGGCCGATCGCGATTGTGGTGAGAATGGCAGAGAGGGAGGGAAGGGAATGACGCAAGGAGGGGGCGAAAGGGTGGCAGGGAGAGAAGGTGAGAGGGCCGCGAGGGAGTCGAGAGGAAGAGTGAGAGAGAGGGGGAGGCACGGTGGTGGAGCGTAGGAGGTGGAGAGACGCTGGAGGCGAAAGGGATGGGCTGGAACTGGGAGAGAGCTGAGATGGCAGGGAAGTGTTTTTTTTATTTTAACAATTCAATTTTTTGGCCCTAAGTGGATAATCTGGTGCTAGTTAAGTGGTCCATAGCATTTCCCGTCAATTTTAACGAGTTCCGTCCGCTCAGGGGTTGAAGTGAAACGTTTTAATGGGGTTAGGGACACGCAACGTGCAAAGTGAAGGTTAGGGTTAGAAGTGAAACAATAATTAAAGATTGGGGGTAACGCATGCAATTTACCTAAGGTTCAGATAATTTGGGAAGAATATAGGGTCTGGTTATTTGTGTTTTAACTCCCCAAAATTATATGTTTGTACTAGTTGGGGTCTAAATTTTCATTTCTATACAATATGGCCGTCTATTGTGGTTAACGAAGAAGCCACATTAGCATTTTCGGGATCCCAGTAGAACTCAGAGACCGTCACATCAGCATTTCTATTGAAGTTAACATTGAAACTGACGGAAGGACCGCAATCAGGACAAGATATAGGTGTTGGGTTACTTTATTAGGGAAAATTTAAGATAAATGACCACATTAGAACGATCGTAAAAGTTAGGGGATCACAAATAAATTTTACCCTATGTAGCTTACACTAGACCAGACTAACACCACCCATCAATAGCGTTGCATCAACTAGTCGGAGTAAAACAGTAATTGTCAATCAACAGGGAACTCTTGTCATTTCTGTTAAAATTTAGGGAGCTCTTTAAACATCTCTGGGATAATTACAATTTGTCCTTTGAGATTTAGATGAAATTACGCTTTACTCCTCCTATTTTAGAAATATATACTTTAACCCTTGCCCTTTTAGTAAAGTCTGACAGTAACTTCTGAAATCTTAATTTAGATTGCGGGTACTCATCTTCAAATAATTTTAATTTGTATGATATTTTTTTTACAGTTAATTAAAATTTAAAAAATATTATTTTTCATTTACAAAAAGAAAATATTGATAATTTAATATGTTCATTAACTATAAAAAAAATACCATATAGATTGAAATGATTAGAAAATAGCTACAGTAATATTTAAATTAAGATTCTAGAAATATTTGCTAGACTATATTAAAAAGACAAAGACAAACTATAGTTTCACTTAAAACTAATAGGGCAAATTGTAACTAACCCAACATCCTTGGTTGGAGAATCCATCATTTGAAAATTGGCTAAGATAGATGTTCCTCTTTTACCAGTTCCTGCCTGGCCGGAACTATATTCCAATAGTTGGAAGGAGATGGATGATACAGAATTAATATTTGTTGAACAATAAATTAGGCTAACCTCACACTCTAAAATTGAAGTGGATTTTGATTAAAAAAAACCTCCACAGTTTATCACGTAGATTTGTAAATTTGATCTTTTTTTGAAAAAAAAGAAAATTGTACATCCTGCATTTTGTAAACAAAAATGAACGTGAAAGTTAATCCTAATATGCGCTTTTCTTGTCTTCAAAAAAAGAAAAAAAAAAAAAAAAGGAAGAAATTCCAATTGTCCTTAGATATTGATTGAATTGGTATAGAATAAGGTTATATATTTCTTTTTATTTCTTGCTGAATAAGTTTACCTCTTAATTATGTTTTATTGTCAGCCATTTGATAGGATTAGCAAAACTAATGCATTTTTGCTGACCATTTTAACAAATTTGTGAGACTGGACATACAGATCGGCCACTGCTCTGTGCTCGTCTCGCGTGTAAGTTTCAATCTCCATCGACTCATATTGGAATTTGTTTTCTGCTAAGTTTCTTATGTCTGATTTTCCCTGTCCATTGTTTTGTTGTTCCTTGTCATTTCTTTTCAGATTTAAGCTCAATCTCCTATTTTTTCCTGTTTCCTTCCAACTTTGCATGGTTCGTTTTCTTGTTTTGATCCTTTCCTTTTTGCTTGAAATTTCGATCCTCCCTCCTGGCGCTTTGTTTCATTACCTCTCTACTGGGTTGAAGATATAGATGGGATTAAGTAAACTACTAGATGTATTAGTAGGTATCTTAATTACAGAGTGAAATTTGTAGGATTTTAAGTTCAAGTTTACAGAAATGTCTCTAGAAGAGTTATAGCAACCTATGCAATATCCAAGAGTTAAGAATCTGTAGTTTGTTGTGTTGAATTTCATTATTCGTTTATAATATTCTCATTTATTCTTTATATCAAACGTCTACCTCTTTTTTCATCCTCTCTTGCAACAAGTAATTTTGTGGCATTAGCTCCCAACAAATGGATTTGGCTTTAAAAATAAGGTCTTTAAACCTTTGCCTGGAACTTTGTTGTTCTGTTTGTGAAAAGTGGCAAGCTTCAAGGAAAATTTTTTATTTATTGGCAAAAGGGAAGAAGTTGTTGGTTGATGATAGCATGGATTCTTTTTGCATAATGCAGTTAAAGTTTCTATGGCTGGGTAACAACTTGGCGCTGCACCTCGTGCAAAAAAATTTGGTTATGCCATTTTCAGCTAATTAAAAAGATAAAAATCTCAAATTTGTCACTAATGTTTTGGGTTTGACACAAGTTTTGTAACTATAGTTTTTTTTTTTTTCCAATCTCTCACTAATGTTTCAAAAGTGACTTAAATATGTTACTGTTAGTTAAAAAAACAAAAATGGTAAAAAAAAACAGATTTTGAAATCTTGATGTTATTATGCATCTTACAAAAAATATCATGACTTTTAAGACTTTTGCCATTTGTTGTATTCTAGGTTAGGGCTGAAAATGGGTCAGGCCTAGTTCGGGTAGCTCGAGCTCGAGCACGAGTAAAGGTATTTCGAGTCGGGCTTTTTCGAGCTCAAGTCAAAAATGGGGCTCGAGTTTATTTAGGGCCAAGCTCGAGCCTGATGCTACTCGGCCCTTTAAATTTTTTAGGCCCCTTTTTTTTTTTTTTTTTGTCTCTTGGGCCTTTTCTCATTAGGCCTTAGTCATCCCTTTGTTCTCACTCCTAATGCCTTAGTCTCCTACTCCCACCCACGCCTAATGCAGCTTTGGTCCCTCTTTCACCATTCAAATTTCCTCAAATGGCTTAAACGATTTCAGGTCTCCAAGTCTTAGTCATGAAAGCTTCGGCTCCCATCATCGCAGTGATATTAGCAGAGGGCCAAGGAGAAAACGGGGCCACACAAAGCAGCAGAGGTGGAAGATCACAAAGTCTTCCTTAGTTTTTGAGTTGAAGATACCCGAGAAAGGTTCATCGAGCCCTTGAGGCGAAGGTTGGATAGTGAGGGTTTCAAGGCTTACTTGGATGAGGGGATGGAGAGAGGGGAAGAGATGAAGTCGGAGCTTATGAAAGCGATTAGTTAGTCAAGGTTTCGGTCGTGGTTTTCTCTCGGAAGTCGATTTAATCTATTGTTCGTAATTACTTCCGTTGCTTCATTTGATTTGTCAATTTTAGATTTGAAGATGATGACGATTTGAATACAAGTATGTGTGATAGGCCCTCTCTCAATTTGATTGAAGACGATGAAGATGGGCACGAGATTGGGTAATTAGCCTAGGTCAGAGGTTGGCATTTGATAGCAGATGAAGACGATGGCTCATTTATGATGTTTTCAAACTTAGGATAGATCGGCAAAGGATTAAAAAGTTTAGGATTGATTATATCATTTTCCTTCTCTGGTTATCTATGTAAAAAATTACACATTTAGTCCCTATCTTTCATCTAAATTACAGTTATGATATTAAAGAATTATAAAAGTTATTCGAGTCCAACAAGTTTTTGGGCCGAATTGGAGCCCGCCTTGAGCCGAGCTCGAGCCTAAAAATTTTGGACTCGAGTAATTCGAGCTCGAACTCGAGTAGGACCGAACATGAAAGGGGTCGAGCTCGAGCCTAGTGGGCTCGGGCTCAGGCTCGGGCTGGCCCATTTTCAGCCCTATTCTAGGTCATTGTTCCCTACAACCCCACCCACCAACGAGCTTCACCGCACTTCCCTTCTCCATTCTTGAATTTCCTCCTCGATAATAGAGTACCACTATCATTCAATTGAGCTCCGCCTCCATTTTCATAATCTCCACGTCTAAAAGGAGAAATAATCGAATCATCGAATCAAAAACAATATGAAAGGAGAAAGAATTGAACCACCGCATTAGAAACAATATGAAAAACACAAAATCAACTAAAAAAATGTTTAGAAATCCATAGATCAGCTTCTCACCTAAAAAATCAAGGACACATCTGCTGATTTTCTCGACGCCACTACTGCAATGTATTTGGACCTTCAACATAACAAGATTTGGAGAGCTTTCAACTTCCAAAAAAATCTATGTCAAAATGTTGGTGCCATTTGGAAATTTTTTATCATCAGTTACAGTAAATGGTGCTCGAAAAAGCTCAAGATGGCAACGATGGTAGCTGGCTGAGATTTTAGAGAGAGATATAGAGAGATTACCTAAGATCTTTGAAATTTGTTAAAACTTGCATTATCTCCATAAAATTTTAAAATTTATTATTTTTAACGTTTTTTGCTATCTTTTTAATAGGTAATATTTTATCTACTCCAAATTTGAAATTTTTGTGGCATATTCGACTTATTTTAAAACATTAGTGTGAGATTAGGCCAAAAAAACTATAATGGTAGATCTACGCCCAATCCAAAATATTAGTGTCAAGTTTGAGACTTTTGCCTAATTAAAAATTAACTAACAAAACTTAATTAGAACTTAACAGTTTGAAATTTGTGCTGTTACTTACAATCTTTTAAGTTCTAAATCCCATACTTCTATTTCCATTTAGGCCATACAAAAAAAATAAATAAATAAATAAACCGCTTTGTTTAAGGTATATCATATATGCAAAGAAACCATCCTTTTACAAACCAAGCATGCAAACAAACCGTTCATGACAATGTTTTACGTTATTTCTTAACGAATTGATGTTGCCGTAGCATTTAATTACATTCGTGTAGTCTACCCATAAGACTACGGAATTTCAATATCGCTGCAGAGAGAGAGAGTTTGCTAGGTTATTTCAAATAAAAAAATAACCAAAAGGAGCTAACTAGGTAATTTTTGCTGATGCCACTAAGTTTTAATTTGTATTTTAATTTTTATTCTTCATTTAATATTTTGTATTTTAATTTTAAACCTTAGTTTCATAAAAAAAAATATTTTTAAATATTTAGTATTAGTTGTTCATTGAATGAATTTTATTAGGAGAAATTTAGAACAATTGTTTTGCAACAAATTTTCAAATTATAATTTAAATTGTCTAAATACTCTTTTCGGTGAACTTAAAGTATTTGAAGTTTTTTTTTTACAACTTTTCCTCTCTATAAACTTAGTTCGATATTTAACATATGCATTTATGTATTAATTTCAATTTCAATTAACAGATTCTATTTAGTTGGGGACTAACATAGAACTTTTGAAGAAATAGAATAGAAAACAGTTAATAAGTTGATGATGAAAACGAAACACAAATTAAATATCAAGAACGCCGCAAAATTTACAGGTAAAGACTAAGGAGTATTATTATGGAGGCTGAAATTGTGGGACACAAAGCTCAAAAAGTCATTATCTAATAATAAGACTTAATGTTTTTTAAATCAAACCATTTCACCAAACTGCTAAGAGTGCCCAGGTCATGGTCCAACCGGTTCAACAGGTCACGCTGTTTAGTCAAAACCATTTTGATAGTTTTGTTAGTTCATGCTTAAGGATTAGGTAGTGGCTTTATTGCTTATTTTAAAAATGAGGGAGAGAAAACTGTAAGTATATAAAGTACAAGGACTGACTTTGGAGTTTTCCTAACACACACACACGCACATGTATATCTAACGAGTAAACTGCATTATTGTACCATTTTAGACCCTAACCTGTCATTTTTTTTGTATGAAATATCCCTAACTTCATTTAAGTGTTATATTTTGGACCTTTTGATGACAGAAAACATTAATATGGATGGAAAATGCCACATGATATTCCAACATAGGCTATTTGCCATGATGACACCTTCGCCACGTTAGAACTTGCCTGCAATTTGCTAGTGACACAAAAATTATAAGAATTGAAGAAATTTAAGGCCTATGTTACAAAAGCAAGAATCAACAGATGGTGAATTATCAGATGGCAAATTGATGAAGGGCGAATTGATAGAGGTGGCGGATGAGGGAGGGAGGCCGAGCCCAACTGTGAGGGATTGTTTTTTTTTTTTAGTCCATTTTTCTTTTGCTTTTTAGTATTTTTACTTTTTCATATTTTCATTTTTTTATTAGTTTTCTTCCTTATCACATTCCTTATCACACTATCAGCAATTGATTATCTTGCCACCATGGCAAGTCACATGGCGTGCCACAGACCCACAGTGGTGTTTTTCATCCACATTAAAGGGTTCTATTCACGAAACGTCCACAATGATATATTTTAGGAGGTTAGAGGCGTTCTATGTAAAAAAATGTAGGATAGGGTCCAAAACAGTACAATAATAAAAGATTAGGGACCATAAGTGCAATTTACTCTATATCTAACTCTAACAACACAAAACCTAGTTCTGGACTTGTTTCTTCTCTTCAGCGCTAGTTGCACCAACTTTCCATTGTTTTTTTTTTGTTTAATGACTTTTTTTTTATGGAATCCTTGACCACTTGATTTGTTCTCTTTTATGGGAGGTCCATTGCCATCTGTCTCACTCTCACGCTTCAAATTCTTTCTCTCAGTCTCATTCTCGCGAACGTCAGCCTCTCCTTCAAGTTTTTTAGTTTTATTTTTTTTTAATTTTTTACAACTCTTAAATAATTGTTTCAAATCATTGGTTTACTCAAGTTGGACAGTTTACCAATTCCATGGTTTTAGACAGTTTTTCTGATTTTCACTAAATATATAATTGGCCAATAATCGGGCCATTAAATTAGCTGGTCCAGTTCGGCTTTTACAACACTAATAAAACTTCTATACATCAGTTAATCATTATCACATATTTTTTTTTGTTTAAATTTTTTAGTCCAGCATAAGTCAAACATTATCATATATTTTTGTCGTTTAAATATTTTAGTCCAACCCTAAAAAAATACTATAAAATGTATTAACCTTTCACTCCCTCCCTTTTTTTCATTAACAGAATGGTTCAAATTGAGGGCTTGAAAAGGGAGGAAGGAAATCAAGGCAAAAGAAATGGTAACTTAGGTATCTTTCATCTAACTCATATCAAAATTCAAGAGAAATACATGTGTGGCACCTAAAGAGATAAGGAAAAGTAGCAAAATACATGGAAGATGAAGTGTTAAATCTTGTTTAAATCTGATCTAGGTGCATTATTGTGCATGGGAAGTTGGAAACAAATTAGTATATAATTATTGCAAAAAGTATTAAAAGAATTGGATTAGATAAGCAGGCTCACTTTAAAAAAGCAAAAAAACAATGTTCAACAGCTATCTGTCAGAGAAACAATTTTCAATATTTTCAACATCCAAGCTATTATGATTTTCTAGATTATAATTTTAGGAGAACTTGCGAACTTCTTTAATGGGCGCTTTTGAAATGAATCAATAGAGTTTTTGGATTGTTGTTCTGGTTTGCTTAGGGAGTGGGAAAAGCAGTTTCCTTCATATGTTGGTCTGTCAGACACAAGCTTCAAATATAAATTTGGTTATGTTCTAAACCTTGACCCGTACGGTGCAACTATCAATACAAGGACATTGTTTGGTACAAGGAAGTGATGAAGCAATTCAATCTTGGACCAAGTCGAGGGATTCCTATACCCCACAACTTATTTGCTACCAAGTTTGACAAGGTAAGAAATACTCCTTAGGGATATCTTGATGTGCTCTAAAATTTAGTATATACACCTTATTCATTTGCTTTTGTTCAACGAAATGTGATTAATATGAGTTTACTAGCTCATGATTGATAATATATTTTTAAATGACCATTTCATGTAATATCGTGAGCTTTAACTGAAGCTAAGGTACTTTATATTACCACTGTATATCTAACAAAGCTCACAACAAAGCATGGATACATATCTAAGTAAGAAGTAATCATATGTTGCTACACTTGTTTAAAATTCAATTATGACTCTTGAAAGCTATACAACATCTACAATCGATATGATGAGCTGAAACTCTACAGAGACTTGACATAAATACCACCAGTTCTATGTTTTTACCTGTAAAAACCTTTGTGACACTGTAAATAGAAGAAAACTCTTGTAAATAACAAAAATCATGCTTACAACCTGAGTGAAGAACTCATAAAGACACAAAACTAACAAACAAACCAACATAAAATTAAACAAATGACACCAATATTAAATTGGACAAACTAATAAATAAACGAATAAACATTAACATTCAATCCATTATAAGAGAGCAAATCAGTTAATCACATCGAATGAAACTTCTTGCTACCGCTTCTTCAACCTATAACTCATCCATTTCGTCTGATAGGGAGAAAAAAAATTAGATCTGGTAAAAGTAAAGAAAAAACTCTACTGATGAAGTCAATCATTTAAAGAAATATTCCTTCCATCCTGTGTTATTTGAAACGTTTCTATTTGGCACAAAGTTTAAGGCAATCTCACTTTTTACCATTGTTCCTAGTTTTGCCCATTGTCTTCTCACACCAGTCTTTGCCTGAACTTCTCTTTTTCTGCGTTCACCTCCCACCTTTATCTTCATCTATGACTCTGTCCTCTTCTTCACCTTCATTTCAGCTTTCACTTTTACCCCATCCCATCTTTGTCTCCATCATTGTTCTTGTCATTGCTTATATTTTCCCTATCACAAAGCGAATCGCTCGATCAAAGCAACCGGAGATAGAGGGAGGACAATGATTCGTTCCAGTCATCGATCAATTTGGCATCGTTGCTTGCAAATTCATCTTTGTCTTTGTCTTTCGTCTTCATTGCCTTCGATTAGCCTCATCATTTCTGTTGCATTATCGCCTTAATCTCTAATTTATCTATGTCGCCTCCGATTCGCTCCATCGCCTCGACCTCTATTTGTTGCCTCCGATTCACCTCATCACCTCATTGCCTTAATTAGATATCCTTGCCTCAATTGGACACCCAAAACCTAATGATGACTCACCTGATCTCCTCGTTGCTGTTTGTCACCATTCGATTAACCCAATCACAAAAATGATATCGAGGATCCTTGGTGAGGGCAGATAAGTAGAGACAACTTTGAGAAACAAAGGTAGAAAGAAGCTTCGATCAAAGATTTTCAAAGCGGGGTTGAGATAAGGGTATTTTGGTAGAGGTATAAAAAAACTTACCAAATAAGGAAATATTTCAAAAAATTTAAGACGGCCCAAAAAGAAAAATGTTGTAAAGAATGTAGGACGGAGGGAGTGACATATGTTAAGGAGGGATAGCCAAATAGTCAAAAGCTTGAAAGACTTTTATTGAGAAAGCTATGTTGTTTACAAATTCAAACTATAATAATTAATCATATTTAAATTTTGATCATTATCTCAATTTGGAAGATTTGCTTTTTGTGGAAACTTTTCTAGGCTCAATATTGTAGCTTAATTTAATATTAAAGTGAAACCATTCATGAATAAAAAGAACGTGACATGTAGTGCTATTGTACAGAGTTTAATCATGACTTTATGATGTATGACTGATTGTGTAAATTAACAAATCGATGGATCTACAACATAAAAATATTTTTAATTAGATAGCTAATGGATTATTGATCTATAACAATTTTTTCATTTGATAATTATGCATCAATCGATCTATAAATATTTTTCTAGATACATAAATTCAATAGAGCTATATTATCCATATATTCTGACTATAACAATCATATTCATAGAATGACCATAGATATAATATTATGATTTATAGTTAGATACAATTACAACAAAGCTTTGTTATCTATATAGTCTAACAATGACTTTACTTGGAAGTAACGTTTAAAATTAACATTAGAGATTGAAATAATTAATGAACGATTGTCATAACTTATTAAAATCTTTAATCTTAGAAGATGTTGTTAAATAGCTTTTCTAAACATTAGTAATAAACATTGATGCTCTTCTGAAAGAGAGCCTATAACAAACATATTGAAATATGGTTCACAACACTGATTTACAGAATTTAGTTTTAAATCATCTTAAAGATACTACTGAATTTAATAGACATTTATATCATTCATGAAAAAAGAAATATGTGATGTGTAGCTATACCCTACTAAAATACAATTTTTTTCTAATGGCCAAATTTCCAACTATCACGCCGTTAGAAAATTCTAACACTTAGAGCCATTGGACAAGAGGAGAAAAATCTGTAACAGTTGAGCCATTGGAAAAATTGGTTTCATAATTTCCTTCCATTAAACTGTTTTCCATTATTTTTAAATAAAATAAAATGATTTTTCTATATAAAATAAAAATGGGAGATGAAAATTAAATTGGTATTTTCCAACTGCCTAACGGTTAGAAATGTACATTAATGATACGGTGCATTTTTTGCCCCCCATTTTCCAATAGCTTGGTCTTTGGAAATTCCAAATTTAAACCTTAGGTCATCGAGCTCCAGAGATTTTCTTCTTTTCTCTGTCTTCTTCGTCCCTCTTACTCTCTTATAGGCACACACAACACTTTCCCGCACAAAGAACCAAATCCGGTTTGTGGGTTTCCTTCATTGTTGTTTCTTCAGTTGGAATTAATAGATTTTGTGCCAATTTAGTGAAAGAGGTAAGTTTTTTTTTTTTTTTGCATTTTGACCTTAATTTGTGTGTATTTTTTTAAAAAAAATTTGAGTTTTTGAGATATATGAGTTTTTGGGTATAATGAGTGTAATTTTTTTGCTTCTTTTCACATGTTGGAAGCTTACCCACTAACATCCAAGGTTCTTAGTTTGATTTTGAGGTAAGTTGTGTGTGAATTTATTTATTCTTTTGTTTTTCAATTTGTTTTTCTAAAAATTCTAAAAAACCAGAGTATTTTCATTGTGAAATGTGTTAAATGCTGGTGATTTGTTATTGTTGATGGTTGAAATTGGAGTTGCTAGTTTACTTATTCATATATGCAATTACTTGTATTTTTTTATTTTTATAATTTTAGGAATTAATAGGAAATTAGTATCTTGTTAGTTTTAATTACTTTGATTCATTGGATGTGATGTATGTGTCTATATATTTATCAAGTAATTAACCAATGAAAATCTTTCCTATTAAGCCAATTGTATGTTTGAATTATGTGGTATGAATTAATAGAAATTTTTAAATATAAAAAGTTTTGTTAATTAAAAATAATGAATTTAAAATAATGCACATAATTATTTTAGATGTGTGAGATGTCATTTATGCTTGCTAGTTTTTTGCTTAATGATAAGTGAATTAAAAATAAGTTTTCTACATGTCTATAATTGGTATTGCTAGTTTCTATGTTCATGGTTTAGGAGATGGACGAAAGGTAACTTATTTGCATTTGTAGCACATCATGGAATGGGAACGTAGTTGAATGTATAGTAATCATTTTTTAACCAGGTGAATTAGGTACAATAAGGAGTGAGATATCGAGGCTGAGAAATTTATAACTTTTGGCTATAGTAGTCTAGGCCAAATTGACAAGGAAAACATACATTGTTCATGTAGGAAATGTAAGAATTTACAGTTCAAGGATTGTGATGAGGTTAGAGTTCAACCATACAAGTAGGGTTTTATTCATTGTTACTTAAACTGAACAACTACCAACTACTGGGGAATCGTTTAATGATCCTCTAGTTCAACCCCTGATTATTGTGATTAGTATGAGCAATGAGCAATATGAGTATAGTTCAAATGCAACTATGTATGCTTGAATGGTGTTTAATGCAATTGGACTAAGTCACCAGCAGAATTCCAGTCAAATTGATAAGCAACCTAATGAAGGTTTTCGACGGTTTATGGAGTTGTTGAATTCGGCATCTACACTTCTATAGGATGGATGTGATAAGCAATTTCAGCTATCCGCCATTGTTCGGTTATTGAACCTTAAAGTGGAATATCACATGTTGAGGGGCTGTTATGATGGTATTGTATCTTTGATGAAAGATACGCAGCCTAATGATAATAAGATGTCATCTAATTAGTATGAGACAAAGAAATTAGTTTCGCAGTGAAGCATACAACGCAACAAGCAACATATTATGAATGAAAGCTAGAGCATCTCAGTAGGGGATAACGACCTGAGCTAGAGTACATATGTAGACCATTCGATATTCTTCTGCCTGCATCTGCCCAAGACAATCAGGATGGCTTAAGATCGGATGATGATGATCTAAGGTATGGATGATGATGATATGAGGTATGTCTGAGTTCTTGCTGGATAAGGTATATCACTTACGTGTTTGTGTTTATCAAACTTTAGTCCATTACTAGGATGACGGAATGACTATATACATTGATGTTATCCAAGTATTATTATGTTGTTAGTTAGTGTAATGTCGCTAACATTATTTATGTGAATTTATGTATGTGTGTAAGACACTATATTTATGTTTATTCATGTGGATTTATGAGTATGTTAGATACTTATATGGATTTATGTTTATGTGTGTTACATTTATTTGCTCAAGTCTTTAATAATTATAAGGGCAAAAAGGTAACTATATTATGGGAGTTAGGATTGTTGGAAATTTCCAACAGCCAATACCATTACAAGCCACTAACTGTTCTGCTGTTGAAAATTTCCAATAGTTTGGCCGTTGGTAACTTCTAACGGCTTAGCCTATGGCAGTTTCCAATGGCTGCACCATTGAAATTCTGTAATGGCTTAACCGTTAGTACTATTCAACATTTCTGACCATTGATAATGCATTAAACCTTTGGCTACAAAAAGAACCATCGAAAATCACCAATGGCTTACTTGGCAACAGTTGATTGCTGAAAATTCTAACGGTTTATTCTTTATTTGTTATAAAAAATTATTGTCAAACGTAATTTGAAATTTCCAACACGAAGTCATTAGAAAAGGCCATTAAAGAAGCCTGATTTCTTAGTAGTGTGTATAAAACTCAATAATAACTCTTTTATGGTATCACATATAAATAAGGCTTAAATACACTTAAGCCCCTGAACTTTGTTGACCAGGACAATTATCTCCTTAAATTTGAACTTGAGGCAACTCAACCCCTGAACTTAATAAAGTTGGTTAGTCAAGCTTTTAACAAGGCACATGTCATCACGTGACATTCTTAGCCTCATGTCATTCCTACTCTGTTATCCTAGCCTAATATTATTTATCCATCGTTAGATTGAACATCATGTGCCCATAGTTCGAGATGAAATACTCAAGTCTATGAGGCCTTGCCATGATGACAAATAAGCCTGAGATAATTTAGTGGCATTAAAATTAGGGTTTTTCAAAGATCAGAAAATTAAGTTTCCACTGGGAATTGTTCAACACATATAGGTATGTCAACAATGGGAAAGAATGAACAAACTTCGCTCGACCCAAAATCAGACAACTTGAAACATCAACATACTCCAACTTGATGAGGTTGGGGGGTTCTGATGGTAGAGCTTTGAGGCCATTCTGAGAAAGGTTCAAGAACTCGAAGGGTTGGGAAGTTGTTGTACAAATAACCTTGTAGACTTGGTTAAATAGTTTGATAGTTTGATTTTGGCCTTCCTTTTAATTGATTTTTATTTGAAGAAATGAATTTCAGAACTTGTTTTTAGGTTTTTTGTAGAAGAATAGGTTCAGAACTCTTTGGTTTGTTGTAAGTTTGACTAAACATTGACTTCTTAGTTAATAAATGAATTTTTAGCTAAAAAGCTTGGTTGATTATAAACTTGTTGGATATTACCAAACTTCAACATCAATTTTGTACTGGATTTTAAGAGCTTTGAAAGTTGGCTATTGTCCCTTCATCTTTAGCCTGATGGCTAAGTTGCTTGGGATATTGTAGGGAGGTTAGGGATTCAACTCTTGCCTCCCCACTCCCTCCCTCAACCTACACATAAAGCTAGTTTGGTTACCTTCTGGGTCCCAAAAAACTGGCATTCCTTTTCCTTTACCTAGAAGACTAATATTTCTTCCTTTGTATACTTGTAAATCATACTTCTCAATACCAAAGAAAGAAGAAATTTGACTTTTTTGTTGTTCTGGTGCTATAAACCTTGCACAATTTATGCTTGTCTCAAAATTGATTTTTAAGCAAAAGACAGTATTTTGATCTAAAATTTTGTAATACGCTTCTTCTTGGATAACTCAGTTTGCTGACATTCTTGATTTCCTATTAACTTTTTTGCACTTAAGCCTTGAAGAACAAACAACTTTTATCTACATAGAAGTTTCAACCTTGCCCTTTAAAAATTTAGCTTAAATTTTATAGAAATAACCCATGGCTTGAGCTACAGAATAAGATAATAGACTACTCCTAACCTGTTTTAGGCTTCTAAAACATGATCAGGCATCTACTTATGAACTTAGTCTTAAGAATCAACTAAATGAACTAGCAATGATGATTTGTTACTTGATGGTATAAAAGTTGCCAAAGGCGAACCGAAGCTACAGTGTGTTGGGATTGGCCAAAAAGGCAATTGAGGTCTTGAGAAGTGAAGCTACAGTGTGCTGGGATTGGGAAGGACTAGGTGTGTTATGGCCCTTTTAGTGGGAAACATGTTTGAGGAAGATAAAGTGTTCTAAATTAAGGTTGGAACCTTAATTCAAGTCTACTTAGAAAGAATAAGGAAGCTTAGCAAAGTTCACTAAGTTTCTAAGAGATTTAGGCACTAAATGGGTTTAGGGGCAAAATGGTAATTTTGAATCCTGAAGAGCCAGGATGAGTCTCGAGTGTTTTAAAATGAGGTTTTATAACTTAACTTTCAACCTTAACCCAAACTTGAAAGAAATAAACAAGAATTACTCAAGAATCACTAAGTTACCAAAGATGGGGGACTTAAGTGAATTAAGCTTAATACTTTAATGGCTTGTGTGTTAAGTAAGAGTTTAAGAAGGGGAAAGTGAGGGTGTGGCTGCCATAACCATGTTTTCAACCTTCCCACCCTCATTCTGCTCTCAAATGTTCCTTGGAATCAATGTTTTCTTGGTGGAACAAGAAGCTATCAAGGTTTATAAGCTAGGAGGAGTGTATTTCAAGCACAAAACCATGATTTTGGAGCTTGGAAGTGTGTTTTCTCCCATCCCTTGTTTTTAGTACATGGTAAGCATTGTGTTCTTGATTGAATTCATGTTTATTAGTTAGTTTGGGGCTTGGGTTTTGGTTAGGAAGCAAGGTTTTAATGTTTGGTGCTTGTGTTTTTCTTGGAACTTAGGTTATACTTTGGTGAGCTTAGTGGTTTGAAGGAGAGCTTGATTCTTGCTTGTTACTTAGAGTTGAGGTAAGGGAGTTATGGTTTTAAATTCAATTAATACTATTTAGATGAGTTTGCTTGAAGAATTTGAGTAATTCTAGCAATAGCATTAGTTGGTGATTTTGGTTGAATCATGATGGACTAAGAGATTTGGGAGGATTGGATTGATGTTACAAGACATCATAGATTGGCTTATAATAGTTGGTTGTGATCTATGCAACATATTCTATGTGTATATAAATTTTGGAGGCATTCCAAGCATGTTTGATATGTGTAGGAAGTGTCCAAAGTTCATAGCAGCAAAATGGAAAAAAATTTTAGCATTTTGCAGGTTTGGTGACGTGTCGCCAATCCATACGAGTTCCCACAATGCGTCGCCAAGACCTCAAAAATTGGTAAGACATCAACAACTGTGGCGACGCGTCGCCAAGACAGCATTTGATACCCGGTTTTGTTTTTGGCATAACTTTTTGGTCCAGTGTCCGATTGAGATGATTCAAAATTTCACGCGAAGCTAAGAGGGAGTGCTATCACCTCCATGTTTTAAAAATACTTAAAATACCCCAGTTTTAGATTTATATTAACTCAAAGTGAAGGCAAATTTTAAAGGAAACTATGTGGCAATGATCACAACAAGGTATTACTAGCCCAGGTGAGAGGTTTAGAACCTTTGGCAACCTAACCGTGTCGTAGCGATGAGGTTGCAAGGTGAGACCTTGTTCATCTAGGCTACAAGGAGGTCTTATGGCCTAGTCTACAAAAGTTCCATCATGATTCCCCTGCACAACAACTAAGGGAAGACTACATGATTGGGTCAGTAAGCTACGACTTACTAGGAGCGAGTTAATGGCTAGAACTCGCTAGGCACGGAGTGACGCCCTGTGAGGAGGACTAGTTTGAGGAGAGGTCTCAAATGCCTTGTTATATGTGCATATATCATACCCTCATGCTGTGTGAGCTCGCAACAAGTTACATATGTTTTCATATGTAAAGTCCTAGTAATTTTCTTGCGGGTACACTGAAGACCCTTACTGAGAATGTTATGTTCTCACTCCCTAGTTATGTTGTGCAGAGACTGAAGTTGTTGGGTCGGGTAATCGTTGAGGATTATCGCAGTAATGCTTTTTTGTGTGTACAGGCACAACACTTGAGAATCTCTATGATTCTAGTCTACATGGGTTCTTGTTGGTTAAGTAACAGTATTAACTTAAGTCTTCCTTTGGCTGCAGAGCCTAGTAGCACTTGGACAAAGCTTTTGAGACTTGCCACTGGGACGTGTATCCAAGGTGGGAGTTAAGTCAAGAAGATCTCAGTAGAGGCTTGTATTTATACAATACACTTAGCTACCTTTATAAACTATGTTTTGAGGAGTCCTAGACACTAGGATTGCTCTTGGGTGAGGGCATTGGCCTACTTTATATATGAATGTTCTCACGAGTTGTTATGTGTAGTAAACTCACACAAATATTGATTTTGTATGCTTTGGCTATTTGTACTTAGTTTTTATGAAATTACTTGGCCAAGTTAATGTTTTATGGTTTTAATAAACCAAGTCAAAGCATAAAAAGCATGCATCTTGCATATTCTAGGTTAATCAACTAGTATCATGGGATTTTAATCTGCACAGATATACAACTAGCCAATTATAATCCACCGTGAGACCAGCTCTCACAGGCTTCCTGGGCAAGGGCCAAGGACGGCCGTGTCAAGGTGGCAGAGCATCAAGACAAAAAAAGAGCGAGTTGGCATGAAAGAAGATAAGGGTGGCCTATGAGATGAGATTAGGCAATCAGATTTGGCGGCAAAAGCCAAAAAGTAGGGAAGAAGGTTGGATTTTGAACACGGTGATGAAGCAGGTTGCACAACCAGAAACGACAACAATGTAAACAAATAAAGTTTAGGATGGGTAACATTAGGGTAGATAACAAAGAATGAACAACATGAGGCTAAGAGTGTCATATGATAGCACATGTTGGGTCAAAGGACTTGATTGATCCACAATATCAAGTTTAGGGGCTGAGTTGGCCCAAGTTCAAGTTCAAGAGGTAAGTGTCCTGGTCAATTGAGTTTGGGGGCTAAAGATGTATTTAAGCTTATAAATAATGGGTGATCAAATTGTATCCCTTTTAATTGTCCTGAATAAGATAAAAATAATTAATTGATCTATAATTATTCTTCGATTACATAAATTCAATAAAGCCACCTTATTTATATTATATAACTATGTTGATCATTGTGTCAATATTTTGTAAGATTGATACTTTTTGAAATAAACCTTTCCATAATAAAGATTACTGTGTAGTTTAATATGACAGCAGGATCATTCATGAATAAAAAGTATGTGACGTGCCAATATATCTATCCAAAATTCCATAAGATCTCTTTGGTGTATAAATGTTCGTCAATACAAGAAGTAAATTATTGTGTGGATGAATCAATATTTCAACATAAGCCAAGAGATAGAATAAATTAGCTGATCGGTAGATTTACAACATAAATATTTTTAAGCAGATCAATAATGAGTGATTGATCTATAACGGTTTTTTTCATTTAATAATTGTTAATCTATCGATCTATAAATACTTTCTAGATATATAGAACTATGTTATCTATTTTATGGCTATACTTTTTGTAACATACTTTTATTCATGAATGATAGTAAGGTTTTGAAGTTTAGTTCAAGTTACATACATGTCCTCTCCTCTCGTGCCTACTTTATCTTTCCTACTATGACAAATAAGAAAATGTCATGGCAAACCAAGTTTCATTCCAAATTTTTCCCCTTTAATATATATGTATTTTAAAAAAAAAATAAACTGGTCATAGTTAAAACTCAATTTTTCCCCACCTCTTTAATTACTAAACAAATTTCACAGGTAACATTAAATTAACTAGCCATAATAGGCAGAAAAAACTTAATTATCCAACTAAACAAAATTACCATAAAATCTCCACAAATAGATCTGCAGACATGGCCCCATTGTCACTCACCTACACTAGGATTAGACCCTCCTAAATCCTTTTATTTTCAAGCTTGCCCCTCCTTACCCTCTATATTAGAGATAAGCATGGCTTAGATTAGGTAGAAATTTCTTTGGAACTGAACCAATACAAAATAACTACGGTTTCAGGAAAATAAAACCCAATTCAAGAAGTGAAAACTCAAAGGAACCAAAACCATAAGATTGATTTTTTCGATCATCATCCCCAGTTTTTTTTTGTTTGCTTAATCATATACTTGTAACAACTACAAAGTTACAATAAATTTTCTTTGAAAAAAATAGTTGAAAAGTATAAGATAACTAGATCTAGCATATTGAGAAATATTTAGCACAATTTACCACTATATCCATTTTTAAATATAGATTTAATTAGTACAATTTAGAATAATAGCATTAAATTTCAAAATTTATTAAGGAGAAAATTATCATATATTTTAAGTTAAAAAACGTCCAAATAATATATATAGTTTTAAATAAATAAGTATATTGTTACATATGTAATATCATACAACCTATAATATATTTAAATATATATTTTAGTTGGGGTCAATATTGAGCTGGTTTTACATGAAACCAAAAACCAATTTAAGAACTAAATGGAACCATCCTTCAACTCATCATCAATTTGTACCCACCTCAAAACCGACCCAAAATAGTTCGGGTTGAATTCCTGCTCTACCAAACTCATCCTCATCTCTCCTCTATATAATCCATCTTAGCCTACCACTTTTCATGCATGCCCTCAAAATCCCCTTTCCTTACATTCAGGGAATCCCCGTTCGCCTTCTTCCGTTCATTTCCCCCTTTTCTCTTTTATTCATCTCTCTTTTTTCTTATATATTAAAAATTCTCATTTCCTGAAACCCTTCTTATTTCCCTCCGCAGCCAACACCAGTAAAATTCCTCTCCGAGTAATAATCTCAAAAAGAGCTCCTCAAATCTCTGGATCTCTAATACAGACGAAAACACAGAACCAAACTTAAGTGCAGTTAAGTTTGGTCAACGGAGATGACTAGAAAGAAGGTGAAGCTGAGTTGGATAGTGAACGACGGCGCTCGGAAGGCTAGCATGAAGAAGAGGAAGGCGGGGCTGGTGAAGAAGGTGACTGAGCTCCATACTTTATGCGACGTCACCACCTTCATCATCATCTTCGGCCCCGAGGACATCGAGCCGACTATCTGGCCGTCTCGCGAGGCCATCCTACAGATCATCGCGCGCTACCAGAGCCTGCCGGAGATTGAACGGAGCAAGAAAAACGTCAACCAGGAGGGCTACCTCAAAGAGAGACTGAACAAGGCTCAAGATCAGTTGAAAAAAGGCCAGTTCAAGTGCAAACAGGAAGAAACTTCATACCTCATGTTCCAGATAGATCGGCGAGGTAAGACTGCTGATAATTTCACCAATGCTGAGCTGCAGGGGCTGATCTGGTTGATGGATACGAAGCAGAAGGACTTCAGAGAAAGAGGCTATTATCTTCGACAAGTTTCTCACCCACTTGAGCATGGCCCGATGGTGCCGCCTATTGCTGCAAATCTTCGTCCTCCTCGCCGCTCTGCAGCGATGGAGAGGACTCAATATGCTGGTGGTGGCCGAGCTCAGATGAATGAGCTGTCACTGACGGGGCTAGACCAATGGTTCATCGAGATGATGAACAAGAGCGACCACAGAGCTGGAGGTAGCAGCAGCGGCGCCGGTATTATTAGGAGAGAACCGATGCAAATGGTGGCCCCGAATCAGCCTTTTGTCGGTGAGGGCTTCATGGGAGGGAACGACTTCTGTTTCCAGGGCATGAACCAGTTCCCAGACCCTTTTTCATGTGGGGGCGGCTCCATTGGTGCGAACCTGCAGCAAACAGGTTTTGTGAGTGAGAGGTTTGGGCCTCCGGCTCCAGGTAACATGAACAACTCCTTGTATGGCAACTGGGCTGGCTTCGGAGGTGTTAATGAAATGGGGCTGCAGCAGCTTGGCCCTGACGGCGTAGGCGGAGGCCTCGCCGGTGCTGGTTTGGGGACCGGAGGCGAGGTAATGCTGCCGCCGTTCGGCGGCTTTGGTGGTGGCAACGACGGTAGTGCTGGGCCTGCTCGCGGTGGAGGAGAGATGGGCTTTCCTCACAATGTGAACAATACTTGGCCCAATAATTAGTATTTCCCTTGACTTGTTTCTCTTCACAAGCTTCTACTTGGGCCATGTCTCCCCAAAACATCCAAATGTCCCACAGGCTTCCAACTTCTTGTTGGTTGGTGTTCTTTTCTTTTTTCTTTTTGGTTTTGTTTGGGGACTTCTTGTTAGTTTGTTGTTGTTTGGTTCTCTTCAACCACAGCTGTTCTTTTCTTGTTGGTTGTTTTGTTCCAGAGTCTTCATGTATTGGGTGATTGGAATAAATTTAATTGTCCTGAATAAGAGTTTGCAATTTGTTGCATATATGATTTCTCCGGTACTTATTTTGAATATTGCTGCATACAATTTATTCTTTTGGCCACCGTTCTCTGGATAATTTCTTAAACCTCAGAAGTTGCACAGAGTTCATTTTGACCTATTCAACATTTTTTTGTTGTCTCGTTATCACCGGTGCTACTCTTAAAATTTTCTAAAAAGTTGAATTATATGAAATTATATGCCAGGCAATTATTTACTGGTTTACATTTAAGTATGTTATATAAAAACTTATACTTTAAGTATTAAGGATAAGCGGTGTAACTTTAACCTTATTTTTTAATCATTGGATGAATAAAAGGAAAAAAAAACTGAAGGTTCGGATAAACGATCCTTAACAAAGTGTGTTTATTTGACCTAAGATAACCAAGTTTTGTTAGCCCACTAATTCAATTATTTGTCTGAATGGGCTAATAAAAAAGGTGTAGAGATATTCTCTTCAATTCTAGATGTGCGATAAATTGAAATTCTTTTACAATAATATTGCTTACATGTCGGCCAATAAAAAAATCATAAAATGACTCATACGTGTCAATAACCTCCAAAACATGACCAAATTGAATTTTATAACAAAAAATAGTCGATGGTATTTAATACTTAGTAAGAAATTTGCAGTTAGTGTCGTTGTCCACATGCCATATGATATGATATTTTCAGTACTTTAATATACTAATTCAATGCTCCTACGTTTCAAAATTCAACTTTCTCTTCTTTTCTTTTTTTTAACATACAAAAGTATTTTTATAAGTCTATGATGGTATGAGATACTATATAGTAAAAAGACATAAAATGTCTATTTTTTAAGGATTTGAAAAACTACCAAATCATAAATGTTAACATTATAAAGGAAATGAGTGCAAATTGAAGTCGAAGTCCGAGCCTATATTCCATATTCTACACCATTTTTTAAAATAGTTTCAGACAACTGCGCCTTTTACTGTGTCTTATAATGGATAGTAACAAGTTATTTGAGTAGGAATACCGATTTTGCCTCATTTTATTTTCTAAGCGGATAGCAACAAGTTAAGGAAAAAAATACTCATGATAAAAGAGATTATAATGGACGCGTAAATGACAATATTAAATTTTTTTAATGTAGAAAGGTAAAATTAACGCAAGTAAAAAAGCTAAAATATTAGTTTATCACATTATACATCCAATAAAAAATTAAAGTGGCTAATTTGTAGGTTTATTCAAATTAATCAATTAATGCGGGTACAGTACTAATATAAGGGACAACTTGGTCTTGGTTATGCTATGTCACATTCTTCTTATCAGATGCACTAATTAAATGTCATCCTAAGCAGCACAATTAATGTAGCTGCAACCAAACCTAATACAGCAAACGCTAGTTCAGACTAATTATTTCACTGTTCTGGTTGATTAAGAGGACAATTAGACTTTCACATTTCTTCCTAACCAATGAACTCTTGTATTTTTTTTTTTAATTTTTTGAGAAACACCATGATGAGTATATATTTCATTGTATAAAAACACTTAGCGGTATTTACAAGGGAATTCTTTTTAGTATCAACCTAGCCACCAAAATTTTTTGGCCATCCAAATTCTCCAATGGTTAAATTGAAAATGTTGATAATCTCTAAAAACATTTAATAGCAATTTTTTGTTTAAAACATTAAAATGGTTATGGTTCTCCTCCATCATCTCACACAATTAACACCTATTCGGCTCAACAAATCTCATTTGACACCATTTATCTTGAGTAAAAAGGTCTCTTCTCAGGATCAACAAAAGGAAAAATCAATGTCTCGGCACTGAACTTGGATTTCACACTACAACCTCCCATGGAACCTTTTTTTCCCCTTTGGCCGTACATTGTCAAATATGTTTTGGCTCATCATGGTGGCATAGGCTTTTGTTACGGCTCTCCTAGGCCCAAACCAGGAATAGTAAAGTAAGCGTGATTTTTTAGCTTGGAAATTGTATTTTGCACAAAAAGTAATGATTTTAGCATAATAAAGTAGCATGAAAAGTTCTGATGTATCACAAGCATCAACTTAGTCAAATGTATTCAAGTGTGAGACAATCAAATTCAAATTAACTAAAGATCTTGGGAATACCCGTACTAGGTTAAGTAAAAGGTCTTTTACAGCCTCCTTGCTCTCAAATTCTTTTACAGTCAGCGTTTGCATTTGATCACAATATTCCACACCCATGATGATGCCAAGATCGTCATCAAAGTCCATAGCTTTTTTCTTTGGAAGTAGTAAGCATGAATCCAATGAATCCAAAAACAGTCATCTTTAGCATGAATGCCCCAATAAAATTTAACAACCAAGCAATAATTCCATGAAACAATATCCCTCATGTTGAGACCACCTTCATCCTTTGGCTTACACACTACATCCCAACGAACTAAAGCTATCCGTCTCCCTTCATGTTTCATCTTCGTTTTGAATATAATATTTGTTATTCTTTAGTACTAAATCCTCTTAAATCATTTTATGGATTCTCTCATTGGAAGAATCTATGAACCTAGACAAAAATAGCCATGTAAGTGTAATGTTGCACACGTGACTTGATTATCTCCTCGGGGTAAATATTATTTTGTATTTGCATAAATGAAAAGACTATAATTTAAATTATCCATTAATTATCAAAAATTTATTAAACAACTTTTTTTTATAGAACTTATTAAACAGCTTAAATTTACTTAAAAATTAAAGACAGTTTACTGGGTAGTTTAAATTAGTATGCTAAAAGGTGGTATTAGATAGTTACTATAATTTCCCAAATTCCATTTAATAGGGGACTAATATGAAATATTTTTTTAATTTATAACAGAATATAATATTGAATAATTTGAGGACAATAATGAATTATAGTTACCCATGAAAATTAGGCCCAATTCATTTTCCATTCAGTTTGATTAATTCAAAAACTTATTAAACAGCTTAAATTTACTTATAAGCAGTTTATCAAGCAGTTTAAATTAGTATTTTAAAATGTGGTATTACACAGTAACTCTAGCTTCACGAACTCCATTTAATAGGGACTAATATGAAATGCTTTTTTTAGTTTATAACAAAAAAAACACTAATAAGTTGAGGAGGATAACAAATTATAGCTACCTATGAAAATCAAATTAATTCAAAGTGGTTTATATTCGATTTTATGTCGTTTTTTTGTACGGAACTAATTCCATTTGAAGATTGATAGCATATAGGTACAAAAATTCATGAAATAATATTTTTATAATAAATTTATTTTTTGTTATTTTTTTAAGCTCAGTTGCACAGTTGGTAATCTACTTGAGTCTCTCTATAATTGGCCACATTGATTGGTCTCATTCGTACCCTATGTGATTTGATTCTACTCTCTCTAATTAATGAATGCACATAGATTATTGTAAAAAATAAAATAAAAACAAAATTAAACTTTAGAAAGATATAGTTCAATAGATTATTGTATCTATATAGTATAAGCTTTCAAAATGGTTGATGTCCTCTTGGCAAATTGGCATGATATCAACCATTTTTTGTGATCAGTCAAGGTTAAATTTTTAACTTGTGTAAAAGGTTTCTCCTCTTTTGAGTCAAAGCTTATGCTTAGGTTGGGCGAGTGAGGTATAGGTAGACTTATTAATATGATTCCTTTTGTAACTCTTTCTTATATTATAATTATGTGTACAAAAAAAAACATTCAAAAGGGTTTTGGATAAGCAAACATGAAAAAATGAAAACATGTCATTTTGGATTTATTCAACTTAATGGAAAATGAATTGAGAAACTTACAATAATTCCTCTGTGATTTGACTTAATATACACTTTGTTCCGTTATTTTAAAAAAACTTACATTTTGTTCCTACTTCAATTATACTATCCAACAAAAACTTGTGGAACTCTAATATAAATTGTACAATAGTGATATTCCAATTATTTCAATCTCTTCAATATTTTGTTTGCAGTTAATAGATATTTTAAATTATCAATTTTTCTTCTCTGTAAATGTATTTTTCTTTATGTAAATGTAAATTTTTACTTTTAATTGTCAGTTAACTTTGAAAAAATAATAAAAAAGTTGAAATTACTGGAACATAGTTTTGAGACAATTTAAATTAGGTTTTAAAAGTTGCTTTTAAACATTGTAAATGAAATAATATGTTTTAGCATGTGTCTAGTTTTGGTGAAACCAAACCGACACAAAATAACAATGGTTCCAGAAAAATCTAATCTCACTTAAGTACTAAGAAGCAAAACGAATCGAAACTATTGGTTTGGTTTTTTTGTTCTAGTTCTCAATCTTTTTTTGTTTGTATCATATACTTATAATGACTACAAAATTCAATAAATTTTCATCTAAATGACAATTGAAAAGCAAAAAATAATTAAATCCATCAACATGCACCATTTTAAGAAATACTCAGCACAATTCACCACTACATCTAAGTTTAAATAAACATTTTATTAATACAATTTGAGTAGCACATTAAGTTAGAAAATTCATTAAGGAGATAATCATGATATGCTTTAAGTTACAAAAACACCTTAGTAATATATTTTTAAATAAATAAATATGTAATCTCGTAAATTATATAATACATTTAAATATATATTTTCAGTTTAGCTCCTCCTTATATTGGTTCCACATAAAATAAGAACCAACCTAAAAATCAATTTTTTTAATAGTGAAACCAATCTGTGACCTATCATCAATTTTTTTTCCATGGATTGGTTTGGGTTGGACTTGGGTTGGACTTCCATACTAGCCAATCCATTCTCAACCTTAAGAAATAAAGGTAAAGTATATATTTTTAGAGATAGACGGACAAAGTATAGATCAAATCATTTCATTTGAAATTTCTGTGATTTCCCAAACAAATTTTTCCCTATACACTTTTATAAAAACAAGTGAAGTTTATTATCCATGATCATAGACAAGTACCAACTCCATGTTATATAACGACTCATGAGTTTGGAAAACAAAAGCTACTCTAGCATCAATAAGAAAATTAGGCTGTTACGTTTCGTCGGCTTTAGAGCTACAGGCCCAAACGAACTGGGCCTGTGTGGGCCTATAATTGTTTTTGTCTTTAGAACTTCTTTTTTTTTTTTTCTTGTTTTTATTTTTGTTTCCTACTAGTATCCACATATATATAGGGTGAATTGTTCTTTTGTTGTTTTAAAGCACGAGGAATACTTAGGATGAAATTCTTTACATTTGTTTACATGAATAAAAGTTTAAGGCAGTGTCCACATAAATGGAATCAAATAATGGGGGAGAAATTGTACGGAGTAAATAGTTCGAAACTTAGGAGGAATTGCATCTTAAAATGAAAATTGCTATTTTTATATTTATACATTTTTTATGTGTTCATTAATTAGAATTTTTTTTTAAAAAAATATGTGATTTAGTTAATGATAATTATGATAAAACATAATACTATATAATATACTTACGGTGGCGGAGCCACGTTCACGTGAGAGGGGGTAATTGCCCCCACTGAATTTTGGCAAAATCACATATTTAGTATTATATCTTCAATAAAATTTGTAACTTGACCCTATAAATTTTGAAGTTTACATCTATATATTATAAAAAGATTATCATTGCCCCTATTGACAATTTTTTCTGGCTCCGCCCTTGTACGCTTATATGATATAATATTGTTAACATTTACAAAAATGAAGCGCCAACTAATTTTACGTGGAAAGAATGGTATATAACGAAAGTTAAGAGAGAGTCCTAGTGCGTGTCGTGACATGATTTCATCCACTTGCATTTTTTGACACGCCACTGTCACATGATTTAGGTGTGGTTAGGAAGAGAAAGAATATTTCTATAAATTCAGAAGCCCTCATCCGGGGGGGTGACGTATTCTAAAATCAACATCTAAATCGGGTCTGGCAGAATCAAAACCGTAACAATTTTAGAGTGGCAGACTTGCAAGTTTGTGTAGAAGAAGGCTTGTCTATGTTTGGAAATGAATCGTGACGGGAACTTTTGAGTGAGAGAGAGGAATTTCCAGGTACTTGCTCATTATGTTACTGTGGAATAACTTGTAAGAAGAAATCCCCTTTTTCTCATGCATTTGCGTGCTTGAAGTTCCAGGTAAAAACCCCACCGGGAGAGCTTTATATTCCGTGGCCTTGTCGTACCCCTTGGGATGTTCTTTACCCACCGCACCATCCTAGACTTTACAATACACGTGTTCCTACAATCTTCTAGTCAATTTTTATGTGAGTGATTCTAAACTTCAAATTTTTCATAGAAGAAATTTTAGATAAGTAGGTCTTATTAGGATTGGGTTGCACTAAGCATTAGTTGACTGGGCTTCAACTCAGCTTGACAGGCTATCGGAACTACTTCAATTTAAGCACTATAGCATAACCGCAGTTCAAGCTACAATGGTCCAACCTCAGCTTAAGAGAAGATTGAGCTCCACTAAAAAGCTTGTTAGGACTCAGGCTGGAAAAAAATAAATAAAAATTAATTGTAACTTTTCAAACTTTATGGGGCTATATACAAGTATGACCAACTTTAGGGAGTAAACAGTAATCATTCCTACATATAACGGTCACTTTTCAACAAGAAATAACTTAAGCGTAAATAAGGTGAGGGTGGATATGTGTGCCCTTGGGCTAAATTTAGGGGAACTAGAGTCATGACGCCTAAAGGCTAAAGGGTCCTTAGGTTCGACGAGTAGTGCAGACTACTGGGCACCGTTAGACTCGCATTGGGCTTATTAGGGCATCGAGCCCATTTTCCTGGTCAAGCTCAATAAGCCCTGACCCTGAGGGTGCTCTGCCATTTTCACCCATAGTACAACATCTATTGTAAAATTGATTGTTCGCATAACACTTTTTCCATATTCCCATAATCTCCTAAAAAAACTTTCATTCTGTTATGAAACTCCAATTTAATTTAGATCAAAAGCATCAGAATGGACTTCCCATGAAACAAAGATCCATTTGATAGTAATTAGTAAATACACCTCTATTGCTAAAACGAATCAAAGAAATCGATGAAACGGGGTTCCTCGTTGGCAATCCCATTTGCACCATAAAGTATTACCCTCCATGAACCATGAAACTGTTACTACTCACATATCCTACAACTATGTAATACACCCCACGCACTATGCATCAACTTCAATTATCGGAACATCACTAGATGGCTCAGCTATCAACACCTCTGCAGGACTAGCTTCAGCTTCTGGTTCAGAAAACTCGGTGTAGTGGAATTCGATCTGCAATCTGTGATGAAGTGGCCTTGATGCCATCAAACCCTTCTTCAGATCCACTTGCAACTCTCTTATAGGTATAGCAGCCAAAAAGCTCTTTATGTATTCCTTACATGATTCTTTCCCTCGGAAAGCAACTTCCTCAACCTCAGCCATCTTCACTGAATTGTCCGTTTTGGCAGCCGTCGCAGCATGCTCCTCCACACTTCCCAGCTGAATCACAGGCCTGTTCGGTTCAGCTGCTGTAGTTCCCATCTGTTGTTCATTCTCATCAGCTGACTGCTCACCATTTGGCACACTATAAATCACAGAATTGCTGTCGAATTTCAAGATGTAGGCTTGGTTGCACCCTTCATAGAGCCTCTCCCCTAGAGTGTCGATGATGTAGTACGCTTCTGATTCAACCTTGAGGATGAAGAAATGATCATTCCAACTAACAATGTAAACCGGAGCTCCACTGTTGGTAATACACTCTCTGCTGGCATGAGAAATCTCGTCCCAAATGTTATCGAATGACATCGCACCATGCAAAAAGTCAAATCTTTCCCCATCCATTCCATCTGGATGAAAAAACCCAATGAAGGATTTCCTTGGCACTACAGATATGGGACGTACTTTTGCTTGGACAATAGTCTCAAGATCAAAGTGCTTGTCAGGAAACCTCTCCCTGTAGGTTTCATTTTCACAAAGGCTCCTCCATTCTGATGACCCTTCTCGGATCAGACTATCAAATTGGGACTTAATAGGCATCACGCCAGAGTTCTTCTGGAACCAATCAGCAATAACAGCAACAAGAGCAGTGCAAGCACTTTCACCTGCTGCTCGCTCACTACGCTGATCAATTGAAGCAAAGAAGACCTGGGAATGAAGCTTCCATTGTCCATCCCGGCTTATGATTTCTTTCTGTTCCCAGCTGCCTACGGAAAAATTATCATCCCCAAATTCAGAAACTGATGATCGATTTGCCAATGAATCATCATCTGCCTTCTGACATTGAAAAGCATTCATTCAGTTAGACCAGAAATGAAGGATAAACTTTTTCCAAAAAAGAAAACATTCTTAGGGAGGAGGTCATATCCATGACAGATCATGCACCAGATAAAATGAAGCTAAAATGAAGCTATCAGATGGTAAAAAGAATCTTAGAATTGAATAACTGATGGACTGTTTAAAAATATCGGAAGAGGGAAGAAACATGTGTTTAATCAAACAAATAATCATCAAAGCTTTCCTTTTCTCCCTCTTGGTTACCATGATTATTTGCAATGTCTGCTTGAACTAACAAACAGAAAGCAAAGGGTTGATCCTTACCCAAACGGGAAAAGGCTCATCGGAGCTAAGCTGCCTGCGGTCAAAGTCAATGTCATCACCACCTTCTTCGCCATAGGCCTTCTTTAACAGTGGCTCTCCTTTGGTTTTTGGAGACCTGAAATTTAGCTTCCTTTTTCTCCAAGGCAGTATTTTGCGCTTGGAATTTTGTGTAAGCAATGGCTCAGAAACTGACAAGGTAGAATCCTCAATGTGTGAGCTTCCCACATCTGATTTGCGATGACTGTAATACACCCAAGTCTCATCTTCAGCATTGATCCCAATGCTGGAGTAAAACGATCCTCCAGCATAATTAGCATGAGCCAGTGTACCATAACTAAATGACTTCCGAACAGTAGAGCCATGTTTCCCTTCATATGGTTCTACCTCCTCAGATTCATCAACAGAATCTATGTCAAATGGATATTCACCATCATCACTCCTGCAATAGCGCCTACCCTCACTGCCCTCTTCCTCTCGGCATGCTTTTTTGGCTCTCTGGGCAGCAACATATCCAGTAAAAATTTTGACTTTTCTAAGGCCAGCTTTTATTGCAGAAAGCTCATCCTTTTCAGCTGAGACAGTTTCTGCTGACCAAGGAGGTGATGCAGCAGGCACTAATTCTCTCTGCACAGGCTCTGGAGTTTCCTGAGCTGCTCTCAGCTCCACCAAGCTTAGAAACATCTGAAAAATATGTACAATTTATAAGAAACAAAAGCAAACATTTCATGCAAAAGTGTCAAAAACTAACTGTATCACCAGCCAAATAACTCTGCAGACTAACATACACAGAGTTGGAGGCCATGGTCAGCAGACCCAGCAGATTGTGTGAGAGGAATGTTTATGTCAAAATCTTTCTGCTCTGCTGCAGAAGCATAGTCAGCAAGATCCAGTGAAGCTGCTCCAACGACAAAGACCTTGTTCTTCTGGGCATGGTTCAAACCCTGCATTGATGCCATGGAATCTATTACCCTTAAACATGTTTTTAGTATATAGTATCACCAAACCAACAACATCTAGGAGTCGACTAAGTTGAAGAGTCGTGAATTCTCCATCCTCAAAACAAATCACATAAAGATTGGACCAAACCAGTTGAAGCTCTAGCGGAATACATCATGATGATGCACTATGAAGGAGCCAAACGAAAAATCCGTTGGTAGACGCAAGCAGACATAGAAAATGTCAAAAAATGGTGGCTCCACATGTCCTCTGAGAAATTCAATAATCAATATTTCTAAACTTTATTAACTACAAGAATAAGCAACATAACCCAGTCAATTTCAAAGAACCAAAACACTAACCCAAAACCAAATCTTCCAGATTTTGCAGAGATCAATCGCATCTGACCCGAAAAAGAAAAAAAAAAAATAGAGTTCCCAGTAAAATCAAACATATTAACAAGAAATTGGAGAAATAAAACGCAAGAAATTGAAAATAAAGTGCATGCAAGACTAACATTGAACACGGTGAACGCTATCTCCCAAGGGTAGAAAACATTCTCTTTCTGAGCCGAGAGCAAGCAGAGGCTCTGGAACTCCTCGTCCCATGAAACGACTCCATCCTCGCCCACCCCTGCGTTCGCCTCCTTGGTGAAGTTCCTCTTAACCGTCCGGCGGAGAGAACCAAGCGAGGCCTTCGGACCCTTCCACCGAATCTCCACAGCCAATTTATCCGAACCCTCCGGCGGCGGATCCCACCCTTCCAGCCTCCGTACCACCAGTCTCACCTCATATTTCTTTGAAATCAGCGGCGGCCATGGCCATCTCATCATCTTGACCACCATTGTCTTTTTCCTTTCCTTAAATTCTAAGCCAGATACAGAACAGAAAAACCTTCAAAATCGACGAAAGTGTGCTTCTTGGAAAATAAAGCAACGCAATGCGCCCAAAATATCAGGGAAACGGGCGAGGGCGGCGGCGGAAATCGAAAGATGAGAAAGATGGGGAGAGATATTCGGAATTATGGGTTTAATTACTAGTTTATTTGGGGTGCGATTCTCAGGAAGATAAGAAGATTCAAGCCGGAAAATGAGGAAATTTTCTTAGACCCGAAGGAAAAAGGGAATCTGTGGTTAGAACAATGAAGTTTTGGGGGGAGATACCCAGAAACAGAGTGGGTTGGAAAGAGATGGGAAAGAGAGGGGGGGTGAGTGATTATATCATATGATTATGTATATGTGTGTTGATTAGCATTGTATTTTATCGAATCGAAAATAACTTGGAAAAGAGACGTTGGGAAGTGTTTGGGTGAAAACGTAGGGTATCTGTTTCGGTACTGAAAAAGACTTGCTTGTTTGGCCGAGAGTTTAAAGAGTAATTAAGAATATCTAATACTATATTTTATAATTGTCCCCGCAGGCGCAGGCTGAGGCTAGTGGAGTGACAAAGGAGATATAAGGAAAGGTGAAGTCCGCATTTTCCTACTGTTATGTTAATGATTACAATTACCAAGAAAACATTTCATTATTTTTAATTTTGTCAAATCCAACATTTCATTGTTCGTAAGTGCTAGTATTATTGTGCACATATTAATGGTGGGTTTTGCAAGTTTTTTTTTTTTTCGGTTGGACATTTCACCATTTGTTGCGGTTAAAACACGTTTTTAATCTATGAATTTCTATCTCTTACTTAGTTAGGCCTGTGTTGCATTTTGGTCACAAACTTAATAGTTATTACTTAACTAGATTTTTTTTATTTGCTCCTTTTTGTCCCTAAACTTTTTAGGTGTTTTTCCTATGTACTATCTTATAAAACAAAACATTGGCCACAGTCCATTTCCTCCCTTAGTCCCTAATTTTTTTGGCCAATTTTTTCTTTTTTTTAAAATTTTTTTTTATTAAGTTAATAGTTATACCTCTAATTGATTAAAGTAAATTAAACATAATTTTTGTGTTTCAATCATATCTTTCATTATTGATAATTAATTTTTTTTAGTATGAGTTTTTTAATTCAAAAGCTCTATGGCTTAATAATTTAATTTGATCAATAATTGTAAAAATTAAATTGTTCTAAATAAATTTTTTATCAATATTAAAAATTGGAATCTAAGTTTATAAGAGATGAAACTTTTTTAGTGAATTACTCTTTATTGAAAAAAATATATCTATAATTTCAAAGCATATGTAATGCTATGTTTCATAATGTTATTTTTAGATCATAACTAATCATTTTAATGATAAGAACATAAAATAAAGAAATTTCACCTTAAAAATAAAATAAAGCAATTAATTAATATATATTTATAACTGAGAACTTTTTAGTTATTTATTATTGACATTTTTTTGAATAATAAATTTATAAAAAAAAATATCCAGTACAAATGCAGGTAAAAAATAACCTTGTATAGTATATTTGTAGGAATTGAAACTTATGTACCCCAAGCTCACATGTAGGGTAAACATTATTTAGATAACAATAAAAAAATGAAAAAATTAATTACATTTAGATAAAATAATTTATTTTTTTAAAAAATGGTTAGTTTAGACCAAAAGTAAATTTCATGTTCAGTAATCGGATCAATTATTAATTCCTATACTTGAATTGGATAAACCAGATAGAAAAATAATAACAAATGTTTTACCATTACCTATATTGATGCCACATATATAAACTATTTTCCTTTAATTTTGGAATATTTATTATTCACTTTCTTCAATTTTGGGTATGGGATATAAAATTCTAAATATTTATATGATTTTTTTAAAATTACAATATGATTAAGTCGTATAAAATAAAATCAAACAAACCAAAATGTAATTCAAATGGTTTCAATCAATTCTTTGTTGTACAATGAAGGTATGGAGAAAACAAAATTAAAAAAAAAAAAAAAGGAAACTTCTCGCCGATAAAGGATATTCCTTCGGCATCCACTAACAAAAAATGAACCACATGCTGAAGCCTGGAAGCTTATCAAAGAAACAAAAATGCTCATCAACTCAATGCTCTATGTCTGCCATGAAATCTACCCATAATTTGCTCTCCCCAAACACATGCTTTATCTCTCCTTTTCCCCTAATATCCCAAGAGGAGCTTGCAGTTCATGACCAAATCATAATAAGGACAGTCGTTAATATGCTGATTCTTACCATTTCTGACATGTAATACGGAAGTTTTTTCAAATGTTTCTTTTTTTTTTTTTTTGTATTGCATTCATTTCCTTTCCTTTTCAGTTATCTTTTTTAAAAAAAATTCATTTTTGCTTTTTTTTCTATTTTTTTCTCCAGTTTTTTCTTACTTTTCACGTTACTGTGAATTTTTTTTATTTTTTCCCTTTTTATTATTTCCAGCTTTTTTTTTTCTTAATCTAATAGTGCATTTTCATTTTAGCTTTTTTTTTTTTCTTTTTTTGTCCTAGGGGGAAAGAGATAAAGATATTTGCACTCGGGGTAGCATATTAGAGGGACCTCCCTGCCAGTTCCTACCGAATGTGCCAATGGAGGGAAGACTAAGTCTCTACCAAGAACGCTTGCAGATGTGTCTGTGTAAGGTGTGTGCATTGAGAAAGAAAGAGATAGTATTGTTGGGGGTGCCTATAAAAAGAAGCCTAGGTTACGGCCAAAGAGCTTATATCAAGGTTCCATTCAAATGAAATTATCGTATGGAGGCAACTAGAGTCCTAGGGCAGTAACTAATTTTTTTCATATGGGCAACAACTAGCCTAAGGCAGTAAATGAATCTATTCCTATGTGACCCAAGTAAGGTGCTAAAGTAGGAGCACAATGCATAGGCAGAACAAGATCATGATGAGATTTACACAGGGTAATAAGTCAATGGCAATGTAGAATTTAAGAGATTAGATATAGAGTCATTTTGTGATGACACATGGTGAGGGATCAAACATGATTTACTTGTTTGCTGGCACTTGCACATGTTTGTTTATTGGAAGGGTTGCTTACATAATGAGGATTTGACATGTGTAAGTTCCCCCTTTTTTATTTTGAATCTTTGGCAATCTTAAGTTGTATCTATTGTTCTCATAGCTATCCACCGAAGGTGCTTTACTTCCTTACTTCACCCGAGTGCCTTTAAGGCTTTCTAAGGCTGATCCACCTCACATGTACTATCATTTGTTGAAAAGATAAGTATCAGGTGATCAAGTTCTGAACATTGGAGTTATATGTACATATTAGAAATTACACAAACTTCTCATATAAGATATGAGGTCTTATAATCTTCCCTACTTATATAACTAATGTTCTCGTTGGGCCATTAACTAATCTAGAATCATTAGCCTGGTAGATGATGGACATGGATCATGGTGCATCATTCATCATTTGGGCTTTGCCCCACATACATTGGTTCATATGGTCTATACCATCTTGGTCCTGAGTCAACTTTGATACCATTTTGTTATGACTTAAATCTAAAACCGGTCAATGGTATACCTGCCCACACTACATAAGTTATACTAAGTCCCTCAAAGGGGAATAACCCTAACAAAAATAGTAAACAATCAAGAAAGCATTGATAAAAACAAAAATGTTGGTAAAAACTAAAACCTAAAAAGTAACATAGCTCTACCATAAATGGGTGGGGAAGAAAATGTGACCCAGCCATCAACTAAGCCTCAGAGAAGGTTATGAAGGCCTTTGAAGGGTTAAATGCTCAAGTGGTAGGATAAAGAACTTTAATAAGAAAGCTTTAGAGAAATGAACAGTTTTCTTTTAGCTGATTTTTTCTTTTTGTGAATTTTTTTCCCAGTAATCTAGGATGTCATCCTCTTCATGTCCTTAACTAAAACAACATAGAGTTCCATAGTCGACCTTCTGACACCTATGCCTTGCATCATAAATTATTGAATCGTTCTAATGAAGACAACTCATAGCTTTTGAGAGCCCATAAATTCTAGTTTGATCATACTCCCACTAGTAATAAATGTCCATCACATTGTAAAAAGTAGGGAAAAAAATCATACTCTTACTAGTAACAATAAAATTTCACAAGAATGTTGCATTATAAAATCGAGATGCATAGGCACAAGAGCATATAGCAAATGACTTGGATGTCTGAGATCCAATGTTATTGACTGCAATAACAACAAGCATAAAAACCAAGAGGAAGAAGTTTTTGATAATTTTTATTTGATGAATTTTTTAAAAGCATCGGCAGATCTTTTTTTAAAATTTAATATTTATAATAATTATTAAATTCTGAAAATTGAAGTTACAAGAAAGTAATTATAATGTTCTAATTCAAATTGAAGTTTTTTTAATTAATAAGTTTAATAATTAATAAAATTTCATATAATGAATAAATTTATTAGCAATATTCAATATGATGTTGGAAGAATTTTTTACTTTTTAAATGATTGGATTTATCATAATTTTTTTTTGTACTAATATTTCTACAACATTTAATATATATATATATATTTTTAAAACTCAATATAACTTAAAATTCCGTGACAGCGGGATTTAAGTATTTTACATTTACAGCCTAGGCAATTATTTTGCATCTTAACACGTGGCTCCGGGTTTGAGCTTAGTGGGCCGACCTAAGTGGGTCAGTGAGCATTTGGACGACCTTTCTCATTGTGGGCCGAGCCGAGCTTAACTTCTGGACGCACATCATGGCCACCCTAAACATATGAATGACAGCGGTGAGTGGGTAGCCACTCAGTCTAGGGTCCACTATGGCCAGCACCGAAACCTCATCCGAAGGCTGAGGAAGCTCCGATATTGTCTTCTTCACCCACAACACAATGTTCATTCCTTCCTCAAACTCGCCAACTGGTTTTTTTCCGGTGATCAGCTCCAGCAAAACCACCCCGAAGCTGTACACATCAATCTTCTCGTCGACTTTCAACGTGTAGGCGTACTCTGTTGGAAGAATCAAACACAAGCTATCTGTTAACTACGGTAACTAATTTCTGAATTATGGAACAGGACTGATTTGTGTATTAAAAACTATGGAGGACCTGGGGCAAGGTAGCCGAAGGTGCCAGCAATGCAAGACATGTGCTCAGAAACACCTGTGTCTCGTAAGAATAATTTAGCCAGCCCGAAATCAGCGACATGAGCTTCGAAGTCCGAGTCGAGCAGGATGTTATAGGATTTCACATCCCGGTGGATGATCAACGGCGAGCAATCGTGGTGGAGATAGCAGAGCCCACGCGCCGCCTCCACCGCGATCTTGTATCTTCTCTCCCACTGCAGATGACAGCCTTGTGGGCCATGTAAAAGCCCACCCAAACTTCCGTTGGGCATGTATTCGTAAAGCAGGAGGTTCGACCTGTTGTTTCTGTTCGAGACGTAGCCAAGGAGGCGGACGATGTTCCGGTGCTTGATTCGGCCGAGAGTCTCGATTTCCGCTGAGAACCCTCGATCGCTCTTCCGGCCGGTTCCCCGGCAGACCAACAGTTTGATGGCGACGTCGCCTCCGCCTGGCATGGAGCCCCGGTAGACGATTCCGGCGCCGCCTCTGCCGATGATGTTCTCCTCCTTGAGACAATCCACGACGTCCTCCGCTTTGAAGGTCAGTCGCTGGAAAGCGGTTTAACTTCCAAGCGGGCGATTTGTTTGGACCCTTCATCCGCATCACATAGGTCGTGACGGTTATGGTGAGTAATAGTAGTACGACGAAGGTGAGCGGTATAGTCGTGATTAGTAGTTTGGTTGTTGCCAACGCCATTCTGTGGTTGCGAGGACAAGTGGCCGGAAGAGGTGCGCAGAGGTGGGGGTTTCCGGTGAATGAGGTTCCATTGAAGGCGAGGAACTGCCCGCCGCTGGGAATTCTTCGGACGAGATTGTTGTTGGAGAGATCAAGCGTGCAGAGACTCGTCATGAATTCCATGCTTTCAGGGATTTTGCCACTGAGATTGTTGCCTGATAGATTCAGAACGCTCAAGACTCGCAGCTTGGTGATCGACTCAGGAATCTCTCCGATCAGATGGTTCCGAGAGAGGTCAATCGTGGTAAGCAAAGTGGCGTTCGCGATTGACTTCGGGATCACGCCGGTGATGTCGTTCCCACCGATGTTAACCTTCAAAAGGGGTTTGATGCTGAATAATTCGTCAGGAATTTTCCCCGAGAATCTGTTGGCTTCGAGCGATAGAAACTGTAGGTTTTTGAAGTTTCCGATGGCCGAAGGTATTCTTCCAGAGAGTCGATTGTTGTGAAGTTTCATCTCCTGGAGATTGTCCCCTGACATAGTCAATGGGAGTTCGCCGGAAAAGTAATTGTCGTTCATTTCAAGAAAACTGAGCTGAGGTAGTCGGAATATTCCGGCGGGAACCGTTCCATTGAGGAAATTTTTCATGATCCTTATTTTCGTTAAGGACTTGCACTGGCCGATTTCCTCCGGGAGATGACCGATAAAGAAGTTATCCATAAGAATTAACTTCTGGAGTAGGCCGCCTCTACACAGATTCCTTGGAATCGGGCCGGTAAGGTGATTTGTAGTGACGTCGAGTATCCTCAACTTCCCATTCCGGCCAAGATTCTCCGGCAGTTTGTCTGTGAAGTTGTTGCTCCAAACTTGAAGCACTTCAAGCTGCGGTAAATCGCCGAGGAAGGATGGTATTGGACCATTGAGATTGTTGCTGAAGAGATTCATGAGACTGATGTTCTGCAAGGTGGAGAAGCTCGCTGGAATCTCACCGGTGAGTTCGTTTATTGAAAGGTCTAGCCCTTCCAAACTAACTAAGCCAGAGAATTCGGCGGGAATAGTACCGGTGAGATGGTTTAGTTGTAGGAAAAGTGAATGTAAGTGTTTCAAATTGCCCAGACTCGCCGGTATTTCCCCGGTAAGGCTGCAATGTCCCATATCAAGAACTCGGAGCTGACTCACTCAGATTTCCAAATTCAGGCGGAACTCCCCCGGTGTAAATATTGAAGTAGCCGACATAGAGTTCTCGGAGATTCTTCAGGCGAGACAAAAACGCAGGGCTTTTACCAGTCAGACTGTTTCCGTTCACGCCCAAGTACTCCAAGCTCTGAATCTCACCATAACACTCCGGTATCTCCCCGGTGAAATAATTACCGCCGAGGCATAGATGCCGGAGAAACTTCAGGTTGGCGAACCCACTCGGGAGAGAGCCATTGAAGTTGTTGTTGTAAACGTCAAATACTTGCAGTTCGGGCATGGCCAGAATGATTTTTCCTGGCAAGTCACCCTCTAGGAGATTGTTCGAAAGGTTGAAAAACTTAACGGAAGTAAGATTGGTCATCTCCGTGGGAAGCGTTCCGGAGAGATTGAGGCCAGCGAGCGTTAGGTTCTGGAGCCGATCCAAAAGGCCAATCTCCGGCGGAATAGTGCCGGACAAAGGAACAGAGGAGACCTTGAGAGACACAACCCGGGAAGCGTGGTCACATGAAACGCCGGAGAAGGAGCAATGGGCGGAGGGAGACACCGAGAATTGCCAGTCAGCGAGGGCCGAAGAGCCATTTAGTGCGACCATGGAGGACTTAATCTTCAACAGAGCAACGATATCACTGTGAGCGCTGCAAGACGAGAACCGGAGAAGAAGAAACGACAGAAGGTAGAAGAAGAAGAAGAAGAAGAGCTTCATGATGCTCTTTATATACTCTCTATACATGTAGGGGTTGTGTCTTCCGATTCTCCTACAAGCTCAATTTACACAGGGACATGATGACAGGAGCTAATAAGTAGGGAGCTTTGCAGTTGACTAAGATTCAACTCTCCTTAACTTATATACTCACTTGGTTGACTGGAAACGTATTATACGGTAAATTTCATGGAAGAAGATCGAATTATTAATTAAGAAAGAAACGACAAGGAATCTCTAGCTACAAATGAAATGATAAAACAAAAAGGAAAAGCTAGTGTGATGACGTGAAAGTTATTCTTCTTCTTTGCAAACCTGAATTAAGCACAGCCTCCTAGTCGCTTGCTCCTTCTTCCGTGTTATTGCGTAAATGAACATGGATCATGTGGCGAGTGTTCTCAATTTTTATATTCTGTATGTGAACACGGCATAATACCGAATTGGGTTTTGTTTTGTTTCATAGTGGCAGGCACAGGGCAATATCTTTATGTAGCTACTTTTAGACCTTCTTAACAAGCCCGTGTGAAAAGGAGCATAAATCTAACGTAGCATAACTAATTAATAATAATAGGAGCAACCAGAAATGCTGGATTTTATTTGCGATTCTACATAAAGCCAATGATCATTCAAGTGTCTGAAGCAAGTGCTTGCTACTTCCCCCTCCACAAACAAAATCATTCATTTTTACAAGAGAAAAGGTCCAATCAGAGATTGAGGCAAAAGTGAGTTCCAAGATAAGAAGTAAAAAAAAATATGTAGTCCTAAAGGACTCAAATATCCTCCCACACTCTACTTCAAAAAGTTGAATTCTAAAAAGAAACAACATTTGAAGAAAGTAATTTTCCTCATCTATTCACAGAACCAACGTACACCTTATTTACACTTTAAAATACGAATCAAATCCTTGTTTTAAGCCCCATAATCAAGCAAAATTCCATATATAGTTATGACTAAGTCAACTAGTGGATTTTTACATATTCTTTTCTTCAATACTCTTCCTCAAGCTGGAGTGTATGTTGATTATACACAACTTGTCGAGTAATGTCTGAAATTGCGTTGAATTTAAAGGCTTGGTGAACAAGTCTGCAGGTTGCTCTTTGGTTTAAATATGTGCTGGTTTAATCATCTTTCTTTGTACCTTTTCACGTACAACATGACAATCAATTGCTATGTGCTTTGTGCGCTCATGAAACAACGGGTTTGATGCTATGTGTATGGCCATTTGATTATCTCAAAATGACCTAACTGGTTGCATGTTATTCACTTTCAAATCCTTCATTATGTTCCGTAACCATATTATTTCACAGCATGTGGTAGCCATGGAACGGTTTTCTGCTTTTGCACTTGAGCAAGCCACTGTACTATGCTTCTTTGTTTTCCAGGAAACATGAGCCTGTCTGGGAAGAATGCAATATCCAGTTATTGATCTCCCTATGTCTTTGCAATGAGCCTAGGTGGCATCACAAAATGCCTTTAATTCTAGTGATCCTGTAGACAAAAAGAGAATTCCTTAACTAGGTGCTTGTTTGATGTATATCAGTACCTTGTGCACAGCCTCAAGATGTGACTTTCTAGGTTTGTCCATGAATTGACTCAATATATGGACAACATACACAAGGTCTGGTTTCATTACGGTGAGATATATGAACCTTGCCACAAGTCTATGATATTGGGTTGGATATTCTAATAAATCTCCATTCGATTGTGTGAGTGATAGATTCTGATCAGCTGAAAAGAATAAGGCTATGGCTCCCAAAAACCCTGTATCTTTGATAATCTCCAATGCATATTTTCTTTGGCATAACGTGATCTTTTAGCTTGACCTAGCCACTTTAATTCCCAAGAAGTATTTCAAATTCCCCATGTCCTTAAGTTTGAATTGGTTCAAAAGCAGCCGCTTGGTGTCCAAAATGTCTTCCAAGCTATTTTTAGCCAAAATGATGTCGTCAACATAAACCAATAGTGTCGTGAGTTTGTCCGAAAGGGTTCGGATGAACAATGAGTAATCAGACCAAGATTGATTAAAACTAGCTGTTTGAAAAGCTGTTGAAAGCTTGATAAACCACTACTAGGAAGCATGCTTTAAATCGTAGAGAGACTTGTGGACTTTGTAAACTCTAGTTTCCCCATTTTGTCTGAATCTTGGAAGAAGTTTCATATATACATCTTTATATAAATCACCATAAGGGAATGTGTTATTAACATCAAGTTGATGGAGGTGCCATCCTTTCAAAGCTGCGATACTAAGAAGAACTCTTACCGTACTTAATTTAGCCACCGGCACAAAGGTTTCTCGGTAATCAACTCCTTCAACTTGACTATAGCCTTTAGCAACTAGCCGCACTTTGTGACGTTCAATTGTTCCATCTGGATTAAGTTTGATCTTGTAAACCCACTTACAGCTGATGAGTTGTTTCCCGAATAGCAAAGGTACTAGGCTTCAAGTATTATTGGCCTGAAGTGCCTAAATTTCTTTGTGCATGGCCTCTTGCCATTCTGGGTGTCAAACAACTTGTGAAAAAAAGTTAGGCTTTTTTTGGATAGTGGGCTAGATGGTGCAGGCCTTATGATTGGGTAATAGTTGATCATAAGATAATACATGTGATAGGGAATAAGCTGTACTTGGGGTGGTGACCTCCTTTGAGGGAGATGATGGTACAGGTCGTGACGGAAGGGCAACTTCGACATGAAAGTCCTGCAAAAATGTTGGCACCTTTGTGGTCTTTGTAGATCATTGGGATGGTAAGGTTGCTGTAGGACATAAAGTGTTGTCTAAGGGCGAGACATGTTCGGGTTCCTCTGGCAATGGCGGAGGATATGAGTCTATTTGTGTTAATGGACTATTGGCAAATTGAATTGGTGAGTTCGTTGTAGTGGATATGTCAACCAAGTCATCAATAAGATTTTGAGTTCCATAAGAAAGAGAAGTTGAAATTATGGGTTCAATGTTGACATAGGTTGGTTGGGCTTGTGCCCGAAAAGCCAATGAAGCTTGTGGAGTAGTTGGATGTGAACTAGATTGGAAAGTAAATTGTTCTCAAAGAATATTACGTCCTGTGAGACACATACCTTTTGTTTCGTTAGGTCATACACTCTATAACCTTTTTTACTATAAGGGTAACTCAGGAAAATACATTTGGCCGAGCATGAATCAAAATTGGTTGGTTTGGTGGCGTGAGTTGACACAAAACATAAGCAGCCAAATACATGTAAATGTGAGTAGTTTTGTACTTTGTTGAATAATTTTTCAAATGATGTCTCGCCTTGAAGTAGTGCCTATACTTGCGTTTAATAATGTCATTTGTTATGACATGTTGATGCAGTTGGTCTGATAAATAATCCCTTTGGATAAGTAAAATTGATTGAGTTTAAACTCAGGACCATTATCACTACGTACTACTTTGACTTTCTTGTCAAACTAACTTTCAACCATTTGTAAGAAACTAACTAACAAATCTCATGCTTCTAACTTGTTTTTCATCAAATAAACCCAAGTGTTCCTGGTGTGATCATCAACTATTGTGAGAAAGTATTCTTCATCAGAAAGTAAGAGAACATGGTATCCACCCCAAATATCAACGCGTATTAAATCAAAAGGAAACTCACTCAATGTAGTACTTAAGGGAAAATGTATCCTGGTTTGTTTGGCCAAAGGAAAAATGGAACATTTACTTGTATCACAAGATTTATTTGTAGAGAAAGTTAAAAAGGGATGAGACTTTGCTAGATGGATGACCAAGGCATTGATGCCAAAGACCTTGAGTTAGGCAGTGCACACTATTGCAAGTCCCTTTCTATGTTTGGTCAAGGCAGCAAAGTCCTTCCCACTTATTTCCCATCCCAATCATCTTCCCCGAACGTAGGTCTTATATGATACAACACTTTCTAAGAAAGATGGTGGCATAAAATGAATCAAATGCCAATTTACTAATGGAGATTAGATTTAGATAAAAGAATAGCACATATAAGATGTTATGGAGGATGAAATGGGGAGAGAAAACCATTTTTCCAATGTGAGTAACGCGAGTCAAGGTATCATCTGATAATTTAACTAATCGGTTGTCAATGGCTTTGCATGATGTAAGAAGTGAAGGGGTGCAAACTATGTGATCACTAGCACCACTATCCAATATCCACATGTTTTCCTTGCCATATCAAGATAAAGAAAAAACTTCACCTAAGAGTTCTTTAAAATTAAAAGCATAACCAACTTGGTTAATTGTGGAAGCTTTGTTTTTGCTCAATAAATTCATGAGCTGTTGCGCTCTTCTGGTGTGAATGGAAAAATATTTTCTGCCTCTCATTTTTCGTCCACAAAAGCCATGTGATTCCCTTTTGATTGCTTTGTCTTCTTTCAGCCATTTTTCTTTTGTGACAATACTCAATTGTATGGCATTTTCCATTACAAAATGTGTACTTAAGGTGTGCCCTGCAATTTTTGGTGGCATGATTAATTCTCTTGCACTTCCTACATATTTCTTCCCCTTTAGAATTGTGATTGACCCTCTTTACAGTAAAGGCAATAGCCTTAGGTTGAGACAATGTCTTTCCACTTGATACCTCTATTTGTTTTTCATGTTGAAGTGCCATTGCGTACTCCTTATTTGCACTTGGTAGAGGGTCCTTTGCCACTACCTTGCTGTGGACTATAGCGTAGTTATCATTAAGACCCATCAAAAATTTCACGGATTTATGGTTTTCTATGTAAGCCTTGATTTTTTTAGCCACGTCACAGTTGAAAAGAGGTATCTCACATAGTGCATCTCTTTCATCCCAAAGATCCTTGAGTTTGGTAAAGAATGTTGTCACAGAACTAGTGCCTTACTCACAATCATGGATTGTATTCTCTATATGAAACAGTTGAACAATATTTGTGTGAAAAAATCATTCTTATAATTCAAGCCACATACCTCTAATGTCTTTATAATGAATGACACTTGCTGAAATCTCCATTGACGTGGATCCCAACAACCATGTTTTCACCAGCATGTTGCAACGATCTCATTGTTGCTATTCATCGATTCTATCATATAGCCTTTTGATTGATCTATCGATCAGCCCTTTCTTGTTTTTTATGTTCAAAACCATGCTTATAGATTAAGCCCATGTTGTGTAGTTATCTTTCATCAAAAATTATGATATAAGATCCATGCTAGGCTGATCGGAGTGGTGAATGAATAGTGGATGATTGGAAATTTCCCATGGCTTTGGAGGTTTTAAAGTAGTCAAAGTTGGACATGCTTCATGATCCTCTGGTCTCTATTGTTAGACATGGTGTTTTGATAGTTTGATTGTGTTGTGCTTTATGTTTATGCCCATATCTCTTGTTCTGATACCATAAAGAAAAACATGTTGAAGAAAGTAATTTTCCTCATCTATTCACAGAGCCAACATACACTTTATATACACTTTACAATATGAATCATATCCTTGTTTTAAGCCTTATAATTAAGCATAATCCCATATATAGCCATGACTAAGTTAACTAGTGGATTTGTACAGATTTTTTTCTTCAATAAAATTATTTCTGGTGGTCTGATTCTCACAATATTAAAAGGTTGCATTTAAAGCAAAAAAATGTGTTGATATTACCAAAGAGCTTCAGAGTCTAGGTATCAAGGATTTATGACTTTTTAACTAAGTGCTTCTTGCTAAAACCTTTTGGAGACTCCTTGTCGGGAGCTTAAATAGTTTGGTTTTTCATGTTCTTACAGCTAAATATAGAGCTTTTTATTCTATTTGGGGCATTAAATGTATAGAAAATACATCTATTATTTGGTATAGCTTGGTTTACGATCAATATATTCTAACCTACCATCATCTTTGGACAATCAATAATGGGAAGTCTATTAGAGTTTAGGAGGATAATTAGATTCCTAATATCTCTCCTGACCATTTTAGAGTAATCAATAATAATTTCCATGTATTTCAACAACTACGTGTAGTTAACCAAATCCATGTGAATCAATTAGTATGAAGAATAACCTTTCTTTAGAACTTGTTCCCTTTGGTTGTTATAGCGTAAATTTGTTCCATTTTCCCTCTTTTTGATAGGAAGAGTTAGGGGTGTTATCGAAACGAGCAGAGCCCGAACCCCTCGAATTGAGCTCGGCTTGTTTTACTTTGAAAATGCTCGGGCTCTAGCTCGGGTTCGATGAGCTAGGAAATTGTGCTTAAATTCAGCTCGGTATGGTGCTCGAGCTCAATTTGAACATTCAAAAAGTTCAAAAAACTTGTTAAAGAACTCAATGTACGAGCTTGGTTGGAGCTTGATTATGCATGTTCGAGCTTGAGCTGGTTTTGAAAAAAAATAAAAACAACAACAAAAAAATTCATAACACCAGCTGCAACCAGGTTTTGAAATTGAGTTCAGAATCTTTTTGTATATCAATTACCAATCTCAGGAATTAACTAATATAATTAACTAATGCAACTATCAAGTATACAATCAGAAACATGCAAGGCAACCATTCACTGTAAATGGAGAATTGCACGACAGAAGAAGTAATTGTTTGAATTAAGAAGAATTAGAGGGAGACATACTAGCAGTCCAATGAATCCAATCCAGATTGGTGACAGAGGGAGGTTAGTTGGCAGTAGCTGGCAGATGGCACAGGATATTAAGGGAGACTCGATGTCGGTGGTGCAAGCGACTGTGCGAAATCACCATGCGAAGGAGAAAGTCACTGTGCGACGTAATTATGGAGGAGATAGTGATTGTGTGATGGAGGAAGGTTGCTTGGTAGCAGTGGGCTGGTGGCACAGGAGATTAAGGAGAGTCGATGTTGGAGGTGTGATTGATTACATGAATTTCGATGCGAAGGAGAGAGTGATAGTACAAACCATGATGTGAATGAGAGATTGATTGCGGAGGAGTGGCGACTGCGTGAGTCGCGATAGATAAAAAGTTCGTCGGACATCAGAGGTTTACTGCGGCTTCATGCGTGACTATTTGCTACTGACTCGCTGATGTTAAGAAGCTTAGGCTGAATGCAATTTTAGGTTTCACGTTTTACTTCATTTTAATTATTAATAATATATTTTTAATATTTATATTATTAATATTATTTATATTAATATTATATAGGGGTTAATAGGCTCGAAAACCTATCGAACCAAATATTAACATGTTTGGGCTCAGTTCGATAAGGGATTTGAATAGTAAAATTGGCTTGAGCTCATATTCAAAGTTTGAAAAGCTCGGTTTCGTTAATGCTACTTCGAGCTCGAGCTTGAATAATTCGATAAAAGTTCGGCTCACTAACACCCCTAGAAAAAGTGATGATTATGTGAGATGGATAGCTCATGGGTCAGGTAAATTTACAACCAAGCAGGGCTGTTCTCAACAGATCATAAAGAAATCTGCTCCTTTTTTTCTCCTATTAAGGGATGGCTAATAATTTCTTACCTAACCTTAAAACTTAAAAGATTTTAAAAAGAATATGGGGTTTGAACATTCCTAAAAAATTCAAAGTCTTTGTCTAGAAATACATATCAATGTTTTGCTTACTACAACCAATTTGGCAAATCATGAAGGGCTTATTGGTTCTACTTGCCACCGATGCTCTTCAACAGTATAATCAACTCTCCAACTATTTTGGGGTGGCTTAAGTTTGGCAGATGTCTGGGGTTCATTCTAAGCTAATCCATTAGCTTAAGGATTTCTATCTTTTTAAAACTGGTTAATTATGATATTGGATTCTCAAAGCAAATGGTAGTTGGATTAAATTTTTTTCCTTGCCTTTGTTATCCACTATATTTAGTTTGGCAGAAACAAATGTGTTTTCTATAATGTGCCATTTTATGTCTAATCAATCATAGCCATGAGAAATGTGCTTTGTCAATAGTTACAAGTCACAAAAGATTAAATTGCAAATTTCAGTCAATTTGTAGCACATCTCCTTAATCCTCTACACCAGTCAAGACTTATGGGGCAATAGAAAGTTGTTACCCCCCTCTAAGTTCAGACTAAAGATCTTTTCCATCAATAGAGTTTGGCATAAATCATTGAATATTGGCGTTACTGCTTAGGTTTGGATAGCAATTAATGCTCTGCCTCGAGTTAAAAACCATATTATTTTACAGTAATGTTCTTTGACTTTAGCAGTAAAGGTAGCAGTGGTGCATGGTGAGGTTCAAACAGCCTGCTCTTTTTCTACTTGGTATATTTCCATAATAATGGATTGTTCGCAACTATTAAGCATTTTGTGTGGGTTCTTGCCCCTCAATTCATCATTGATAAATTTGGTGAACCAGATTATCAACACCATGAAGATCTTAGATCATTGTTCCATGATTGTTGTCTTGTGACAATATGTCTTTCTGATATATGACTTTGCTTAGTCTTTGTTACCTTAACTCTATATATTTACTTTTGATTATTAAAAAAATTAAAGTCGAAAAAGAAGTCTACAAGTGTGGAGTCTGAATAATCTTTAAAATATGATCACCTTATTAGGGCTCTGTGTGTGTGTGTGAAAGAGAGAGAAGGTGTGTGTGAATGCTATTACATAAGCAAATTAAGTGTTGGTGAACTTATCTTTGCCAACTAAAAAAATGAAAAATGACCACCCTTGAAAATCATATTTATCACATCTTACAACAAAGTACAATGAAAAGTATTATACAAAACTAGCATTTAACCACTTTAGAAGGTGTTGGCCTTGTTTTTTTTTTTTTTTTTTGCCTTATAATGCATCAGGCTTGAGCCTACATGTATATACTATTGTGGGAAGGGGATAAACTATAAAGCCCCTATTATTGCACCTTATAATCCCTATTAAGAATCATTTTAGGGTGAGTTGTTCCTTAGAAAATTCATGGGCTGGCCCAATTTGGTGTTCTAGGTTAGTTTTCATGGTTAGGTTGGTTGAACTCTATGTTTGCTATGTGGTATGTGTTTTGAGGCGTCCCTTTTTCCTATGTCACATGGTAGTCATTGCTCAGGCTTTATTACCTGCTCCTTTCAGTTATGATTAGTTTCTTCATGTTTTCCATTTTCAACTAGCCTGCCTGATATGCACCACCTTTCATCAACAATGAAATTTTTTTTTTCCTCATGCCATAGCCTTCAATTTCACATCTATTCTTTGTTTTGATTATGCCCTTTTCATTATTTTGGAGTACCATTCATTTTTATACTTTTCTGGTGTTCACCACTGTAAGCTTTTACCTATTGGTCGTCTGAGGAGCTCGCTAAAGATTTAGTGGTGGATATTGATGAAATGGGTTAGAATTTGTTATGACTTTAGCTGTTTGGGTTTTTTTCAGTCAAATTTTGATTTGAAATATAATTTAATATTTTTGTTGGCATGCCTTAAATAGGAGTGAGATTAAAGTCAAGCATCATTAAGGAATTTACCACTTTGCTTACTATGGTTATCCAATTTTCTATAGGTACAATCACGGTTAAAATCCTTTACATAATCACTGTGTGAAGAAATTTTAAAATCTAATTTGAAAATTTGGTTCAATTATTATATTTAGGGTTTTATCTTGTTTTATCCTTTGATTATGTTTTACATTACATTAAACATGTTAGGGCTTACAGAAGGAATATGCATTAGGTATTTTAATCTTTCATTCTATCTCTTTGATATACAGTTTGTAAATATCATTTACTTCTAATAACAATTTGTACATATCTTTTACCTTTTCTCATCATGGTATAATGTTGGGCAACAGGATGCCACTAACGTGTACTTTAGAGGCATATGAAAACCCACTTGACCATTCATAAAAAGAGTATTGGCGGAATGTTAATCTAGTTGGTAGGTTTCATTTTCCATTTAGATGATATAGAAATCTTATACACATGTCACTCCTAAGAGACAAGTAATTCGAGACTTCCAAAAAAAGAATAAAAAGCCAAATAAAACAAATATGAAGGCAGTAGCAAATATCAACTTTTCACGATTTATGGTTGTTTTGAAAAATGAGTAGGGCTAAATGCCTAAACCTATATGATTGTTTACAGGATAGTGAAATGTATCTTATATATCAAACTATAATGGCACATTTCAAGTTTACTCAAATATTTTGACATATAAATTTTTTCAGCCAATTGATTACTTGTCATCTTTGTAGGAAAAGTTTGTAGAAACATTTCTAACTTTTTTTTTGCACTACACAAAAGAAAATTTTCTACAGTCAATGCCTTGTATTTGATATAAACTATTTTTGTACATTTTACTGTTACATTGATGAGCATATGTTGATATTACAGATACACCTATCATGTTTGAAGATTTATATTTCCCCCTTATTTTTTTTTCACTAATTGACATTAGTTATATTTATAATTATAAGTAGGAACAATTATAATTTAAAATGTGCACTAACTGTAAAATTCTTCACATATCGAAATCACATATAAATAACTATTAGATAGTTTAAATTGGGATTTAAAAAACTACTGTTTGATAGTGTGAAAAATATGAGAAAATTATAGATGTTTAAACCTTAAAGGTGTAACTGTAATATCAAGCTAAGTTGATGTGTAACTTTAGATTACCAGTTTTTTTCTTTAACAAAACAAATTTTTATTTACAAGTTCCTTTTTTCCCCTCCAATTTGAAAAAAAAAATTATTTACGAGACTTTTATACTCCTAAAAGGTTTGGAGCTAAAAAGGAGGGTTACACCTAGAAGATCCTAAGTGATGGGGATTCCACAAATATTCTATTTCAAAAATAAAATTTTTAAAACAATTGGGACTTTCTAAAGATTAGAAACATTACTATAATGTAATATATGATTATGTAACTGTTCAAATTTATGATATTTGCATATGGTCTATTTAATGTGCTTAATTGTGCCGATGATGTGTTAGAAGTGATACATTGGGGTCGATGCAAAACTAAATAGATTGCGTTTGCCCCAAGAATAGAGGATTATGTTAGGTGTAAGATGGTTAACTCTATCATTCAAAGCCATATTCACCTTTGTTTTTTTTATATTTTCTAATGGTTGAAAGAAATTTTTCAAAATTTGATGGTTAAGAAAACAAAGAATTTCAAATATTTGATTATACAAAAAAAAAAAATCTCTCCGTTTTGCACATCAAAAGAACAAAAAAATATCTATCTATTCTACCCACAAAATATCAAATAGGAAATAGTAACTAACGAAAGACAATTTGATTATAATTTAACTTGCTTACTGGACAATCTTACATTTTCTCCAGTGAAGCCATTTTCTCTAAGAAAAGATTAGATCAATTAAAGAGATCCAATTAATAGCGGGCCGGGTCGGGCTTTTGTGAGGGTCTGGGTAGCTATTTGAAATTAGCCACAATTTTTAGAGTATTTACAAAATGTGCCGCTTGAGCTCTTCGAAGGTTTCTCCCCATCGACGCCTAAATGACAACCGTCACCATAGATGTGAAGATGCCATCGCAAATCCACTAGTCAGAGGATGCCACCTGCGGCTATGAATCAAAGAACTCTGAGCAACAACCCTTACAACAGATGTGATCCTAAGCATTTATGGTTGGGAATCAGAGAACACCATTAAGGATGAAGTTAGAGGAGTGGATCTAGTAGCTGCCAAAACTTAGATCTGGCTATAGGTCATCGATTCGAGGTCGACGACCATCGTCGAAGATGAAAAAGTAGTGGAAAGGCAAGTGGTGCAAAGAGTAAAGAATAGGCAGGGACAGAGCAGTTCTCTAACGGATCCGGCGGAGGGAGCCGGAGCCCCTTCAGTTGTTGGCTGGCTGAAGGAGGGTCGGCAAATGCACACAGTAGATGGATGCAGATATGGGGGCTTGATGGGGGACCTGGTTCAGAGTAGGATGAGTAAAGGGGGAAGGAAAGTGGGCAGCTGAAGGGTATGAAAAAGAATGGCAAACTCTTGTACTTCCTCCGTCCCAAAATTTTTGAACCATTTTCCTTTTTGGGATGTCCTAAAATCTTTGCACCATTTCCCTTTTTAGCAAGTTTTTATAATAATTTACCACATTACCCATATTTTATTTTTTACTCTACTCTTTTAACTTAAGAAAAACAAAATTCATAAACAACAATCTGGGTAAAGACAGGGATGATGGACAGTCAGAAAAGCCTCGATTTCCTCTTCTTCGATCCCTCGCTCCACCCCACGCATGAACCATGGCTGCCGTTTCTACGGCTAATCGGCCGCCCAGATTGCTACTTGATTAGTATCCAAAGAAGGCAGAGAGGAGGGAGAGGAGGAAGGAGGAAGGAGGCGGAAAGGAGGGAGATCGATGCAGGCTTAGGGCAAATGGGTGTCTGAAATTCGCTAGCTTCGGAGAGAGATCGGCGCGGCATAGAGATCAACGGAGAACGAGAACCTCGATTCTCCCCTTTTCGGTGCCGCTGAGGTGAAAGGCCACCTGGGTTTGGCTTGTCGATGGTAGGCGACCTTGGGGAGAGTGACCGATAGCTGGCGGCGTCGAGGACGGCGAGGCGGAGGGAGTACGAGATTGCGATATGTCTCTTCCTCGCTGATTCGACGTTCGACAACAACAGGGGGAGCTGGGCAAGGTGGCGCGATGCCGAAGGAATCAGAGAGAGCGTGTGAATCAGAGAGACGGGAAGAAGGACGGGGAGAAGGACGCGAGACAGAGGACTGGTGAGGAGCAGAGGTCAGGGCAAATTTGGAAGATTTGCGCAAAAATGCTGCTCACCTAAAACCACGTGCAATACCAAATGGAGCAGAAATTACAGGACAGAGGGAGTAATATTTATCAAAACCAGCCCCTTTATCTCATCCTACTAGCCCACCAGCCTTTGACCGGATGAAAAATGTAGACTCATGAATGCCAATAAACAGAACCGAACTCGTCCTTAATTACTTCCCAAATTTCATCTTTATTGACACTTTTTACCTTAATCTTTGAATTTTGAAAATTTACTATTTTTACCTTACTCTAGTTATACTTTCTGACATTAATTTTAAAATCATAATTCTAATGTATACGGCACAACTTCCTTCCAATAAAGTCGAAAATGTTAGTAATGGTGTTTCAATAAAAAGAAATTTTAAAATTAAAATTTTCTCCTCCCTTTAAATTAAAAAAAAAAAATTATTTCCCTACTGATGTTAAAAAAAGTTGAAATAATGAGTAAATTTCCAAAAATGAGAGATAAAAAGGAAAAAATAACTGGGAAAAAATGTATTAAACCTTAAAAAGTTCTAAACTAATAAAATGGTGAAAGATAAACAAAGAGTTGACATGGAAGGTTCTTTCTTTCTTTCTTTCTTTGTTTTTTTTGAAAGACACTGAAGGCTCTTTTTATATCTTTGTATGTTCGGAGAAATGATCAAATTTTATGGAATAAAATAAGGAGTTGTTTAGAAAATTTGATATATTTGAACAATAAAGTTGTCAGGTGATTTTAAAATTTATAGATTGTTTATTCTAATGTCCAAATTGTAACAATTATTCGAATTTTGAATTTTTGTTAATTATTTGGATAGTGTTAGATTTTTTTATGTTATATTCTAGTTCCATAAAATTTACATCTATATTAACTGGTGTCTTAGGGGTATTTGTGTCTTAGGGGTATTTGTTTAGAATACATTAACAATCTTACATCTATATCATTTCAATCTAATTTGTGTTAAAAGAACCTACATTTTTATGGAATATTTCTGTTTAGCATTTCTGTTTCTTTCTACTAGCCCTTTTCCATTTCTTATTCTTCTTCCCATACTTTTTTTTCTTTTTCTTCTTTTCCTTCTTTTTTTTCCTCATAAACCATTTTCCTCAATCTTTTAACTCATAAGGATAAATAAAAACCAGTTTTTAGTTCTAACTCATAAGACTATGAATGATTGTTATAGGTCTACCGATTTCATTAAATCTTATTGCATCAGAATGAATATCCACAGAATTTTAAATTAGCTCTCAAGAGTTTCCTATCTCCAAGTGGCATGACCAATCAAAACCAACACATAAAGAAAATGCCACATTGGTCATAATTTTCTATAAACTTTATATTCGGCCCAAACTTTCAAAAATTTTCAAAAAATTTCAAAATTTTCAATGTTACACCAAAACTATTTTTTTTAACCCAAAATAGCCCTATAAGAATCTCATAACAACCAAATTAGTACTTAACCAAAGAAATTCCTAGTGTAACCATAAAATGACCATGTTAAATCATGAAACAGTATAAAATAACATAAATGGACTTAACCAAACTAATTATTTAGATACCTTTGACCTTGTTTAACTGATTTTACCAATTAAACCGAAAAGACATAGTTAGCCTAACTAATGAAAATGCACCTTAAATAATTTTCTAACATAGGTCTAAAATTAAAGTTAGTACCACAAAATTCTACGATTAATATGTTATGATTTACCTTTTTTTATGTAAGCCAAACATATAGCATGAAGGAAATATAAGTCAAACATATTGCTTTCCTAGAAATTTATCACTTAAATTATGCCATCCACAATTATTTCTAATTGATGTCTAACTTTCAGAAATAAAATGGGTGAACAACATTATAACAAACTTGGCGAATGTAATTCACACATTTGCATGTCTCATGGACAATTACTCACACACACACACACATGTACTTATGTAGAGCTAGTCACATAATTTAAGTAACAATATAATTTGACTAATGTGACTCATATAATTCCACTAATCTCAACAGCAAGGGTGAATTTTAAAAAAAATGTTACTCTTTCCGTCCCATTTTTTTTTCTCCAAATTTGACTTTTTTTTTACTAGTTTAACTTGAATTATTTATATTATTATTTATTAGAAAAGATTAAAAAAAAATATTTATAAACTATGGGTCTTGATTTATCATTAATATATAAAGATTTTTTATTTATATGTTAAAATGTTAAAAATAAAAAATTATAAATTAATTGCTGAAAAATGAATTATACAAGGAATTTGGGGCGGAGGAAGTACTTCAAGTGTTTAAAAGATTTACAAATTGTATTGAATATTTGAAGTAAACACAAATGTATATAATATATTTAATTGAAATAAAATTTACTCTTCCTCTTCCATGTCGTTCGTCCATTACATATAGCACTGCTTTTAGTCTGTCTGGAGTTAGGAATAATAACAGCCGTTAATTAGCATCTGCAACCGCAATTCTTTGACTTCAACCCAAGATATTCATATATTATTTCTCAACCTACAAAGTAATTGAAATACCATGATTAAAACACGTATAAAAATAAACATAACTAAAATACCATGATTAAACATGTAAAAAAACAAACATAACTTAAACACAATGATCAAAACACTTACAAAATACAAATTGGAATAGGAATTAAACTTGAAGTCACTTCAACAGACTCAGGAATGCAAAATATCCTAAATTTTTAAGATATTGTAAGAAAAACAAAGTAATGATACTTAAATTAATACAAAAAATATCAATAAAAAATAAATCCAAAATTAGTTTCATTCAAATTTTCACTTTATCAAAATGGAGCAAAAATAAATCCAAATTTTGCCGCCATACAAACATGTTTAGTATTTTGATTAAATTAAAGAAAAAAAATAAAAATAACCAAAAGCGAAAAGGTTAATATAGGGGTATCAAACACAATACTAAAACTGAAAAGTATGGGAAGAATGTAGTTATATTGCGTTGCTTGTTACACCCAGTTCTTTTTAACTTTAGTCAATTGACTATAAAATAATTTATTTTTATTTTTATATATTTTTTTACTTAAAACTAATTTTAATTAAAAGCCAATATTATGTAGTTATAATAATCAATTGAAAATACAATTTCTATAATCTTATTAAATTTTTATGAAATTTTTCTAGTTTCAAGTCTTAAAAAAAAAATTTAACAACATCCTAAAAATTTACTTTTAAATTGATTATTGTATCTACATAATATTAACTTTCAAATAAAATTAATTTCAAGTAAAAAGATGTAAAAGTTAAAAAAAGTTAGTTGACTTTAGCTCAAACGAATTGACACTTATTATGACAATAACTAATTTATAGGAAAACATATTTTAGGAAAGAAACATTTTCCAATATTTGTAACACGAATTAAGGAAAGTGATATAAAGGATTTGAGAATTCATGGAAGTAATATATCTGAGGTAAAAATATAACCAAAATTAAGTAATAGAAGCATAGACTTATTGTGTTAATATTATGCATCAGAGTTTTGTATACTTTCTTTAACTAGTTACATCAAATGATTTTGATAGACGACCAGAGATTCATTGACTAAGAAAATGGCCGAATGAAGAACAAATTAGAGCAGAATCAAGTCAAGATTCATTGACAAATTTAAATCGCATGTGTTAGAGTAAGATGAAAAGAAAACGTAAAAGGAAATATATTAGTTTTCAAAATACATAATAATAGGGGTAATAAATTAGTTAGATTTCCTTTGGAGATTAGTTATTAGATTTCTTATACATGGAATTCATATTCTTTTTCTAATTTATTTAGTTATATATGGTTAAAAATGATTTGACATTCAAATTAAATTGAAATATTAATACATGTTAACAACACCAAAAAAATGTAGATTGCGTGCATGATTTTAGTTTAGATAAAAAAAATGGCCTAATTATCTATTGTTCCCTATACTATGGTGACTCAGTCATTCGCTCCCCCGAACTTTTAGGAGTCATAATTAAACTCTAAATTTTAATGATCGGACACTTTGCTCCATTTACTTAACTTTTGTTTATTTAAAAAGAAAAAAAATCAAATAATTACCACTGAAGTTTCCAAATTTTTCAGCCAATTCGTTTCGACTTTAGCCAATTTGTTACAAAATGACTTTTTTTTATTTTTACATCTTTTTTACTTGAAACTAATTTTAATTAAAAGCCAATATTATGTAGTTACAATAATCAATTAAAAATATAATTTTTATAATCTTACTAAATTTTTATGAATTTTTCTAGTTTCAAGTCTTAAAAAAGAAAAATTCATAAAAATTTAACAACATCCTAAAAATTTACTTTCAAATTGATTATTGCATCTACATAACATTGACTTTCAAATGAAATTGGTTTCACATAAAAAAGATGAAAAAGTTAAAAAAAGTCAGTTGACTTAAGACGAAACGAATTGGCCCTTTATCTTTTGAACCCAAATGTTTTGACTCCTCCCTTTTTAGAAATCCCTCCGTACTATTTTCTAATTTTACCCATCCCAATTGTCTTGTCTTGCCGGCCTCATCCATCGGTTGTCGCCCGTTCGTTCGTCGCTCCCCACCTCTATTCATTCCTCAATTTGTATTGTCCTCATCTTGTCCATCACTTCTCACTTTCGTCTGTTCCTCGATTAGCCAACATTGATTCACCCTTCTTAATTATTTGACCTCAATTCGCTAGCTTGCTTCATCTTCGATCTTGCCGAAATCAAGACCATCGACAGTGTCGGAATCACACTGGATTTGAGACCGTTGGCATCGTGTGAAATCGCGCTAAAACCGAGACCATCGAAATCTCATTGAATCTTATTAAAATCATATGGAATCACATCGGAATTGAGATTGTAACCAAGACCATAAGAATCGTGCTAAAATCACATCAAAATCTCATCGATTTCTGGTTTCTACGTGTTTAATTATAATTTAAGTCCCAAAGTTATTGGTTTGTACGATTAGAGGCTTAAAATTTTAAATTGTGCAATTAGATGCACTTCTGTTACATAATTGACAAAAAACATCCGATTTAGTAAGTCAATGAAGCAAAGTGTCCAGATCATTAAAGTTTAAAGCTCAAATATGACCCTTTAAAAGTCCAATGGAGCAAATGGCTGAGTTACCATAGTACAAGGGTCAAATAGGTACTTAGGCCTAAAAAAATCAACTTAATAGTTAAATATCAATATTGCGGACTGAAGATCAAATATAGGTCAAAACTGGGAAGAACATTAAGTGAATATTTATGAAACTATATTGTAAATGTAAGGGTATTTTGTCATTTATGACAGAAAATATGAGGTGACACTTAAATAGACTCCAATAATTTAGGTAATTACTAAAATATCATTTACTTCCCATTTATAATAATATAATATATTTGTATTGCAATTAATTTTAATGTTATTTTTACACATGAAATTTGTGTGTACACAACATCCAAACTGGGTTTTAGATGCAAAAGAACAAAGATGAACGACAAAGAACAGAGACTTCTATGGTTGGATTTGCTTGCCTTTCAAGGGGTTTTTATTTGATTGATTTCTAGCCGAATAACTTTAGTACCATTGCTACGTTTAAGATTGGAGGTTATGGAGGTTATGGCCACTAGTGCTAATGTTAGCACAATTGGGTAGCTTGCACGGTTGGTAAATTTGATGTCTGGTTCTTCTTAGCATATCTTGCAACTAATCTCAAATGCCTCAACTTAAGGCATGAGGGATATCTAGTGGAAATCGAGTTTAATACCACTTCTGTCATTTTCTCCTTAAATGCTATATATATTGATTCAGTAACCTTTCAAGTAAAAAAAAAAAAGGCATCCATTCCCCCTTAGATATCTATATACATTCTCAACTATTATATATCAGAATGCGAGCACAAAAAAAAAAAAAGACATGAGAATTTACGAGGAAAAGCCCAAGTCAGGGAAAAAACCTTGGGCAACAAGCCAGAATAAAATTTCACTATGAAGGAAGAAGAATACAAGCTACAAATAACTCTTTACTATCTACATGGCTAATTAGAATGACTACTTAGATTTTGGGACAATTTTTAATTGCCATAACAAAACTTCTTATATAAAAAGTCTAAGGCACTAAGGCCTTGTTTCTAGCCAATATGGGATGAATGGGAGATATATGGGAACTAAGGCATAAAACCTTGTTTTTTATCCCATTCGGGAGAAAACAAATAACAAAATTGAGATAAACCTCAACAATCTCTACCTTGCATCAATTTTGTTGCACATAGACAAAACTCCACCTTGGACTATAACCTTCTTTTTTTTTTTATCTTCATGACCACCTCCAATTAAAATATACTTTAACAAAAAAGATTGACTAAGTCTAAACATTGTTGGAACTTAGATCTAAGAAAAGTCTTTATCACCATATCAACAGTGTTATCCAACGCACTGACCTTCAAGACCACAATATTACCTTTATTAACAACCTCAAGAACAAAGTGATATTTGACCTCAATATGTTTAGTATGCTTATAAAACATAAAATCATTTGTTAAGAAAATAGCACTTTGGTTGTCACAATACATCTCCAGCCTACAATCATTCTGAGTAAGCTCTGCTATGTATAAATATTTCTAAGCTAAATTGCTTCTTTCATTACTTTAGTGATTGTCATATATTATGCTTATATAGTCAAAAAAAGCAACTGTTGCTTACAGGTAAGCCTTTCGACTCACAGCATAACTACCAAGTATGAAGATATATCTGAATGTTGATTGTTGGGTGTCAAGATTACCTGCATAATAAAAATCCACATATCTGATCAATCCAGTTGTAGAACTACCAAACTCAAGACAATCTGTAGTCATACCTTTTAGATACCTTAATATCCATTTTACTGTTTGTCAATGCTCTTGTCCTAGATTAGCCATATAATAGCTCACAACGCTAATTGCATGTGCTAAGTCAGGACGTGTGCAAACCATAACATATATAATGCTCTCAATAGGACTAGTATATAATATTCTCCTCATCTTCTCAATTTCTTCATTTGTGGTCGGACATTGACGTGATGATAACTTAAAGTGTGTAACAAGAGGTGTAAAAATTAGTTTGACTTTACACATGTCAAACCTTTCTTGAACTTTGTATACATAACCCTTTTGTGAAAGATAAAGTTTCCTAGCCTTATGATCACGTCTAATCTCCATGCTTTGCTACACCTAAGCTTAATTATGCTTTAATCTTGGCAATTTCTAACTTGTTTCTTACTGTGATGAACAAGTCATCCACATAAAGTAGTAAATATATGAAGGAAACATCTCTGACTGGTCTTATGTAAAAGCATGAGTTATAACTATTTCTTCTAAAACCAATATTCAAAACAAACATAGCAAAACATTTATACCATTATTGAGGTGATTGCTTGAGACCATATAATGATTTTTAGAGTTTGCAAACATAGTCCTCATTCCCCTTAACTTGAAAAACCTTTTGGTTACTCTATGTAGATTTATTCATTTAAATCACCTTGGAGAAAAGCTATTTTAATGACAAGTTGCTTTAACTCAAGATCATCTAATGCAACAAGACAAAAATTAGTCAAATAGAACTATGCTTCATGACAGGTGAATAAATGTCATTGAAGTTCAGTGCCGGTACCTGGTTAAAGCCTTTTGCAGTAAGTCTAGGTTTATGCTTTGGTTTTTTGACTCCAAAATTCCTTCATTCTTCTTAAACACCTGTTCGCCTTTTGATAATTTTGCTAATATCCAAGTGTTATTCTTTTGAAGTGATTTCATCTATTTCTGCATAGCCATAACCCACTTAGTAGAATTTGGACAGGTAGTTGCATTTTTATAATTAGCGGGTTTAAAACAACAATTTGTCTCCTCAGTAGCTGCAAAAGCAAGCCTAGCAAAGTCTGTTTCCTTAATTAACATCTTTTGAGGTATACCTTGATTGCTACGACAAGGATAATCAATAGCAATAGAACGAGAAACTTGAATATCCTTCATAGAGGTTTGTTGCTCCACATCAACTTGTGTATCCTTGACATCCTGATCATAGCTTTCAAAATGTATTTGGAGCTCTACCTTGCTTCCAATCTATCCTTCTCAATGCTAGAATTAATGATAGTCAACTATTTCTTTTGATGTAATGTCTCGTCAAATACAACAATCATGGCTGTGAAAACTTTAAAAGTTTGTGGATTCCATAATCTGTACCCTTTAACTCCTATAGTGTATCTAAGAAAGACGCACTTAATTGATCTAAGTTCTAACTTCCCTTCACTTACATGTGCATAAGTTGGACATCTAAATATCTTAATATCACTATAGTTAGTTAGCTTACCCAACTAAACTTCTATAAGTGTTTTTAAGCTAATAAAAGCATGATGAGATCTGTTTATTAAAAGACAAGTTGTTGAGACTACTTTTGCCCAAAATTTATTCTCTAATCCTATGTTTGAAAACAAGCACATTGTTTAATCCAACAAGGTTCTATTCATCCACTTTGCTACACTGTTTTGTTGTGGGATGCCTGAAACCATTAAGTGGTACACAATACCTTGATTTTTATGATTTAAGTTGAACTTTTCAGAACAAAATTTCAGACCATTATTTGTCCCTAGCTGTTTCACCCACTTATTGATCTGCTTCTTGATCATGGTTTTCCATTACTTAAAGGCAGTAAAAACTTCACCTTTGTACTTCAAGAAATATCATCAAATCTTTTTTGAAAAATCATCAATAAAAATAACCATGTAACGAGCTCCACCATGATGCTTTATGAGAAAATCTCCAAACATCAGCATGGATGTAATCAAAAGTTTCTTTAGTATTGTGTTTTTGTAGGAGTGGTAAAAGAAATTCTCTTTTGCTTACCAAATAGGCAATGTTCATAGAAGTTTAACTAACTAACCTTTTATTCTTTGAGTAGTTCACATATGAAAAGCTCAGAAAGGCCTCTTTCACTCATATAGCCTAGCCGTATATGCCACAATTTTGTCACCTCTTCATCGGATATAGATAATTCAGCAACTGTAGATTGACATTCCAAATTACTGCCATAAAAAATGTAGAGCTTTCCTTTCTTCTGGTCTTTCATGACTACCAACGATTATTTGATGATTTTCAACAAACCATTTTTCCTCTAATGTGCTTAAAGAAATTAAATTTCTTCTTATACTAGGGACATGTTGAACATTTGATAGTTTTTTTCACTATCCCATCATGTATTCGAATTTTGATGTCCCCAATGCCTGTAATCCTACAAGCTTTGTTATTTCGCATTCTTACTAATCTTCGATCGACTAGTTTATATGTGTGAAGCCAACTCTTATGGGGAGTAAAATGGAATGAACAAGCTGAGTCCTTGGTTTATTCCCCATTTATACTATTATCTTCTTGCACTATATGAGCTTCTACATTGTTTGTTGATGAGTATTCAGTAACTAAAGCAAAGCCATCTTCATAAGTGGCAATGCTAACCTTATCTAGTGGTTTTTGCTTGTTCTTGTTTCCATGGTCAGTATTATAATTCTTGTTATTTAATTTGTGACAATCAACCATAATATAACCTTGCTTCTTACAATAGTTGCAATGAAGATTTTGATATTTTGACTTGGATCTTGAAGATGAACCTTTTTCATTCTTTCTTTCAATTGATCTGCCTCTTGAATATAACCCATCTTCGCTTTCCTCACACTTTAAAGTATCCATCCTATCTTTTAAAAATAGACTGGAACAAACTTCATCTAAAGTGATTGTATTTTTTTTTCCATAAAGTATGGTATCATTGAAACAATTGTATGATGGTGGCAGATGGTATAATAAAAGCATGGAAAAATCCTCTTTATCGGTCTCAACATAAAGATTTTCTAAATCATTGATGATCTATCTAAATTCTTCCAGATGTAGTGTAATAGATATACCTTCCGACAACTTATGCGAGCATAGCTTAAACTTAGCGTATAAGTGACTTGCTGAGTTGTTTGTCATAATAAGCTATTCAAACTTTAATCATAAGCCGACAGAGGTTGTCTCCTTATTAACCTCTTGAAGAATCTCCATCAATAAATGTAACTGAATTTTAGTGAGCACCTTTAAATTCTTTCTCTTTTTCTCTTGATACAAGACATCTTCGCTATCCCAAATAGTGGCTCATCCAAATCAAGACTTATGAGAATTGCTTTCATCTTGATTTTCCACATTGAAAACTTTGTGCTATACGTGAATGATGCAATATCCAGCTTTGTCGATGCTAAAAGCCATCACAGCTCTGCCATGAAACTTTTGAGCAAAAGATAAGCTCCCACAATTTCACATGAATAGTGACTGTACATGCAGTAACTGTATATGGGAATAGTAACTGTATACAAGAATAGTAACCATATACTTAAATATTAATCATATACATGAATAGTACTCAACACCTTAAAGTGAGTGATAAAACCATTTATTTTCTGATGTGAAAAATCCACCTTTTAGGGGCAATCATAGAATATACAATAAGTAGATATCACTAACTCAACCTTGGCTTTGATACCAGTTTGTTACATATCAAAACGCAAGCACAAAGAAAACTGACATAAGAATTTACGAGAAAAACCTCAAGTTAGAAAAAAAAACCTCAAGCAGCAATATGAAGAAAACTTTACTATGAAGGAAAAAGAATACAAGCTACAAATGGCTTTTTACTATCTAAGTGGCTAACTAGATTTTGGGACAATTTCTAATTGCCACAAAAAAGCTTCTTATATAATGAGTATAAGGCACTAAAGCCTTGTTTTTAACCAAGATGAAGGGGAGATATATGGGAACTAAGGCATAAAGCCTTGTTTCCTATCCCATGTGGGATGAAGAACAAATAACAAAATTGAGACAAACTTCAACATCAACCCTATACACTTGTACATATGCTTCTGAGTAACACAAAAAAAAAAAAAAATCTTACAACTAAGAAGGTTATTGTTACCACCAAGTTGAAAGATGATAAGTAGTATGTCTGGAGTCGTAAAAATAAAAAGTTTGTGATGAGTATTTGATGATCGGCCTAGTTAAAGAAAGGGTTGGCTAATGCTAGAGAATCCTAAGAAAAAATGTTAAACCTGTAGCATAGACGCGCTTGATGAAACTTGACAATGTATGCTTATGGGTCCTTAGAGCCACATGAAGTTAAAAGGGTCAACAAGTCAATAATTAATGATATAAGTGCCACCTCAGCTTTTTGCAGCATCCAAATTAAGACTGATAGACCGGATGACTTCATAGTTTTAGGACTTTCTTGACAAATTGATAAGTATCATGACTGAATTGTGATAAAAATTGAAACCTTTAGGACTAAATGTGACATTTTCCCTTCACTTCATAGTGCACAACTACCCCCTGCTTCCTCTAGATCTATCGAGCAAAACAAACATTTCGCATCGCTTTCGCTGTTCCTAGATCCATAATTATTACACCATTAAAAACCGTCCTTTATTTTTTCTGCTTGAAAGTTTCCTATGAATACAATTAAATTTTACTTTTTGTTGTTCTTCTTATGACTGAGACGCTCCTCCGTCTCACGCAAGCGACGACGCGTTTCCTCCTGCTAAAGAAGCTCTTCAACTTCTGCCGTTCGGCTTTCCGCCTCTGCAAATCGGCCTTCTCCAAAACCCTAGGCGCTTTCATCGCCATGGACGAGCTCTTCTCCTCCGAGGAAGACGATCACCTCTACGGCATAGAACTCAATCCCGCCCGCAAAAGACCTTTACCGTCGCATTTCGATCGTGACGACGAGGACGAGGACCGGCAGAAGCTTTACTTGGTACCTTGTAGGTGAGTGCGCTTTATCTTGGTCGCCTAGAAACGAGAGAGAAGACCAGTGTCGAATGGTTGAGAGTGTTTTGCTCGTGGTCGAGAAGTGTTTATCCCTGTCACTTTTGTGCTTAATCCGTTCATATCCGTATCTTTCTAGATTCTACTAAACGAACGGAAGTGAATAAAATCCACTCCTTGTCTGAATGAAGCTGTTAATCTCAATTTCAACCGTTGAAAGTACTTTCAGTTGGGGTTTTTATTTCTTCTGCATTCGTTTCGTAAGGTTTTATAGGTCTTTTCCTTTTCATGCCCTTTTTTTTTTGTGTAAAGGTGTTCATCTTTCCGGGTTGTAGTTTTTTCTAGATATTTTTGTAGATACTGGAGTTAACGTACCAATAGAAGCTGGCGAAAGCTGCAGCTGTTTTAGGCTGTTTTTTTTTTCTTGGAAATCGATTTGGTCCTTCTTCACTGTGTAGGATGCGGTGGGATTGATGACTTTTTCAGAATGTCTTTTACACTGTAAAGAAATCTATCCTATCCTTGCCAACATGCCAATGAGGCCTTTATCCTTTAGAAATTTAATGGTCTGATGTGCCTGAAATGCTTTGCTTCTATCTTTCTATATATTGTGGATTGAAGGTTGGAACCTAGACCTTGGACTAAATTCAAGGAACAGTAGATAATCTGGGCATGGCAAACAAGAATTTAGTACCTCTGCTTCTATCCTCTCTTATGTTTTTGCTGGACTTCAGGTGGTGGAAAGAAGTGCAGAACCCCATTGTTGATCAAGTAGGAGGCATTTTATACACAGTGTCATCGTACATGGATAAAACTGAATCAGAAATTGTGCTTGACATGAGGAAGGAAGAGGATTTCAGAGCAAGGGAAAGCATGGAAGTTGGAGTTTCTGGCCGTGAGTATGCTTTGCTTCAAGAACCCATGTGGTTGCGCACACTTAAATGGTGAGGGAAGTATTGGCTGTGGTTTAATGTTAGCTTTCTTTCTAGTTTATGCTAAGGAACCTAACAAAAGGCATCTTTTGTGCATGTTTTCAAGTCCTCCAGTTGGTAATTTGAATATGCATCTTTACCAACATAGTATTGACGCTCAGTGGCAGAACTATAGTTTCCTTTTGGGGGCATGGTATGGATGCGAAAGTTCATTCTGAAATTATGCTAGTTGTAGTTAAGTGCATTTGGGTGCATGTATGCATGTGACTCTAACTTATTGTCAACAATGCAAAAATGGAAGATAAGTTGGGAAAGTAGTTGAAACTAATTTTTTCTTATAACTTCATTTCAGAAGTTGACATGTGTTCAGTAAATACTAAAATAAATTTTTGCGAGACAACGTAAATATTTATTTAGTGAAAGGTTTAGAGAAGCTAAGAAGGATATATGGCTACTGCCAACACTGTTTCGTTCCTTCTGTTGTTGATGGTAGCAAGTGAGAGTTTTTTCATTGCTTGCTGTCTAGGATTATAGGGCAATAAGAGGTCGGCTGCAATCAAGTTTCCTTTTTAATATCAGTTGATTGGTTCATTGTATATTCCATCTGCCTTCTGGGTTGATCTTCTTAGGTATTTAGTTGGAATTCAATCTATTTTGTCAAAGATATATAAGTTGCCAGCACCATTTACACTGGGTATTTACTTATTTTCTATTGTTTCTATAGGCACAATGATTCCAATGTAGTGGTAAAGGATCCTGGAGGCACCTTTATTGGGGAAAACTGTATCCAAGTTGTCTTCCCCTTACAAATCAGGCTTTCTGCCTCTCCAACGCCAAAGATATTAATTGTAAAGATTTGTGAAAAGGTAAGATTTGACCTGCATCACATTTTTCCTTTTCTTTGTGACTGCCTTTATTATCGCATTCATGGCGGAAAAAAGAAAAAAAAATCTTATTTGGATGAAAAGAAAAAGGAAACTTATTGCACATCACTCTGTGAAATGCTAGTTTTTGCTTTTACTTTATTTCAAATGAGTCTCAGATTCCATAATTACATACTCTGGCTGTGTTCTGCTTTGAAGCAGAGTTTTAGTGAATAAATGTAATTCTAAGTTTGGACCTAAATGAGTGCTGTGACATGGTCATGTACTCGGATCACTGTTTTGGAATTCATTATGAGGTGAGTTGACTTGTGTGGTGTCCATGGATCACGTATCTGTGGCTTAGGCAATTGCTTGGTAATATAATTCGCCTACCTTTGGAGCTGGTCAACTTGAATTTGTGAATTGCCGCTGTTTCTTAGAGAACATGATAAATTAGTGTTTTCTTTGGTAAAACATGTTGAATTACACAACATAGAGCCAAATTATTTTGTTAGCACTGGCAGCATATAACAGCTTCAAGCCAACTTCTTTTGTGTCTTTACGGGCCCAAGCTCTCCTGCTAACAAATCAATCACATGCTGGATATGATGCACAACTCCACATCAGAATCTTGGATGACTGGACCTCAAATATCTTTCCCCTTCTCATTCATATGTTACGCACTGTCCAAAAAGATATTGTAAAAGAAATTCTGCAAGCAAATTGTATGACTTTGTATGATTATAATGATAAACTCAACAAAAATAAAAACAACTTTAAAAATTGATGATAATGATGATGATGAGGATGATGATTAGTATTATTATTGAGAGATTCAGGGATATATTGCTTGTGTGTTCTATGCAGATATTTGGTCGTAGTGTTCTAGAAAGATAGGTGGAATTGCATTCCCCTATATGCAAGTTTTGAATGTGATATGATGGTGCTGTTTCTGTCTCACCAAGTTCTGTATTTTCAGGACAATGAGTTTGAGCATTTCAGAAAAGCCTGCATTATTTTGGGTCCTCAATCTGATATGGTAAGCCAAGTAGGTATTTGCATTATGTTGAAATTGGTTTTAGCTTCTAGGGAAGCTTTTCAATTACTAATCATTTATGGTGCAGTTGCATATTTGGGACTTTTCAGGGAGGACACACCAATTCTTTAAGAATGATAGAATTGTTTTGCCCAGCATTTCTGGAGTGAAAACGAGTGGAGAGGTTAGGCCAGCTGATCTCGTACCTTATTTTCTTAAGAATTATTATAAAATTGTGTTTTCTTTTTTCCTAGCAAGTTATCAATCTGATAAGAAGGAATCTGACTCTATAATTCCCCATGGTAAAGTAAAATGCTTCTTTTGGTTTTAATCTTTTGTTAAGGAGTTCTTTTGTTGTTAAAAAATGGAAAAAGAAAATTCATTCAGGAGTTTGTGGATGCTTAAGGCAGCTGTTGTACAGTGCGCCTTGTGTGCACTCCCAACCATCCCTTAACTGAAGAACTCAATGCCATGTGGATCATTAGTTCCATTATAGCAGCGGGTGTTTACTTAAATCCAGAGGCTGACAGTTACTTTTGATGTTCTTAGTACAACTGATGTTGAATTTCCTCTTTATTATCATGGCAGTAGTTTTTTCCTCTTATTTTTTTTGTCCATTATAGCTTTTGGGTCATCTGTAATGTTGGGAAAATATGTGATAATTTTCATTGCACCTCATGCTGTTATCATGCTTGGACCTTTAGTCTCTGATTGTGCAGGTTAAATATTTAAATGCTGCTTTCTGCTTTGTTCCATGTGCAGATTTTCCTTGAACTGAATGTCCATGCATTCTCTGTATCTACAGAGGAAAAGAACATGGATAAGGTAGGAAAACCTAGGGTGGAAAATGCACTTATCAGGGATCTGGTAAGAATGAATGGTCACATTACATCAGTGGACTATCCAGTATCTTCAAGTAGGTGTGGTGGTGTCTTTACGGTAGGCTTAACTGGGCTCCAGAACCTTGGGAACACTTGTTTCATGAACAGCGCAATTCAGTGTTTGGTGCATACTCCACAGCTCGTTGATTACTTCCTTGGGGACTACAAAAATGATATAGATCATAAGAACCCATTGGGACTGAAGGTATGGAATCCTTCTCCTTGGCTTCTTCATTTCATACTACATTTTTCTCTAATTGTGATAGTATGGTTTTTGTTGCAGGGTGAGCTAGCTTTATCTTTTGGAGAACTCTTAAGAAAGCTATGGGCTCCAGGCATGATTCCAGTTGCTCCAAGATTGTTTAAGTTAAAGCTTGCAAACTTTGCGCCGCAGTTTAGTGGTTACAATCAGCATGATTCCCAAGTAAAGTAATTGTGTTTAATCAAAATTCAATTTTCATATACTTGGTGGATAACTGATAAATGCAATATAAGAATCATGCATTTCTATAACTTAGATGCTATGATGGTCTCACATACTGATTGATCAAGTGCAATTAAACTTTTGGCTGTTCAATTTTCTTGCAAATCATGGTTGAATAAGTGGTCGTGAAAAATAGCAGGTCCGTGTTGGTGGGTACAATGTTGGTTGTATTACAGCCCTTAGAATAGAATGGTCAATGTTGGTTATGGAAATTTCTCTTCAAGTTTATGGGTGCGATCAGTTTCATTGGGTGAGTCAAAATCTATGCAACTGTAGGTCATAAAAGTAACATCATGTTTATTGATATTGGCTTTATGCTTTTACGTAGACGAGAAGGTTTGATAATTTTCTTCATAAGAATTTTGTTGTCCATTGACATTTGCAAATGATCATCAGTGGTTGGAAAAGTAATGTATCCACCCTTTTGAAAAACAGGAATTTCTTGCCTTTTTGTTAGATGGTCTCCATGAAGATCTGAATCGTGTCAAATGCAAGCCCTATATAGAGACTAATGATTCAGAAGGCCTTCCAGATGAAGAAGTGGCAGAAGAATATTGGAGAAATCACTTGGCACGCAATGATTCGATTATAGTGGATACTTGCCAAGTGAGGACCAAAGATATGAAGTATTCTAGTGATTGTTTTCTGACTAAATTATATGGTTTGTAACTGTAGGATTGTCATACCGTCAAGTGTTTTGAAGTCCAGAAATTTTCTCATAGCAATGGAACATTCTACTTACGCATCATATTTAATCTTCATCTCTATTCAAACTTTTTTAACATAATCTACTTGGTGCAGTGTAGAGTGGATACTTCTCATGCTTCTGTCTTGTGTCTGTAATTCCTTTCCTGCATATCAGGGGCATGTAAATCATGACATGCTTTTCATTGTAGGGTCAATATCGTTCAACATTGGTTTGCCCAGTTTGTGGGAAGGTGTCTGTGGCATTTGATCCATTTATGCATCTCACTTTGCCATTACCCTCAACAACAATGCGCACAATGACACTGACGGTTTTTGGACATGATGGAATCACATTGCCATCTCAATTTACTGTTTCTGTTCCCATGTCTGGAAGGCTCGGAGACCTTATTCATGCATTAACTGCTGTCTGCTCTCTGCAAGAAGATGAAACTATTCTGGTTGCTGAGGTATACTCTATGGCCATTAATTTGCTTAGATGCATGGGCCTTTCTATTTTGTCCTTTCTGGGTTCATCAGTGAAAGTATGTAGGATGGGGTTCTCAGTTGAGATTGGGATCTGGTACACAAACTCATGATTCTTATGTATTATTGTGTTTCCTTTTCAATTTGCAACATTGGAGTTCTGAAGCTTTATGTTTTCCCAAAACTGAAAGCCAGTTGCATTGCTATTGCTGGGTTAGACTGATCCTCGGGCACTTACAGTGGGCACATTTTTAGCATGTTCTGATGGTTTTGGGCTTAAAATAGCTTCTTCTGACCCATCTGGATGTTTTGATATAATTATGCTCTTGGATCTGGCTAAAATGTTTTGGTTTGGCTCTACCTAACTTATTGGCTAGTATTGTTTCCAAAATTTAAATACCAGGTCAGTAATCTTTTGCTATGGTGATCTAACTAACCCATTTGAGGTATTGGGATGATTATGGTCTGGATCAGATCATTAATGTGTTGGTATAGTGATGTGATTAAGATTAATGCATGGTTCAAATATTGTTTTATTGATCTGTTGGTGTGGTGGGCTAATTTAATGCCATTGATTATTATTTTGTTTTAAGTTTTTTTTTTTCTTTATGTTGAGATTTAAATTCATAATCTTTGTATTAGCCTCAAGTCATGGATACATTTTCCTATGAACACTGAGCCCTTGAACTGCTCTGCAGATTTACAAGAATAAAATTTTCCGCTTTCTCAATGATCCAACTGATTCACTAGCTTTGATCAGAGATGATGACAAACTTGTTGCTTATCGACTACCAAAAGACACTGATGGATCTCCCTTGGTTGTGTTCTTGCATTTTGAGGGGGAAAGGTTAGTCTTTGCCTTATGGTAGTGATCAGTATAGATCCAGTTGTATTTAGCTTACTAACATAATTTCTAGCTTGAATGAGCCCAAAAAAGTGTAGTACATTTTTATCGTACTCTTTATAACTCGACAAGCTATTTTGAATAAATAATGCTTGCATTGTTTCCAAGGATGCTATAATGCATTGTTCAAATTGTTCCCTTCTTGTTATATCCTTTTGCCATAAGCAGTTGATCAAATAAAACTAAGAAAGGGAATTATTTATTTCTGCTCTTGATGCGAGTAACATATTAGTTGCTCTTTTGGTGACTGTTTAGAATGGAGTTAAAAGGTTAAGTATGTGGTTACTTGTACAATTTATTATTTACTTTCTTTGTAGTCTGTACAACTTAATTCAAGAAGATATTCTTGTGCCTTTAAATACTGCATATGTTTCTTTTAACTTCTGTTAATCCCAAAGGCACAATGCACACCACATTTTCGCTGCATCTGTTAATCTGTTTTGTGACTGTTCTTTAGGATTGTGGAATAGACTGCTCTACTGCTATACGGCTTATGAAGGAAGCAGAAGGGTTTATCTTGTATATAAATTGATGTCAAATCTGTTTTCCCATTGTCTTATTACCATTTGTGACATGCAGCTAATGTCTATTTAATCATGCATCCATATATTGATTGAGCATCTTGCGGTTTAATATATCAGGACTTTTCGTTCTAGGATGCTGGGAGATTCGAAACTGTTTGGTGTTCCTCTTGTAGCAAGGATGCCAGGCGCGCTCACTGGATCTGATATCTGTAATCAGTTTCTGCAATTACTTGACCCATTTCTGGTGCCTGCTGATGATGTGGTAAATAACTGTAACAATGATATTGATGCCTTGACTATGGGTGAGGGAAGTTCAATGATGGAAGATAATCAAAGCTCCTTGATTTCTGTGTGTGATCTGGGTTCAGATGGTGGAAGAGGTGATGATCCTTGTTCAAGTACAGGCTTCAAATTTTACATGGTAAAAGGTGCATTCCAAGCAGAATCAGAAATTAAAATGAATGAGCCAGTAATCGTCTCTGGGTACACCAATAAGTTGGATGTTCATGTTTATTGGTCAGATAAGATGGTTAAGGAGTATGATACTAGTATTTTGAGCTCATTACCTGAGGTTTTCAAGTCTCAGTTGTTCGCAAGAAAGCCTCAAGAATCTGTTTCCCTCTATAAGTGTCTTGAAGGTTTCTTGCAGGAGGAACCACTTGGACCAGATGACATGTGGTTGGTGTCTCTAAACTGTTAATATTAGCTGATTGTTATTTGAATGTCAAAATCTGTTGGATCACATGTTTCTTTTTTTTTTTTTTTTTTGTGTTGTCATTGTTTTTGTATGGTTATGCTGTTCCCTAATCTTGGGCTGTAATGACATACAGGTTCTGTCCCAGGTGTAAGAAACCACAGCAAGCCAACAAAAAATTAGATCTTTGGAGGTTACCTGAAGTTCTGATTATTCATCTAAAAAGGTTTTCATACAGTCAATTTTTTAAGAACAAGCTAGAAACATATGTTGACTTTCCAATCAATGATTTTGATCTATCCAATTATATTTCCCATAAGAATGGCCCATCATCCAACCGTTACATGTTGTATGCCATAAGTAACCACTATGGAGGGATGGGAGGTGGTCACTACACTGCCTTTGTTGATGTAAGTGCTGTATCTTCTGTTCTTATCCCGGTTAGTTTTGGTAGATTGCAAATCTTTTTTTTCAATGACTTGACTGCAAGACTTATCATAGGGGTCATCTCATTCTTGTTCGTTTTTGCTGTTTGCTCAGCTTGTTTTCTGCTTTTGTTTGTTTCCTTTTTTTCCCCCACTAGTGTCTCAGTGTCTCATATAGCCACTAGTGGTAGCATTTCTGCATTAGAAGATTTCTTGCCAGCATCTATATTGCGGAAGCATTATGATGCTGTATTGTGACTATTTTACTTCTGTTGCTCGAAAATGGTTGGCATTTTTTATTATTTCTTTGTTGTAAATATTAAGGATGTTGCATCACATAAATGTATGTTTTATCATGATTACACTTAACTAAATCACACTATTGCTACGAAAGATCATTCTAAATGGATATATGACTCTATTAGCATTGGTGAAATTTATTTGTGAATAGCTTCTTTACGGTAACAGATTTCTTGGAAAACTGGCGCAGGTATATCACTTTACGTGTGTCCAGGCAGTTAGTGTAAGTAGTCCACCTTAATTTTTGACCATGGGAGTTTCTGACGTTCTGTTTGTTCTTCCGCAGCATGGACATCGCAGGTGGTACGAGTTTGACGACAGCAATGTTATGCCTATCGATGAAGATAGTATCAAGACATCAGCTGCCTATGTCCTCTTCTACAGAAGAGTGGAGGATGACTAAAAATTGACACTGTTGAATTGCTTCCAACTGGGACATGGAAATTAAGATCAATGATCGGTTAGCTCAAGACTTTAAGCTGTTGCTTTTTTGAACAGGGGACAGCTACATTACAGCAAGTTAACAGAATCCTGTGATTGCCGGGACGTTTCATTGTTATAAATATGAAGAGGAGAGTCATGATTCATAGCTGTACAGTGTGAGTGTTACAATGGTAGATCCAAGTAGTTACAAGGATCTTGATGGTAGTCTTTACATGTATACAAATTTCAGCTGAGGGAAAAGAAATTTCAGAATATTAACTAGTTAATTCTTTACTGGTGGCTAAAATTTTTTGAATATTGTTTTCGTGCCATTATCGGCCCAGAAACTCCAAATTTCAAATACATGGAAACCACCCTCAAAGTACGCAATATTATGGGTCATGCCGTGGTCAAAATTTACCCCCGTAGCCAGACTGCCCCACCCATGCCAGCTGTCATTGCTTCACCTCCTGTACATGCCCGGCTCAGGTCCTTCCATTTCGGCCACTTAGTGACCCAATTGGTGTCGTCTACTACCCTTGCAGCCATGACAGAGCAACACTGTCGAATCCTCACCCCTGCTGTTGGATGGATCTCTACAGCACAATCTTTAGACAGATCTCCAATGGCCTGTTTTACGTGGGATGCTCAATTTTGATCTTGTAGGCGCCTTCTCGCGTGAAGCATGGCTCATGGATAATATGGCGGCAATATTGGCTCCTTGTTCATTTTTGGTACAGAGATCATAAACAATGACGCAAAAGGGCATCCAATTTCCTTTTCAATTTGAAGGCAATCAATGGAGTTTCCCATTAGTTTTTGCATTGGATTTTCATTTCAATTCGAAGAACTTGGTTTGATTTAATCGATTTCAAATGCTTGGCCATTTGAGGTGGGATCAATGGAGGGCTATTCGTAGCTGCGGAGCAAAGCAAGTGGTACCGCGTGACTGTGATATGATGTGTAATTTTTTTGTCCTTTTATTGGTATTCAAATGTGGTTGAAGGCTGCTCAGCGTGTCCAACCCAAAAACACGCGAATGAACTTAAAAAAATCCTTACCAATGAATTCAAAACCAACAAACTTCCCCATTTTCCAAGAATAACCATTTAAGTATGGCAGTTGGTACAGGAGTTGATAGAGACAACCATGAACCTCATAACTGTTCAGATGCTTGATTTCATCACTAGCAGGTTTGACTCCTACAGATCTGCATATGTTGTTTTGGATGATCTTGTAGGTTAAGTGGGAAAGAGATCATCCCTCACATATTCTTAGAAAATGGGATTTAATGACCTGTTTTTCAACTAAAAAAGACTATTAAATAGAAAACGTGATAATTCAAAATCCAACGCGGGATGGGCTATAAACGGGCCTAGCGGGTTATTACGGGTCAAGGTTACGGGTCAGGGTGTCGGGTCAAGGGTTTATGGCATAATTACAACTTTTGCCACTAAGATTAACCTACCCAGTTCCCCGCCCCAACCTGTCACATTATCTCATCCGCCATGCCGCTGCCATCGTTGCTGTGGCGCCGCCCCCATTGCGATTAGTTGGTCTCCCGTCTTAACTCCTTCCGTCTGCCGCATAGAGCAGCTCTGATCGTTGTTCCCCTCACCCAAGGTGAGTTATCAACCGATTTGGCTTCTTCTTTTTTTGTATTTCGGTTCAAAATTACCTCAAGCCCAGTTGTAATCCTTTAGCACTCCGAAATCGTAGGTTAATACCAGACGATCTAAGTTTTTGTGTCCGAGGCGGAGGCTGATTCGTTGTTTCATGGGCACACCCTCTCAACCTCTCACGCTCGGCCACTGCCTCTTCCTTTGGTGACGTCGCTCCGAGATAATCCTCCACTCCAGATCAATGGACTTTTGTTCGTGTTGTTGGTCAGCTATGTCCACCGCATAGCCCACGAAATCGGCAGAGATCTCCCCAACCCAGTGCATTCTTGACGTCCTCAAAGCTGGTAATGTATGTCTGCCACAAACTGAATATATTAATCGTGTCAATTCATGGGCTTGCATTACTGTCATTTTGAATGTTCTGATTATCTTATCCTTCTTCTGCAATGGTTCACATCGAATCAGGACTGTCAATTGGGTCTCTGGGTTTAGGTAAATTGCATTGTTCTATACATTTCCCTTCTTCCCCCCATTAAACTTTGCTTGCTTGCATCATGTTTATCCTGCTGCCCTATTGTTTTTGTCTCTCCCTGCTGCTGCTGCTGGTTAGTACTACCTCATTTGTTTAACGTGTGTCTGTGTCATGTTTACTACTTTTTCTTCACAACTATTGTTAACATGTGGCACTGTGTTATGCTTTGGCTGATTTAGATAACAAGTACTTGATATATCTCATACGCATCATTGAAAATACTTCAGTTCTGGCATCTAGATTGATTTTTCTGTTCCATCTTCAGTGACTCTGTGCGCGGCATGTATGTCAGATATCTATACATAAAAAAGCAGAAATTATGATAACATAAGATCATATTCATGGTAATCATAATATGTGGACAACTTCAATGTTCAAGTGATAGCTTCATGCTTAGTTCAATTTGGTTTAAACGATTTCTTCTCTCTGTTTTTGTTCTTCTTTCTTCCATTTCTACTGAAAGTTACAGAAATACATAAATGGTCACACAGACCACCATATTGGATAAACCAAGGCTGAGCAAATCAAAACAACCGTATCAGCACCACCATTCAAGTGCACAATTGAGGCACTTGTCTCTGTCAATTATTGCATGCACTGTACTCAAACTCCTGTGCTTCTCGATTAGTACCAGCCCTTTATGCTGAATATCCAGTTGTCATTATTTTTCATTTTGATAATTGTGTTTGAATTGTTATAAAAATTTCCCTGTATAAGTTCAGAGTTCGAATGTGTACCTGGTATAGGTTTTGTCCAAAATTTTGAATCCAATTATTGAACCATCTACTTATTCCTTCTTTTTTGTTCCTTTGACTTTGAATTTTATGTGTTGTTGGATACTTGTTCATGTCAGTCTTGTGCTGCTCAGCTGCCTCCAGTCAACTGAAGTTTGCCATTCTGTGTTGAGTTTTGTCTGTGTTAAAATTTTTCCTGCTCACAGTTTCCGTGTTGCCTTCCTTCGTGCTTAAATATCAGCCTACCTGGATCATTTGCTTGTAATAGTTTCATCTTTTACTTCTTGCACTTGTTCCGATGCCAAGTACACATATAGCTGATCTGTCTGTGTCTCAATACTTATTCCTAACATGCCTACTAGGGTTGCATATCCATGACTAATTTGTTTTGTGTACAGTCACACCAGTTTCGTTTGACTGTTCATTTGTTGACCTCGCACTGCTGCCAATGCCCCTTTCACTGTGACTCTTTCCCCATGCTTGTTTCTTTCATCTTTTTCTGTCTTCTGCTTTTTCCTGTGACTATTTCGTGGTAGGTTTAACTCTAGTAATTGTCCAACTTTGCACATAATTTTTTCCCATTAATTTAATGTGGAGGCTCTTTGTTTCTCTTCCTGCAGCTTTCGGGCTGTGTTGAGGGCTATCGACGGACCAATCACCCCGCAGCTTGGGACTCTCAACAGTATTGTCTTTTTCAGTTCCATATGTTGTGTAATATGACAGTCTTCCTACTTTATAGTAGTAGAAGCTTGTAATTATAATTTGGATGGTCAAAAAATAACCTTTTCCTGTTTTCCAAAAGTAATGGGTAAAAATTAAACAAACTGTGTTAATTCAAAAAGACGACTGGCTGGCGTAGTTTCGGGTCAAGGAGGTATACCCGGGTCAATTAGCGGGTTTGCCTGGGTCTTCACTCCAGTATTAATGCATTGATAATCCACAGATACAAAGGGAATAAAGACAGGCAGTAAGTTCTACTGTCATGTAGCATCTGAATTCCTCCTCTGCCCATCCCTCTGCATTGTCGGATGCAGCACTTGCTCCTCCTCCTCCATCGCTAGCTCTGTTACTGGGCAGTCAGGGACACTGTATAATTAAAAGGTAACCTTCATATTCTTCATATGTGTATGGCATTAGTTTTTTGTTTCATATTCTGATACTCTATTTTCAAATTGTACAATTGTTCACTCCAAAACATAACTGAGGACTGGCTTTCTACGTTTAGGTAATTTGTTCCCTTCTTACCACTTCTCTTCCCATATTAACTTCCTCCCTGCAGTTGAAATGAGTTGCTCTCCCCCTGTCCTTGTCTGTTATCTGTTAATTTCAAAAGCCTACTTGACGTTTCTGTTATGCGTTCTTATGTTTTGTTATTTCTTTTCATACTACATTTATAAAAGCCTATTCCTGTGTTCGAATGCGTGACTTTACGTTATCTGTGTATTAGGTTATTCCATACACCGTGTGAAATGCTGTCAATATCGAATCATAGGGAAATTGTGTTGAGTTGCATTGTCAAGTGTGAAATACTATATTCATGTTGTTTACCTATTCAAAGTTGTGGTCTAGATGCAACATTCATTTCGAACCTCAACTTCCCTTCTCAAATTACAATGCTTAAATGGGCCATCAATCCCTTTAACCTTGTAAAAATTAGCCTTTTATATGCATGAATGCTTATGAATTAGGCAGAAGTAAACAAATTGAACTATTCCCGGAACTTACCTGAATTCCCAGCTGCAATACAGGGTTCAGTAGTTTTGTATTGAATAGCTTAAATGGAAGGCGTATTAGATTGTGTAATTAACATTTGAATGATTTATTTGTCTGTCATATTTAAAAGTTTTTTTTAGTCGCTGATAATTGGCTATTGAGGTGTCTAAAGTTGTTTGTAGCTTTGCCGATTTATCTTGCATCATATGTGAGTCTTCTTACTGTGTTTTTAGCACTCTTACTGATGTTCTACTAAGATGTGGTTTGATCTGCCAATAGTTCTGCATTTTATGTTCCCTTAGATCGCTAAAAAATGAAAAAGGTTCCATTACGAACTAATGGTACTCCTCATTGTAAAGAATTTGGTTTCTATGCTCGGTTTACGTTTACAATTTGTATTGCTATTGTGTAACTTATATACTTTTAATTGTTCTGTAGTTATATGTGAATACACAAATGCTTGAGGAAGATCGCGAAAGTAGTCAAGGCAATTGATACTTGTGACACCTTAAACAGCTAAGGGTTCGGTAAGGAAATTGCCTTCACTCTTTCCTGGAAATAGAGTTAGAGTTTGTTCCATATTTCTTTTTCCTTATGGTATATGAACTTGTAGTTAGGATATGTTCAGTGCATAGACTGAGGTTGGCCTATGAGTTGTTTGATTGTGCAATAGAGAAATAGTGACTTCTGGTTACCCTTCGGACTTCATAGTTGATTGGGTTATTCAATGTCTTCTGTTTTTAGTCTAAATAGGTGCTATGGGATTTCGTATTATCCTGTTATTGGTTTCTAGGTTTAGGTAAATTGTTTCATTCTTAACACTTCTCTTCCCATATATGAGTAGTAATCTCATTTAAGGATATAATATTGTCTTGCAGTAGATGGGTATGGACAAGCAGAGAGCACCAAGGTTTTTGCAGCAAATTTGGATTGCTGTCTTCCCTTGCCTTTTAATTGCTGATGCAGCAAGAAAAGCACACATCAACATTCAACAGAGGATTCTTGTCGCAGCAGATGCTTCGGGTTAATGGATTATCAAAAAATATGTGAATTCACAAGTATTGATAATTGTTAAGCATATGGAGTTACCTACGCCTTTTCTAATGCAAATGTGTATTGATTTCACAATAAAAATTGTAGGTTTTATGTACTGCTTCTACCATGAAAGAATAGAGGAGGGAATGCATTGTATGACCTTGAACATGCAATAACTGGCATAGAACATGAATTTTTACATGTTACGCTTTGTTGTGAACATTTTCCCCTTTCAGTCAAATTCCTCATTCTTCGTTTCTAACATCACCTACATAATCAAATTCTACTGATGTGACCATAGTATGTTTAGGGGAATATAACACAAACACTCCACATTTACTGGGTTAACTAACGTTGAATATAGAACAAATATCTGGAATCGACATGGGAGATCTCAGCTATCATGACACTATCCATGCGTCAACTAATGGAATGTCATGCGTGTTGCCTCGGTGTTCGCCGTGTTTGTGGTAGGCTCCGAGCAATGAAATCCCTTACTTATGCCATTTCTTGACCCTCCAAAATTAACTCCTCAAAAGGTAATGGCTCATCCGCTGCTGCATCATGTTACATGTAAGTTCCATTTTGTGCAAATGTAATGTCCGGATCGTCAAAGTTAAATTTCCGAATAAAGTTGTGCAATGTTGCCGTTGCGACAACAATTTTGACCTGAATGTTACTGTCAAACTCATGCATTAGTTGAAGTATCTTTCATTTCTTCTTCCAAACTCCTATGGTCCGCTCAATTATATTGCGCAAAGATGCGTGTATAAAATTGAACTGTTGCTCCAATCCCCGAGGTGACCTCCCATTGAAGTCGGATGGGTGATATGGTGCGGTCCTATATGGAGCTAAAAATCCAGTAGTGTTCACATAGCCAGAGTCAACGAGATAATATTTTCCTACACAATAAAAAAAAAATATAAACCTAATTGTAATCTATTTCGTTTATTTCATACTTAATACAAAATGCTAATTTTTTTTTTAACATAGTAGATATCGATTCGTTGTTCCTATAAAATGGATTCCAAATTAGTGACTGCAAAACGCACAATGCCTTACCTGGAGATGGAAACGGAAAACCAAAACGTGGGTTTGACATACACGCTCGCATCACAGCTGTATCGTGTTGTGACCTGGGTGTGCCTGCATACACATGAGTAAATAGCATATTAAAATCACAAGCGACCATAACATTTTGTGTTGGAGTCCCTTTCCTCCCAATGTAGTAGTTACGCAGTTCCGCAGTCTCTACAATCGCTGGAATATGTGTCCCATCGATTGCACCAATCGCGTTACAAAATGCTGGGCATTTTGCGACTACATTTTCTGGGACTGTTGAGAATTCTGGGTCAATCGGTCTCAAAACGTCGTCTGCCATTCTGCAAACAGCATGCAACACCCCTTTATACCAAACATTAATGGTTGCTGCTGAATGCTTGTACCACCGACCGAGTCTTCGTTGGGTGTCCCCATGTCCGCATAAACTTGGGAAGATCGCCAAAGCTTCATGTGTTGACTTGTACGTGGACCCATGTAACCCATATTGCTGAACTAATTCATTATGTAATGCCCAGAAACATGGCACTAACATTCTGTACTCATCATAAAATTTCCCTGGCTGTTCTGCTAGATGCCAGAATAATTGTTCGCCTGTTTGAATAGGTACACTTCTTGGACAACGCTGTGACTGTTCCGCAGATGCATCATCAGCCAAAAATTCTTGTACTGCTGCTTCGGCAATCGCATCATTCATCTCAACTGCTCTCATTAACAAGCGAGTTCTTAGACGCTAGAACAAATTCACCATTTTGGTGAAGGGGTTTCAGTATTACCAAGTAGCGTTGCTGTACTTCCCTGTTCAATACAAGTAAATATTGTTAAGTATCCCTTATCGTCTTGCCTATTTGCGATGAAATATGACAAATGCTTATGTTCGGATGCTGCATGCAAAGGATTTACATCCAATATAATGGCAGAAATGCGAACTCAGATTTATGAAACAATGTGACAATCGTGGAATGCGGTGTGACAGACAAGTACAGCATCAGTGTCAGCCTAGCTAAGCTACAGTAATAGTTCAACCAGCCGCATACAATCCTTGGACTACAATCGCTGATATAGTTTGGGAAACCTACAACTCAATCTCACAAACGTTACAGTTTTGAAGTAAAAAAAGTCTAATGTAATGCTACATGCTCACAAACATCATCCAAACAGAAATAGGTCTATCAGTGTCGCGTGACACATGTGAAAAAAATTAATGTACTACCCCCTCCATTTGGCTAGCTGATTCTGTAGCCACTGCATTCGGACTAATGTGGATTTACATCCACGCAAGAACATCCCAATCGCCTTTTCATTCTCCATGAAAAAATCAGTTGCCTCTATAAAAAAAGGATCTCCTTCTTCCATGCCGGGAAGTTCTTCCACGGCCTGCATAACGAGGCCCATGTCATTTGGGTTAGCTATGGCACCCGCAAGATCCCTAAACTGCTCCTTCCGACCCGTTGTAAGGTAGTCACTTTTGCTCAAGATGGCGGTACGCTCCTCGTCCCCCGATTTTCGCTTCCGTCCACTGCCTGTTCCATTTCCAGCTGGTTCCATGTTTTGGATGGGAGGTCAAGGTGGAAGATAGGAAGGGCCAGCAGCATACTGATGTTCCGGGAATGGTGATGCAGAGCCCCGGGTTCTACCATGTCTATTTAGGCCAGACCTGAACTGCACCGGACCAAAAGCTGTAACAGAACATTCCTCATGTGTAGACGTATCACCAATATCTTCACCTAATTCCATCGCAGTTGCAGCATTCATGTTGGGAATGGAAGGAGCTCTACCCATTTGAGGAGACCAGCCAAAACTAGATAAATCCCAAACACCTTGAAACATTCGCTCCATATCCAGCGAATTTGGTAGTCGCTTCCCCCTAAGAGTAGCTGCAGCTGGGTTTTGCTGCATGACAATATCAGAAAATTAAAAAAATATTCTGAAAACTTAGAGAAGCAGAAGATGAAGCACATCTATATATGCCAACACAGATAAATGAAGTTGCTTCTAGCACATGTACGATTTTTCCCTTATATACTGGTACGATATCAACAATACAAAATCAACTATAAGCAGCTACCATTTAAAATGAGAGTAACAAGAACGAGTACAGGAAACACAAGTGTGCAAAAATTGAAGCATTGTTAAGTGCATAAATCCACGGTCAAAGTTGTTGAAGTGTTGACTTTTCAACAACTTTGACCGTCAAATTCTGATAACTCTTCCTTCTTTGTCTTAGTTTTTCTTGGTTCTTTAGCTCATTACAGGTTTGGACAAGTGTTGCGGACAAGGCATTAGAAGCAAGCTCGAGTGGGACGGCATTTGGACAAGAAAAGCAGGAGAAGTGCAAGATGAAGGCTGGCGACGCGTCGCTAGAAGTCGCGAAGGTTGGCGACACGTCGCCAACGTTATCAGTATTCTGAGTACATTTTGGTCATCTGGCAACGCGTCACCAGAACTCGACCCACACTGGCGACGCGTCACCAGGGTTTCTCTGTTTTGCCAAAAGCTCGCATTTTTTATGGTCCCCCACTCTTTCCACCTGATGAGCTGGCTTGGAAGAAGGGATTTTTATCCCTTTAGGGTTGGAATGAAAAGGGGGTATAAATAGAAGAGAAGAAAGAGTCCAAAGGGGGCTTTTGGCTGATTTTGATCTTAACCCATCTTGAAGCCTTTTGATCATCTAAAAGGCATTTTTGGAAGCTTGAAGAAGGATAGATCATCTTGGGAGTTAAATCTTCTAGGGGGTTTCTTGGGTTTACTCTCTTCTATTTTTTATTTGTGTGATTTTCGTGGATATTATTGTTATGGGTTTGTTGATGACATTTGTTATGGATTGTGAGTAGTTCACTTTATCTCTCTAGGGTGACATTCCTTACCTTGCTACTTAATGAAGTTGTCTTGTATTTATGGATGAGTTCTCTTGTGTTGTCCCTTTCATTGTGCTTATTGATTAATTGATGGTAGGCCACCATAACTAATGTGCTAGTTCACTAAATCCTTGAGAAAGGTTTTATGGGTGACAAAGAAAAATGGAAGGGGCATAGTATTAACTTAAATTAGATATAATCTAGGTGAACACTGGGAGTCAAAAGAGGTTTAGTTCTTCAACCACTCTAAATTAAAGTTGGAGCTTGAGTAAAGCCCAAGTTAGTTGAGGGTGAGTAAGGACCCATCTTGAGAAAGAGGTTCTTGATGTGAGATTCTTTCTACCACACATGGAACATCACACTTGAGGACAAACTTACTTGGGTAGCAATGGGTAGGAGTGGAATCCTAGAGAGGTAGTCACATTTATTCTAGGTTCTCTCTTTAGTACCTTTCACCTTCTTTAGAGTCACTTCTCTTGTGTTTTTAGAGTTAAGTAGCTTGAGCAATTCGATTTTTGAATCTAGGTAGAATCACTAAACTCTCTTGGGACGATACCCTTATTTACTTCTAAGTACACGACGTTTCCGTTCACTTGCGGGTCTTTAAGGGTTAAATTGATAAACTCTTGAATTATACAACAAGCATTGGTTAACAACATAGCATGATTCATTGCAACGATTGACTTCAAAAATTCAGAAGACAGTTCATCATAATTTCAACATATACCTGAATGCGATCTGCCCACCACTCGTCGTCAGCTATCACAGTCCCTCGAACATTGTCCCACCCAAGACCGGTCATGGACCCAAGTAGTCTCTTCGCCTCATTGTACTGATTCTTCAGCTGCCTGCACTTGTTCTTAAGCATGGGTAGTGAATACGGCAACCCGGTTTCTGTTGTGAAACCTCTGTGAATGTAGGCCCAGCCGGCCTTCGTTAAATGGTTCCCAGAAACCTGGTTCTGGTCAACAGCTTGGGCAGCTCACCGGCAGAAAATGTCAGTGGTGAATGGGTCCCAATCTGCTCTGACTCCTTTGCCAACTGCGGCATGATGCATGTTTTGACCGTTGACATTGACGGGGTACATTTTCAAATTTACTCTCAACTGCCAAGGAAACCCACATACATGTGTGTCACATGGCATTGTACATACCAAATAACGAATGAACATTGGAATTACAGCCCCAAAAAAACATGGCCGGTGCTAAAATAAATATATGCAAACAGATATGCTAATGAACATGGTATGACAAAATGCTAGATGCAATGAATGATAGTGGTTGATGCTGATAATAACTACAACTGAAAATATCACAGTAGTACTAAAAGGCAACAGAGGGAAATGAAACTAGTTGTACCGATTGGCGCTTGGCAGAAGTGAGAGTTGGGAATAGATCAAGATCTCGGCTGCGAAGCTTCATACACGAAAGAATGATAGACGTTCTATTTGTGCTACTATGGATGGAGCAATACAATAAAAGGCAACTACTGCCATAGAATGAAACAGGAAACGGGGTTAGGTAATCAACTTAATAGAATCTATAGTAAGTAAAGCACAGTAAAACATCAGAGACATCAATTAATGGGTAAATCATGATCTTGACAACTACGATCCTTGAACTTTAATTGTAACACTTCATTTCCACTCGAAAGTTGAAAACAAGCTAATAAATCATAACAGGTCTACTCAAGTTGTGCACAAAATAGAAGAGGCACAGATAAGAAACTGAGGAAGCGGCAACAGTGAAAACATATAGTAGGAACATAAAGGCATAGTTAAGAATAGGTCCGCTAAACTTGGAATACCAAAAAAACTGAGACGGTAATAATCGTAAAAGCTACCATTCCAACACGTTGAGAACAAAATTGAAAAGACAAAATAAAATAAAGCCATTAAGCTTCAGAATTTAGCATAATAGGAATTTAGGTAAAATGATTTACGCATGAACTATTGCTTGATCAGTAGAAAGAGTACATATTCCAGCCCGTCTGATTTGCAAATTGATTGTAGATCACAGAAGACTTTTCATTTTAACACAATGCAAAAGCAGACTACAAACCTTATATAAAAATAAAGCTGAAATCAGAACATTGCTATTTGAGGAAAATAGACAAATAAATTAAATTAATTGGCCCAATAAGTAAGAAAACCCAATATACCTTCTACTTCATTTTTTAGAGATCTAAGGGAACATGAAATGCAGAACTATTGGTTGATCAAACCACATCTTAGTAGAACATCAGTAAGAGTGCTAAAAAACATAGCAGGAAGACTCACATATGATGCAAGATAAATCGGCAAAGCTACAAACAACTTTAGACACCTCAATAGCCAATTATCAGTGACTAAAAAAAAACATTTAAATATGACAGACAAATAAATCATTCAAATGTTAATTACACAATCTAATATGCCTTCCATTTAAGCTATTCAGTACAAAACTACTGAACCCTGTATTGCAGCTGGGAATTCAGGTAAGTTCCGGGAATAGTTCAATTTGTTTACTTCTGCCTAATTCATAAGCATTCATGCATATAAAAGGCTAATTTTTACAAGGTTAAAGGGATTGATGGCCCATTTAAGCATTGTAATTTGAGAAGGGAAGTTGAGGTTCGAAATGAACGTAGCATCTAGACCACAACTTTGAATAGGTAAACAATATGAATATAGTATTTTACACTTGACAATACAACTCAACACAATTTCCCTGTGATTCGATATTGACAGCATTTCACACGGTGTATGGAATAACCTAATACACAGAGAACGTAAAGTCACGCATTCGAACACAGGAATAGGCTTTTATAAATGTAGTATGAAAAGAAATAACAAAACATAAGAACGCATAACAGAAACGTCAAGTAGGCTTTTGAAATTAACAGATAACAGACAAGGACAGGGGGAGAGCAACTCATTTCAACTGCGGGGAGGAAGTTAATATGAGAAGAGAAGTGGTAAGAAGGGAACAAATTACCTAAACGTAGAAAGCCAGTCCTCAGTTATGTTTTGGAGTGAACAATTGTACAATTTGAAAATAGAGTATCAGAATATGAAACAAAAAACTAATGCCATACACATATGAAGAATATGAAGGTTACCTTTTAATTATACAGTGTCCCTGACTGCCCAGTAACAGAGCTAGCGATGGAGGAGGAGGAGCAAGTGCTGCATCCGACAATGCAGAGGGATGGGCAGAGGAGGAATTCAGATGCTACATGACAGTAGAACTTACTGCCTGTCTTTATTCCCTTTGTATCTGTGGATTATCAATGCATTAATACTGGAGTGAAGACCCAGGCAAACCCGCTAATTGACCCGGGTATACCTCCTTGACCCGAAACTACGCCAGCCAGTCGTCTTTTTGAATTAACACAGTTTGTTTAATTTTTACCCATTACTTTTGGAAAACAGGAAAAGGTTATTTTTTGACCATCCAAATTATAATTACAAGCTTCTACTACTATAAAGTAGGAAGACTGTCATATTACACAACATATGGAACTGAAAAAGACAATACTGTTGAGAGTCCCAAGCTGCGGGGTGATTGGTCCGTCGATAGCCCTCAACACAGCCCGAAAGCTGCAGGAAGAGAAACAAAGAGCCTCCACATTAAATTAATGGGAAAAAATTATGTGCAAAGTTGGACAATTACTAGAGTTAAACCTACCACGAAATAGTCACAGGAAAAAGCAGAAGACAGAAAAAGATGAAAGAAACAAGCATGGGGAAAGAGTCACAGTGAAAGGGGCATTGGCAGCAGTGCGAGGTCAACAAATGAACAGTCAAACGAAACTGGTGTGACTGTACACAAAACAAATTAGTCATGGATATGCAACCCTAGTAGGCATGTTAGGAATAAGTATTGAGACACAGACAGATCAGCTATATGTGTACTTGGCATCGGAACAAGTGCAAGAAGTAAAAGATGAAACTATTACAAGCAAATGATCCAGGTAGGCTGATATTTAAGCACGAAGGAAGGCAACACGGAAACTGTGAGCAGGAAAAATTTTAACACAGACAAAACTCAACACAGAATGGCAAACTTCAGTTGACTGGAGGCAGCTGAGCAGCACAAGACTGACATGAACAAGTATCCAACAACACATAAAATTCAAAGTCAAAGGAACAAAAAAGAAGGAATAAGTAGATGGTTCAATAATTGGATTCAAAATTTTGGACAAAACCTATACCAGGTACACATTCGAACTCTGAACTTATACAGGGAAATTTTTATAACAATTCAAACACAATTATCAAAATGAAAAATAATGACAACTGGATATTCAGCATAAAGGGCTGGTACTAATCGAGAAGCACAGGAGTTTGAGTACAGTGCATGCAATAATTGACAGAGACAAGTGCCTCAATTGTGCACTTGAATGGTGGTGCTGATACGGTTGTTTTGATTTGCTCAGCCTTGGTTTATCCAATATGGTGGTCTGTGTGACCATTTATGTATTTCTGTAACTTTCAGTAGAAATGGAAGAAAGAAGAACAAAAACAGAGAGAAGAAATCGTTTAAACCAAATTGAACTAAGCATGAAGCTATCACTTGAACATTGAAGTTGTCCACATATTATGATTACCATGAATATGATCTTATGTTATCATAATTTCTGCTTTTTTATGTATAGATATCTGACATACATGCCGCGCACAGAGTCACTGAAGATGGAACAGAAAAATCAATCTAGATGCCAGAACTGAAGTATTTTCAATGATGCGTATGAGATATATCAAGTACTTGTTATCTAAATCAGCCAAAGCATAACACAGTGCCACATGTTGACAATAGTTGTGAAGAAAAAGTAGTAAACATGACACAGACACACGTTAAACAAATGAGGTAGTACTAACAAGCAGCAGCAGCAGGGAGAGACAAAAACAATAGGGCAGCAGGATAAACATAATGCAAGCAAGCAAAGTTTAATGGGGGGAAGAAGGGAAATGTATAGAACAATGCAATTTACCTAAACCCAGAGACCCAATTGACAGTCTTGTTTCGATGTGAACCACTGCAGAAGAAGGATAAGATAATCAGAACATTCAAAATGATAGTAATGCAAGCCCATGAATTGACACGATTAATATATTCAGTTTGTGGCAGACATACATTACCAGCTTTGAGGACGTCAAGAATGCACTGGGTTGGGGAGATCTCTGCCGATTTCGTGGCTATGTGGTGGACATAGCTGACCAACAACACGAACAGAAGTCCATTGATCTGGAGTGGAGGATTATCTCGGAGCGACGTCACCAAAGGAAGAGGCAGTGGCCGAGCGTGAGAGGTTGAGAGGGTGTGCCCATGAAACAACGAATCAGCCTCCGCCTCGGACACAAAAACTTAGATCGTCTGGTATTAACCTACGATTTCGGAGTGCTAAGGGATTACAACTGGGCTTGAGGTAATTTTGAACCGAAATACAAAAAAAGAAGAAGCCAAATCGGTTGATAACTCACCTTGGGTGAGGGGAACAATGATCAAAGCTGCTCTATGCGGCAGACGGAAGGAGTTGAGACGGGAGACCAACTAATCGCAATGGGGGCGGCGCCACAGCAACGATGGCAGCGGCATGGCGGATGAGAGAATGTGACAGGTTGGGGCGGGGAACTGGGTAGGTTAATCTTAGTGGCAAAAGTTGTAATTATGCCATAAACCCTTAATCTGACACCCTGACCCGTAACCTTGACCCGGAATAACCCGCTAGGCCCGTTTATACCCCATCCCGCGTTGGATTTTGAATTATCACATTTTCTATTTAATAGTCTTTTTTAGTTGAAAAACAGGGCATTAAATCCCATTTTCTAAGAATATGTGAGGGATGATCTCTTTCCCACTTTACCTACAAGATCATCCAAAACAACATATACAGATCTGTAGGAGTCAAACCTGCTAGTGATGAAATCAATCATCTGAACAGTTATGAGGTTCATGGTTATCTCTATCAACTCCTGTACCAACTGCCATACTTAAATGGTTATTCTTGGAAAATAGGGAAGTTTGTTGGTTTTGAATTCATTGGTAAGGATTTTTTTAAGTTCATTCGCGTGTTACTTATTCAGAAAAGCTTTTGTGTTGTGAATAATTGAAGCTTGCACATGTCCCTATTACGTGTTAAATACTGTTATCGTTAGGTATACCGTACCCTAAATTTTAAAAGTATACCATATGGTATACTATGTTGTATATCATTACCATTTTCATGAAAAAATAAATGTTAAAATATTATTTTAAGATGACATAAATTTAATTTTTTTTACATATTTTATATGTATTCTAATTTTTCTCATCATAATTTGTTAAATATAAATAAAATATATATGATAAAAGATATTTTTTTAATACAAAAAAAAATAAAAAAATGTTATATATATAGAGCAAAATAAATAATAATAAGAAAGAAACTAATTTATTGATATAAGAGAAAAAAAAAATACTTTAATAATAATAATACATTTTCTAATACAACATTGAGTTCCTAAGTGCTCAAAGTGACTATTAAAATTTTGAAGTTAACTAAGAAAAGTAACCAAAAGAATAAAAGTAAATATTTATTTTATAATATATGTATTAACTATATTTTAATGTTTTATATATTTATGATATTTTGATGTAAAATGACAAAAACATATTTCATATACATCCGTGAAAAATAAAATATCGTGATACTTACCTTACGGTATTTGTGATATATCATAGTTTTTTGGCAAAATGTACATAAAAAAGTGAACGGTATGCGAAATATCATATGATAAAATGATAAAGTGTGAAAACATTTGTACCGCATACTATTTCCTGTGGTAAGCGATATACTACGGTATTTAATTCCTTGGTCCCTAGTGAAAAGTGAATCTTGCTATTAGGCTTCAGCATGTGGTTGAAGGTCTTGTGCAGATCTGTCCTTTGTTCTCAGTGAGTGAGCTTATAGGGTTAGGTTGTGACTGAATGTAAGGTAAATTAGGTAATTAGTCATTTCTTATGGAGTATTTTCTTTTAATCCTTATGAATATCCAAAGAACAAGTGAATGATAAAGATTTTAAAATAGTTATCAGTTTTAATTCTATATCCGTATACTTTTAAGAAATCCGCAACTTATTTTTATTTTTTTAAAAAAATATTTTTTTTATTTTTTAAAAGCATCGTATGGGAAAAATTCATTAAAAAATCATTTACTTTCTAAAAAAATATTATCCAAGTGATTGTCAGCAAATATAGTACTAGCTCTCAAATGGTATTGGCACCAGAAAATTAAAAATAAAATAATACATTTTTTAAAAAAATGAGAAAATAACATAGTTTAACGGGAAAAAGGGCAATTTTGATGCTAATATCAGGTTGGAAGGGGAATTTTGCCTTTAATGTTTTTTTCATATGCAAAACTATTAATAATGTTACAGGTTCGATGCAATTTTGCTGCTGAAGTTGTGAAGAATGAGCGATATAGCCACTGAGTGTTTAATAATTATCTAACAGTATGGATATTCTATTTAAAATAAGAACATTGTGCCATGCCTAAAATACATTAGTGTCACATTAGCAACTAGCAACTTGAGACAATTTTTAGACTAGACCCAAAAATTTTGGTCCTTAGCCCCCAAGTACCGTACTTTGCAATTCTGTTATTTTGACCATCTTCTCCAATGGAGAATATAAATAACATAGAAAAAAAATCTTTTCCTTGATAATTTCTCCTTTCTCTCCCCTTCCCGCCATCCTTTTATTGGTTGTATCTTTGATTGATTTTCATGATCAAGCAACCATTCTGAATCAAAATATGGCAATCATGGATTACATCATCGGTTGAAAATTCAAAATGGATCGAAAGATTGATACTGAATCTTTTGAGGAGATGTTTCTTGGTGAGTTTTGCTATTTTGTTGGTAGAAATTGCAAAACTAGATGACTTCAAATAATTATACACTTGTTTTTCTTGTTTTTGTTTTCTTTTTTGTTTTCTAATTTTTCGTTTTATGCAACAAGGGTTAATATTCAGAGGAGAGAAAAAGTTACTATCAAGCTTATGCACAAGGTTCTTTCTGTTCAATCAAATGATCATAGTGTCTTTGTTTTTTCTTATTATGATTCCTTAAAGGGTTAATTATTAAATGACAATCATAGTCAACTAACCACTCCTATTATGATGAAATATGACTCTCAAATATTACTGCCGAATCGTTAGCTATTTGTTTATATGGATTTGAGTTGTTATTCCAATGAATGAAATGGTGAAGATAATGGTAAAAATGATAGATTAAAAAACTTAGGGCTATAGTATTATGAAAAGAAAACTTGGAATTGAAACATGTATTTTCTCCATTTTTTCTTATTTATCACGTTAGCAAATTTGACAGTTAGTGGCAAAATTGTACCCAACTCGTAACATTAGTAACAATTTTGCATTGAAAAAAAGCACTAATGGAAAAATTGGCAAAAGTGCCATTTACCCTAGTTTAATTTTTGATATTCAGGTGAACTATTATTTTTTTCCTCCCAACGTTTAAAGATAACTAAGGTGTTCTGAAGAAAACATTTACTAGGTGATCCCGAACACTTTGTTCCATGAACTAGACACATAGAGTTAAATACTGCGGTATACTGCTTACTAGTAGTAAGCAGCACATGGTACAAATGTTTTCACATTTTGTCATTTTATCGCGCTGTATGCAGCGGTATACTACTATATTTCGCATACCACTCATTTTTTGTTTACATTTTATCCGAAATCACGGTATACCACAAATACTGCAATGTATGTACCGTAGTATTTTATTTTTATAGATGCATATGAGATTTTTTTTTGTTATTTTACATCAAAATATCATAAATATATAAAAAATTAAAATATAATTAATACACATATCATAAAATAAATATTTACTTTTATTTTTTTAGTTTCTTTTCTTAGTTAACATAAAAATTTAATGGTTACTTTAAGTTACCTAGGAACTCAATGTGGTATTAGAAAATGTATTGTTATTATTAAAGTATTATTCTTTTTTCTTATATCAATAAATTAGTTTTTTTTTTAGTATTATTTATTTTTCTCTATATATATAACATTTTTTTTATGTTTTTTGTATTAAAAAAATATCTTCTATCATATATATATATATATATTTTATTTATATTTAACAAATTATGATGAGAAAAATTAAAATACATCTTAAAATAATATTCTAACATTTATTTTTTTTTATGAAAATGGTAATGGTATGCGACGCGATATACCTAAAAAATTTGGGATATGATATATCTATCGGTAACCGTATTTAACATGTTGACTTTATTGACTTAGTAAAACCTACAAATAGTGGCAGTCTTAGTATTGTTTTATACTTCAAAATAATAATTTTAATAATTAAATCTCAATTGGATAACTGGAAATGAAAGATACTCAATAATAAGGTAGGCTTACTCTGATCCAATCCACCTTAACATCAATTTCTGTTTATATCATGTTTATGCTCAAAATTCCAGTTAGCCTTTCAAACTCTATTTCCAATAATTTTATCATGTTTTGGTGGTCTAGATCCAAAAATAAAAAGGGTATACATTTAAAGCAGAAGACTACCTTGATTCTTCCTAAAGGTCCTGATGGATTAGGTCTTAAGAATCTCAAATTATTCAATCAAGCTTTGTTGGGTAAAACCTTCTAGCAAACTTTTTGATAAGATCTAAAAAGCTTAGTTTTTAGAGTCTTCAAGGCCAAGTATAGGTCATCTTACTCTCTATAGCCCGTTGATGCAAAAAATTCAACTTCTTTTTTTTGAAGGAGTCTTGTTTATGGTAGGGATCTACCCAAGGACTATTTTCAATGGAAAATTGGGGACTTTACCTCGATTAAAGTTTGGGAGGACCACTGGATTCTGAGAGTTAGTCTTACTAAGTTTTTTACTGTGGATCATTTGTTATTGTAGAGCAGTAATTTAAGGGTGGCAGATTTGGGTCTTCTAGATGGGTCAAGATGGAATGAGCACCTGCTCTAACAAAATTTCCTAAATTTGTTAGTTAATCAGATTATCTCCTTATGTCACCCCAGTTTTTTTTTTCAGAGGATGAGACATAATCCAATGGCTAGGTAACCCCAAGGACTTTTATACTACAAAGTCAAGCTATCATGAATCAAGTGGTGGGCCAAGTAGGCCATTTATTTCATCCTTAGGGGGGTAAGCTTAGGGCACATCAACATCAAGACTTTTATCAAATTATAAGAAAAGTTTGAGGTTTACAGTTGTCTCAAAAGTTTAAAGTTTTCACATGGAAATGCTTGCTAAATGCGTTTCCAACTAGGAGCAATCTTGCAATCCATGGGGGTCTCCAGTCTTTTTTGTATAAGTGATGCAATGTGGAGAAAGAGACAGCTCAACATATATGGATATAAAAAAAATACCTTGCCCACCCCTACCCTTACTGAACCTAGTTACCAAAACCCAAACTCGAACCTACCCGCAAATTTATGAGGAAAGTATGAGTTTAACTAATCCTATCCCCCATTTGCACCCTTCATAAATTAGTATATTTATTTTCAAAATATGATTTTATTTCAAAATAAAATTGTAATTTAACATAAATTATTATATACTTCATTCGTCCCAGGTTTTCTACTCCATTTGTATTTGACACACATATTAAGAAAAGCTATTATTTTCCTTATCTTTCCAAATCTAACATTCCCTTTTTTACCTTCTTAACTATCTACTGAATCAACCTTCCCTTTGTCTCTCTCAACAACTCCACCTCTGATTAATCCATCTCCGCCGCCATGCTCCATCGCATCCTCACCCGACCTTATCCTCGAAATCGACCTTATTGCTTTGTCACTCATTTGTGTCCTTACCCGGCCTCGTCCGAATCACTGTTGCTTCGTTGCTCTTTTGCGCCCTTACGCAACCTCCTCCAAATCACCTTGTTGCTTTGTAGCTTCATTCCCGACCTCATATTAACCTCACTTTCAACCATGATACAAATTGGAGCCGAATCTCTCCTCTTCCACCAAATCAACACCCTTCTGATCTTGCCGAACAAATCACCGCTGTTAGTCGAGAGTGGGAGAATACCCAAATAATTGTGACCACCATTGACCCAAATCACTGACAACCCAAATCGCGTCGACCTAAATCGCTAACTCCTTCTACCTTGACCCAAATCACCGTAATCCAAATCGCCACCTCTCTCCACCTTGACCCAAATTGCCGTTGTCAGCCGAGTGAGGAAGATTACTGTCGAGAGAGATCGATTAACCAAGAGAGCGAGATTAACTAAGATAAGAAGATAATCCATGGCATTAGGGATTGATTGTTTCATTTTTTCAAAGTAAAAGAATAAGAGGGCAAAATAGTCATTATTCATGATAAGACTTACTAAAATAGAAAATGAAGCATAAAATTTGGGACAACCCAAAATGACAAATGAAGCAGAAAACCTGGGACGGAAAGAGTATTATTTTAGTTTATGATTTTTTATGTATTAATTAATTTTAAATATACACATCTTTTTGAAAATATATATAAATAAAAAGTCAAACATATATCTTAAAATGGGTTGGCGGGTAGTACCCGTTTACTTGCAGAACGGGTACTATTCGAACCTGATTACTTGTAGGGAGGGTTTGAAATTAGTCATATTCAAGGCCAAACATGACATGTTGACATCTTTATCTACATCTCTTTTCGGGTTGTACTGGGTTGTTGGAGATTTGGGTAACTTCTACACCCCCCCACCTTTAGATAACTTGGTCACTTTTGAAGCTTGGTTGACTTTTGTCCTTGCTTCTAGTGGCAAATGGCATTGGATTACATACTTGGTCTCTACTTTGTGGATTATCTAGCTAGGGAGAAATGAATGTGTCTTTCGTAATAAACTGTTCAACTCTCAGTCTTTAATTTCCAAGAGAAAAGCTATTATCCAACAGGTATTATTTTTTAGAAACTACATATCTGCTCAAGAAATTTTCTTTGTTATCATCCAAAAAGCTTTGCCATAATTGGGGAAGGAACAGGTTACTATCTCTTTTAGAAAACCTAGTTATCTTTGTGGTGGATGGCACGTGAAGATGTTCCTCATGTTTAAGTGTTGCAACATGGCTTTAGATGAGGTCCAATGCTCCCTGGACTTTTAAAATTCTAAAGTATGGCAACATTGTACCTCAGCATTAGGGGTAAGCATTGTTTGAGTTGATTTGGTTTTATGATGGAACCGAATCAACCCGAAATAACATTGGTTCCAAAATTTTTTTACTTAACCCAAGAATCAAGAACCTAACAGAACCAAAACCATGATTCTGGGTATTTCGGTTTTGGTTCTCAGGTTTTTCTGTTTATATCATATACCTGTAACAATACCAAAATTCAATAAAATTACATCCATAACTAGTTTAAGAAATATTTAACATAATCTATAACTAAACTAACATTTAAATACGAGTAAATTTCATGAATGGTCCCTAACCTTTTGTCATTATTTTCTTTTAATTCTTAACCTATTGAATGTTATGTTTTAGTCCTAAACCCATTAAAAAGTTTCATTTCAGTCCTAAGTTTATTGAAAATGTTTCATTTTGGTCCCAATTTGATAAAATTTATTAACTCAAAGTATTTGTCTGATAACAACTTTTTAGATCTTAATTTAAATTATCCGATAACTGTCTTATAATAAATTTAATCTGTATAATAATTTTTTATAGTTAATAAAAAAATTAAATCATTTTTTTCTCTGTAAATTGAACATATTTTATTCAGAAAGAAAAAAACTATTAATTTAAATTGTCTATTTACTGTCAAAAAATGCTAAACTATTTAAATTTACTGGAAAACAGTTACTGAATATTTAAATTAGAATTTTAAAAGTTTCCGTTAGACAATTACTCTAAGTTAATAAATTTCATCTGGTGAAGGACCAAAATGAAACAATTTTAACAAGTTTAGGACCAAACTAGAACACTTAATAGGTTGGGGACTAAAAGAAAATAATGACTAAAGGTTATGGACCATTTATACAATTTACTCATTTAAATACATATGTACTTAGATACATTCAAAAGAGTTTAAAATGTTGTTACCAAAATGGTTCAAAATAGTTGCTTGTGAAGTATCTTCCATCTCAACCAGTTTACTTTTCTCCAGTAATTCCAATATTGGTACGACTTCAATATGAAAAATTGAGCCTTTAAGACCCTTATCTTCAATATTAAAACATGAAATATGTTGATGTCATGAATTTCTAGTTTCACATGTCTCCTAAATGAAAATCCATGAGGATTGAGTTGTAGAAAGTAGTCTGGAGTAGATAGATCAAAAGTAAAATGGCCTAGGAGTAGTCGGGCTAGGAAGTGAAGTGATTCAAGTGAATATAGAGAAATTTCATAAATGATCTTACAACTTCCATGTTGTTTCACTTTAGGACATCAATTTAAGGGTTTAATATAAAAACACAAGATAATCATCATAATTCTTCAAAATACACACACACACACATGGATATATTAGTAGTATTATAATTTTTTTATATAATTATTTATACACCTCGAGTTCAGTTCCATATGAAACTAGAACCAATTACAAAAAAACAGTCGGTTTTCCTATATGTGGAACTAACCCACGAACTATGGTCCATTTTTACACAGCCCAGTCCAACCCGACTTAATAGGGGTGGTTCAGGTTGGGTTTCGGGTTTACCCAACTTATACTTACCCTTACTAAACACTACAAGTGAAGTTGGAGGCTATCTTGGGATTAGTCAAAACCGCCATCAATTTCTCCCCGTCTAATATTAGGATCCTCACCAACTGCTCTCAGGTGCTCCAACTTCTTCATGATCAGCACAACCCACATTAGGCATTGGTAGGCCTAGCTCAACAGGTTGTTGCAGAAACAAAGAAGTTTGATTACTGCTCGTTGGTTATAGTTCTATAACAATGTTTCTCCTGCACATAACCTAATAACCTCATTCTTCCTTGATCTTCTTATCTCTTTATTATGATTTTGAGAATAAAAAAAAAAAATTATTTTCACGTAACCATTGACCACTGATAAAGTTTTTTAAAAGTAAATAAAGAATAATAACTATAATTATTCAGGGGTCTTATCGATTTAGTGGAGTGAAGTGTACCATTTATGAAGTTAAGGAAGTGCATCTGTGCATGTCATGATTGTTCGTTAGGGGCAAGGTGCTTGGTACGACGCAATTCAGGGTACTTAAACTGTCCAATAATTATTTTTACTGAAAATAATAACTGAGTAATTTAAATTAAAACTTAAAAAGATATATAAAGAATTGTAGGAAAAGGTGTTATGGGCATCTGTCAAAATATATGAATGCCAAGTGAATTGCAGTACTACGTCACTGGTCCATATTAGAACGTTGAGATGATCCTGAGGCGGTCGGTGGTCCTTCTTCATGTCTTGGAAAATGGAAATGTCTCATTTCAGTTTGTTTATTGTCACATCACATATAATCAACGGTAAAAATGCAATATTACCATTTACTCATACTTGTAATTTTCATGCCTCGACCGACTCTGCCTTGGGTTGTTAGACCTTGATCATCATCCTAAAATCCTAATTAAGGTCGAGCATTTAAGGGATGGTGTTTCAGATAAGAAGTTAAAAACAAGTACTTTCCCCCTCGCAAGTTTTTTGCTTCATTTTTATTTTTTGATTCATATTTACCTTAAACTTATTTATATTATTATTTATTCCCTTCACACCATTTTTTTAAATATTTGATTTTTTTTAAATATTTTAACCTGAATTTATTCATATTATTGTTTATTAAAAAAATTTAAAATATATATTTAAAAAATATATGCCTCTAGTTATCATTTATATGTAAAGATTTTTTTATTTATATATTAAAAATAAAAAATAAAAAATTATAGATTAAGTGTTGAATAATGAGTGCCGCAAATAACTTAAAACAAAAAGAATATTAAAGGAATTTAAGAAATCATATTTAGAAATCATAAGATTTATACTTTTTCAATATATTTTTTAAAAAAGTTATTAAAAAATAATATAAGTATATTCAAGTCAAATTTAAATAAAAAAACTGAAATAAAAGAATGAACTTGGAACGGACTACGGACGGGGTGCTTAACAAATAATAAAAGTAATAAACATAGAAAGTGAATTTTGTCTGTAGCAACCACGACCAGTTGTCGACCATGGACAAATTTTTTATATTTCTCTATTTTCTTCTAAAATATACATGACGTAAAATTATCGATGATGCGCAAAATCAATGTTAATGTAATATTTTTCTATCAATTTTAAAAGGACTGTAGTTAAATAACAAATGACAAATGTGACAAGTCCATCTGACCGTCTATTTTTGAAATTAAAATTTGTAGAATTTTAAGGTATGAGACAATAAATAAGGTGACATTTATTCTACAAGAATGACTACGTAACTGTTTTATATTTCAGGGCTACTTATACTTTTCTCTGAGGTTTGATACAATTTACATTCTTTTAACTAGGTTTGAAATCTACTCTTATTCTTACTTTATTAAACAACATGAAGAAAAAAAAAGTTATTTTGTGGATTTATAGAGAGAGGAAATAATATTACTTCGAATTGTCCTTTTTTTTTTTTTGGTACAATGGAGAGGGGGACAACGATGAATTGAAATTGTGGTTCCCAATAATAATATAAGTTTTATTGTCAGATTTTAAGTACGACAAGTCTTTGAAAATGTGTACCATGCATATTAAATGAAGACTTCAAGTTAAGAGTAACTCGCAACATTTGGAGCAAAATATAATTCACTTTTTCGTTGTTCAGTTTTTCATTTTTGTATTCGGAAGTAAGTCTGATGGAGTGGACAATCCGTGTTTTGAGACAGTAATAGAAATGCTGCGCGGAACACGGGTTTTTGCAGAAAGTGGACCCGAATCGAAATCTTGAATCAACGAGTTCAGAGGAAAAGTTTTGCTTTGTCCGGAAATAGACAGCGAGTTCAGACAAATATAGAATTTCCTCGCCCAAGGACAAGGCACTAGTTACGTAGCAGAGGCAGAAGAGGGCCACCAACAAAACCGGACACAAAATTCTACACGTATCTTACTCTTGTTAAAAGCTCTGATTCGTCAAACTTTTCCGATCACGTAATTCTGAAGCACGGCGGATTATCGACCCAAAATTACTGCTTTCAGCTGTTTACACCAGAAGTTAGAGCCTCCCTTTAACCGTATGCGGTCCCGCCGCACGCCAGCTTGTCCACAACCAAAGTCCCTGCTTTTCCTCTTGATTTTTCTTTTTTACTTGATCACAAATCCCTAGATTTTCGCCTGCTGCTTTTTATTTATTTCCTGGGATTTGCCAGCTCTCTCGTTTCTGCTGCTCTCGTTTGGGAGCTGAGATCGTTATCCCCGAGGAGCGGTAGAAGAAGAGCCCACGTTCGTCTCCCGTCTAGGCGGTCGTATATCAGCTGGCTGTCTCCTGTGCGGTGATCACTACTCACAACTGATCACTTCGAGCTCAAGATTGAATCTGTCGAGACCTTCATTTGGGTGTTTCGGATTTCAGTTATTCGATTCTGGGTTCTTCTCAGAATTTCTGGCGAACCAGTTTTGGTTTGTGGGTTGTGAGATCTTCTGAGAGCTCTAATGACATGTGAGTGTGACTGTGACTTCTTTTTTGCTCATGATCTTGGAGCTTGAACTTCGATTGGTGTTTGTCTGTGTGTTGTTTTCCTTTTCTGAAGGAGAATACTCCATTGTTTCTTTGAGTAAGAATTTGGTGGGTTTAAGTTCATTGGTAGCAATATTCGGCAATCTTGATGACTTATCTGTAGTGGTCGGTGCTCGAAGGGTTTTTGTGGTTCTGAGCTTGTGAAGTTGTTTTGACGTAGGAGTTCCCATCGTTTCAGTTTGGCCTGTATGGTACCGTTTTCCATTCTTAGAAATCTGAAGTTCGTCCATGATTTTGTCTAAATTGTGAGCACAAATAATTAATGAGTGAATGCTTTCTATAGACAGGTTTAGCCGGCTATCTTCTCTCTTTAGACAGAAACAAGCCAAGCGATTGACATGTGTCTTGAACTCGTGATATTTGATGGGAACATATGCACCCACCACACCATAGCTTAAACAAACTTCTCCTCTGTTCTTGTCTGAATGAGGTTTAAATACATTCAGTTTTTGTGACTGAAGCTTCATTTACTTTTGAGTGTTTAAGAAGTTTCTTTCATTTTTTGCTTAAAAATGTAGATATGGATGGGAAACGAAAGATTTCTCAATACAGAGAGAGGCTTGACAGGACACTGGCTTCCGCTGATTTAACAAATGAGGAGACGCTTAAAACTCTTGTCAGAAATCAGATTTTACGATCTTCTGAAAATGAGACGGATGGTTTGTTTTGTTCCAAGATGTCAGCTTTCTGAAGCAGCTGCAATCTTTCCTCTTTTAAATTGTTTGACTGTTAGACGCAGCTATTTTTTTCTTTTTTTCTTTTTCAATAAAAATTACCATTTCTTTTAAATTTTCGTACAGGTGTTAGTGAACAAGTATTGGAAAAAAGGACTGTTGAAGTATCTAATTTTCTTGATATGCTAAGGAGTGCTTCTGTGGATGATCACGCGGTGTCAAAGAGCAATGAGAATTCACGTGGTGAATGGAAAGTATGCTCCTTTGCTTAATTCATGATCAGTCTAAAGTTTCTACAGCAACACCAGTAAACCTTCTGTTTACATAATGTGAACAAAAATATTGAACCAACGGTTGGTCTACAAAGACTACCTATTTCTTTAGGGGGAAAGACATGAAGTTGATGTCATTAGGCATACATGTGTGACAGTTATAAATTTCCTTTTTGGAACTGTTTTCACAGTTGAAAGAGGACAATGAAGAGTTCCGTGTGATGTATCGTGAAGGTCCTGAAGGCACTCCACTTCATACCTTACTTGTTGAAGGCTATGTAGATGGTCCTGTAGATGTTTGTAAGTTCCTCTTTTCTGGGAATGATTGGGTGGAAATTGCATCCTGAAATTATGAATGAAGTATTGCAGCAAATTGAGATTCGTGTAACATCTTCACATGTTCTTAAGGTTTTTGCTTTTGGCAGGTTTATGCGTCTCTTGGGAGTCTGAACTTTACAGAAAGTGGTGAGATCTGTATCTTATTTTCTGGATTCCAGTTTGAATGAATAATTTGAATGTGAAAAAATTGCACAATTAATAGGTATGAGTCAATCTAATTCTTGTTCGTGTTCTTCCTTTTTTTTTTTTCCGATCAGGGGAGGGGGTTCACTTTGGGGTTATCTTATTCTTACTCTGGTTTAGATTTGCATGGGTAAGCATATAAGCATCTTGCATTTGGACTACTAATGTAATGCCTTGCTTGACTGACTTGCTATCTGTCTACTTTCATCATTCTGATAATGTATTGAATGTATGCCGCTTTCATGTCTCAAAATTTGCTTTCTAGGAACTCTCTGACAATGACATTTTGACCAATATCTATAGAACTTTTATTTTTTCCAGGTGGCCTCAATCTAGTTTTCCACCTTTTAGAATAACTGCTTGCAAATCTTTGCAAAGGATTCGAGTAGGCGAACAGATATCTTTAGTGAGGTTTGTCCAGTAGAACACTGCAGCATTTGCTTCAAATTTCACTCATCAGATTCCTTCACTTGATTATAAAATGGTCATCTTGCTTTAAATTTCTGGAAGAAAGGGTGAAGATTGCGTGGCCATTGTCAAGTAGGGAGGCTGTAGTACACTATTTTTTATTCGAAATCTTTCAAGATGATCTGATTGTCATCCTTATCAACACGGTAGTCACTTAAATTGCTAAAACTTGGTTCTCTTTTCTACATATTTGGAGATTCTTCATTTGTAAAACAAAATTTCATCCGAAAATAAATTCTGTATTATTTTTCCTTTAGGTTTCAGATGTGAGTTCCATTTCTAAAATAACGCATGGATTCAGCAATGATGGGATCCCCGAAGCCAAGGACGTTGTTAGGATTGATTTGGTGGGAGGTTTTGCCATGCAGAAGGTGACTGAAGAAAGAAGTTACTTCAGGTGTGCTATAACAGTACTGACATATGTATTTTCATTCTAAATTAGGAAAATATTACACAGAAAGAAATCATAGTGGGAAAAGAATAATATAGACTGGACTATGTGCAGCATTTTTCCCCGTGCGTGAACCCTGAAGATACAATAAGGACTTGCAATCTTTTAGTTTTACTAGTTTCCAACAATTAATTGAAGTCTTCTCATGATGGGGAACATAGTGAAAATTCTTGGTTTCCATATTCCTGCTAAAGCCTGAAGAACAAACACTAATATTCACTAAATCCATTCGAGAAGACTCAAAAAATCAAATTGAATTCTTCTCACTAAAACCCAAACTGAATATTCATAAAATCCAAAATGAACATATATGTTCAGTAAAATCTTTCTGGTTTAGATCTCACAGCGTTCTGAACTTTTCACAGGACAATAGCAAATATGGATTTAAAGGTGGATTTTGTGCCTGCTGCCCTAATAAATTTCATTGCAAGGCAGCTCATTGGCAGTGGTTTTAGACTTTACCAAAAGGTGATGAACTTGACCGTTGTTTTTTTCAAATATCCTGTTTCCATATATAGGCAGTCATTGGGAAAAAAAAAGTAATTTTGGATGATGCGTCTGGATAATGGATTGCAGTGAATGGTATATTCGAAAAACAAATCAGACTATGTGACTTGCATCCTAACATGCATGAATCCCTTTGTGACTTTGTAACTCTTAGTTTTTGCAATTTAAAACTGTTACAGGTAGTGGCATCTGTTTCAGGTTCTCATGAAGATTATGGGAAAGTCTTGAAAGACCCATTGTATGCTCAAATACGTGAATCTCTTTATACTACCATTGAATCAAACGGAGCTTTGGTAGAAGAGGAAAATGAATTAGAAGAGCATTTTAATGAAGTCATAGTGAAGGACAAAAGCAATGTGGAACAGAATTCTTACAGCACTGATGATGCGGCTGAACCTTTGTCAGAGAAAACGCTAGATTCAGAACATATAACCAGACATGCAGAGGATGGGAAAAGAAATATGGAACTGAGTTCTGACGATGATGACGGTGCTGATGTGCCATTAGCAAATAATGTGCAAGATATTAGTGATGGACGAGGTTTTAGTGAAATTGAAGAAGAGAGGGAGCAAGAGGACTCATTGATGGAAGGTGATGTTGAGGTAACGAATCAGCCTTCAAAAAAAGAACTTGTAGATGATCAAAATAGTAAGAACCGCTTCTGTCCAAGTCCAGAGGTATCACAAGCTTTAGAGACACTGGAGAGAGCCATATCAGTGGTTAGGAAGTATAGACCTCAAAGCATAGCATACTCTGATAGTAGTGGAGACCCTCTAGATCTTGCAAACGTTATAGGAAAAGAGTTAAACTTTACAGCAGCACATGTTCATTCAGAAGATATAGCTATCATCGAAGAACCTAGTAAAGATGTTGGGAGGACTTCAAACAACTCTGAGAATGGCCCTGTGGTTCATGACATCAGGTACACAATCCGAACATATTTTTTCCTGTTACATAAGTTGTGACATAAAATACTGAATCTACACTTAACCATTTCCCTTGTGTTCACCCCTATTATCATTTTCAACCATCCAAATATGGTTAGCACTTCTCTGATTCTAACTTGGCAAGGATAAAAATAAAGGCCAATATCTGCTTCTTCATGCTTAATCTCTTGTATGATGCCTTGAACCTCAAGTATATGATTGATTTTGGTTCTCTCGATGCTGTTGGGTTCAATGCATAAAACACCTGATTTTTTCCCCTTTGGGAACAGTTGTTCCTTTCCGTTTTACTTGCACGAGTTGCATAACAAAGTGATTTATCTAAAGGAGTTGATTCTTTGAGATTGTTTGGTCACCATGGGTGCTCTCCTCTTTTGCCAATCTTTATCCTTTCTTCCCTTTCCTTATGCCCAATTTTCCCCCATAGCTTTCTCTAAATAGTGTTTAGTGGTAAAGTTAAAGTGAAGGGGCTATAGTCAAGGCTTTATGTTTTGGTGAAGCCTATCCAGTCAATTGTCAAATGACTTTCGGTTGGATTCTTTAACAAAGTGAAATGTGGAAGTTCGAGGGCCAAAACAACGAGCCCGTGCCATTGTATAACCACGTATGGACATGCTTCACAGGTTGGCAGGATCAAGCTCTCTTACGAAGGAAGTTAACCATCACAGAGTAGCCCCCTTGTCGCTACGGCAAGGTGTATCAACTGTTGACGCTGAGCAGGTTGCTGTGATTGACTTTGACAGGCGAATCACCATGAACGGCATCCACGAGAACAATCTCAACAAGGTAAGAAAATCGATTAATTCGCGGAGAAAGAATATGTTGTGCTGCTTCTGTAGTCCTGGTTCGGAGTAGCCAAAGGCCCTGTAACTCCACTAAGTGGGTAAATAGTAGTATCTTATTGCAGAGGAACAATAGCCATCGGCACTGTAATATTCAGATTTGTAATAACCCGAGTAAAAACATTTTTTTTTTTTTGGCAAATGTAACGTTTAACGCCAATAAGGTGAAGATGTATGTTTGTAGGACAGTGAATGATTCTTTTTTATTTTTATTTTATTTTTTTCTGTGCACAGAATCATTTGAGAAAACAAGTTGGTAGTTGGTACTTACTACAGGAAATGCTGATTGTTGAGAATTAACAGTCAATTTGTTTCGACTTTAGCCAATTGGCTACAAAATGACTTTTTTTTATTTTTACATCATTTTTACTTGAAACTAATTTTAATTAAAAGCCAATATTATGTAGTTACAATAATCAATTAAAAATATAATTTTTATAATCTTATTAAATTTTTATGAATTTTTCTAGTCTCAAGTCTTAAAAAAGAAAAATTCATAAAAATTTAACAATATCCTAAAAATTTACTTTCAAATTGATTATTGCATCTACATAACATTGACTTTCAAATGAAATTGATTTCACATAAAAAAGATGAAAAAATTAAAAAAAGTCAGTTGACTTAAGACGAAACGAATTTGGCCTAAACCTTGGCATGCCGCAAAAATGTTAAGAGGCGGATGCTTTTGGAACCAAGGCTAACGCCAAATTCTTACGACGAATGATTGACAATTGAAGATCACGAAAACGCAGGGCCAAACAGGAGGTTGTATTGTTTGCCAGACAGACTTGTGTGCTAACGGCATACACACTTGACTGGCTTCCCTTTCCGAAACATGCACTTGCAGTGTTAATTTTGAACAAAGTAGAAGTTTAGGTATTTATTTGTAACTTCTGTATAAGTTTAAGGGCTTATTTCTTCAGCTGTCTCTTCTTTATTTATCTCTCGCTCTCCCAAGCACCAATAAAAGCAGTTCATCCACTTCTCTCTCCAGAAATCGTCGACGAGAGATGTACAAATCAAGAAAGCTATCGGCTGCTCTCTCCTTAATCTCTCGCAGAGCACTTCCAGCAACTTCCCGTTGCTCTCTCTACTCTCCTGAATCTCCACTTCAATTCTCCACGCATCTTTCCACCTCGCGGCTCCAAAATTCTTGCTGCAACGGTTACCTGGCGAACTCGGATTTCTCATTGAAACGGTTCTTCTCTGAGTGTGCCGACAGCGTCGATTTCACCAGACGCTGCTGGAACTGCGGCTCCGCTGGAGCTGGAACGCCGCCGTTTCTCCTCTGTGAATCCTGCCGGACCATCCAGCCTGTTTATTCCTCCGTCGACTACTTTCAAATCTTCGGTCTGTAAGTGATTCTTGGTCGAAAGCACCACATCCACCAATCTACACTCCAACTTTGATAATCGATAGGGTTTTCTTTCTTTCTTCGTCTTTTTTATTATTTGATAAGTAATTTTCTGTAATTTCACATATCAGGGAAAAGAGGTATGATATTGAGGTTGGGAGTCTGGAGGGGAAGTACAAAGACCTGCAGAAGAAACTACATCCTGATCTTGTCCACGCCAAATCGGAGGTGTGCTGCAGTGTAGACTTTTGTATATCGACAAGCAGTCCCTTTTATCAATTCTGATGACTTTGTTTTGTTCCTCATACGTGCTAGAGAGAAAGAAACCATGCAGCGGAGCAATCTGCTCGAGTTAATGATGCGTATCGCACACTTCTCAGGCCCCTGGCCAGGGCTATATACGTTGTAAGTGATCTCTGTATGCCCATTTTATGCATGATTCGATGATTTGTTTTGTTATCCGACTTTTGTTCTTTGTATTTGAAAGAGTTGTAAGCTCTGCTTTAAAATGTGCATTCCTTGGAACAACTTGACTTTGTGTTCTTTGGTTAGCCTGAGGTCAAATATAAGGATTTTTTCAATTGAGATGGTAAAACTATGGTTGATTTTTTGCTCTGCGAGCACATAGCATACTTTTTCTGATAGAACAGTAAACGGTTGTTAAGTAATTGTTATGGCAATGAAATGGGATTGATAGGTAATTACCAAACTGAAGTCTCCGAACATGTTAAATTTTTTATTGGACTTGATCAGATTGTTGGTAGTGTAGATATATTCATCTTGATTTGTCTGGATTATCCATATAAAAACCCACTGCATATGCTTTTTTTGCAAGCCTGCTATTCTTGCTTCCCTGTAGTTCTTTGTTGTTTTCTGTTTCATGTGTGTTGAGGTTATGTTTTACCATGTTCATTCACAGCTGAAGCTTGAAGGTATAGATGTTAATGAAGAAGAGACAGTTTCAGATCCTGATCTGCTTATGGAGGTAAGTAAGGAATCTTGAGCAATGTCACTCTTGCTGTCCCATAATATTGACACATTTTTAACTTTTAAAATTGAGTTTGACTCAGCAAATCTCTTTTTAAATGAGACATAGGCATATTCGTTATACACATGTTAGATAATATATATAGATAAATATAAAGAGGAAGAAGAAAGAAAGAAATAGCTTGTAGTTTCTAGAAATTATTTCTAGAATTTTTTTTTAAACAAGAATTGTTAAGAGAAAATCAAGTCAAAATCAAATCTAGAAAGTCAAAGAAAGTGATAAATTTCGTGGGATTGAAGGATTACTATGTTGGATATTAACTTCAATTATTACTTTGTTCACGTGTTCATTTGTCAGTGTAGATGATTGTCTATTTATGCCTTCAAGAGAGGTTTCTCATCTCATTGATTTATGTAGATTATGGAAGTTAGGGAAGCTGTCGAGGAGGCACCTAGCAAACAGATGTTACATGATATCCAGAGTCAGGTATAGATGGGCACCCAATGGCAATGATGTCTTATGGAAATGAATATAAGTTACTTTAATAATGGGAGATTATTGAATGCTCTACGTTTTCTAAATTATGATCCAGATGCCAGATGGATTATTATCTCAGTACCTTAACATAATTCCCTACACATAATCGGTTCAATATTAGATGTTTTTGTCAACCATTTTTATTTCTTAGAGAATTCACTAGTGCAATGATGTCATATGGGTAATGAAGGTTACTACAATAAAAGAAGTGTGGTTTTATAAGCAGAAACAAGTACTAAACTATGTGCCCACACTTCAATTGAAAGTTCCTGTTATGCTTGGTGGCACATGACTGTAGAAGGTGACAACTTTGGTTTGATGTCTTAGTTCCAGGGCATTAACCTCAATGTTTTAGGTTGAGGCGTCGTTGGCATCACTCTTATGGTTTTTTGTGTAAGGATATTGGTTTATTGTGTTACAGGTTGTGGTGTGAAACTGACATGCATAATTCTATATTTCCAGATGCAGGGGAAGCTTGAAGAGTTGTCCAAAGCTTTCTTAAGTGCATTTCAGAGTAGAAAATTTGATGAAGCTCTGGATTGTATCAGAAGAATGACTTACTATCAGCGTGTAAGCGAGGAAATTGTGAAGAAGCTGTGAGCCTGCGAGACGCGGAAATAGAGCGGCACCCTGTATGTCTCTACGACCCTGTTTTGCTTGCCGGGAGTAGGAGTAGTAGGGCGGGAGAGCATAAAAAATAGGCGGAATTCGACAGTTGGCTTCCTAGGTAGTGCAAATGGGAGGGATTGCATGCAATTAATTATGTGATGGGCCCTTTGTTTTTGTTTTGAATATTCATTGTACTTTACTATTTGTTCTACGCATACACGTAGGATCACAAAAAATTAACTGTGAAAGAGTTAAACAAAACCCTTAGGAAATGACCGAACACGAAAAGAAGATAAAACCTCTTGCCCTTTACTAGTTCTACGCATACACGGCCGATTGCAAGGGAGCATGACGGGGCAGATCCGATCCACCTTGGACCTAATTTTCTGACCCTTTCGGGACACCCGCGTGGGCTTACCTGACGTCACTGGAAGGTTGATTGTCACTCACGTTTCAAGATAAGAAGCAAATGTTGTGTGTTACTTAAGTTTCTCATGGCCTAGACCATTTGTCACAGACACAGGCCTTTCTTGGGGCCTACTCAATTTCCAGTCAAGCTAACAATTCCTCCCATAACATTGAACCTCATTGAACCTCAAACTCAACCAAAATAGATAGATAGCCCCTCGAACATTGGCCTAACACACAATTCCCTAAACTCGTTAAATCAAGACATTTACTAGTTTGTTTGGTGGATACATCTATGTGTTAATGCGTTTTAACTTATCTGGGTAAGTCCTTTGCTTGGATTGCTTGAAGAGGGAAGCCGATCATCCCTCAAGTTCATCAGAATTACTGTTAGCCCATGATCAATATGTGAACGCCCGAATGCCTATGGTCTCTGTTCGATAAGGTCCACCTTCTCTCACCACCCTAAATGGCACCCTACTGTCCGGTAGCCAAATTCGTCTTTGTCCCATCTGTTCCATCCCTAACAACAATCTCTGGCCAACTCTATACCAGTCCACTTAATAGCCCCTTAACAAATCATTTGTTTTTTCAGGCATCATACAACCAACCATATATATATATATGACAAAAAGATTAGGCTTACTCATTTAGCACAGAGTTTGTTGTAACACATGGATATACCAAATTTTATTCATTTCGAATATACATTTTATACACCACAAACATTGATAGTTTGAATACTCGGTAGCGGATACTTCATAGAAGCCCAACTTAGGATTAGTAATTGTGATGATGGCCGATGATGGGTTGGATGTGAACAGGCCAGTGAGCTCACGCGAATAGGGCCTAATCGGCTTGGATGCAGTAGCATAAATTGATCAAATGAGTGGTGATTCTGGAGCAGTACATTGAAGCCTCACCGGAGCATGATTGGAGGGGATTTGTTCTCTATCAATTGGTGGTCAAAATTATAGTGTTGGCTAGTAGGGTCAAGATTAGGGGAGGGCCATGAGACTCAGGAGCAGCAGCAAGCTTCCAGAAGAAAGGCCAAGTCGAGCTGGGGTGTCACTGAGGATAGGGATGTTGGGAAGGGTAATGGCAAAGAGTAAACTTGAAGAGGGGCGGCCATGCGGACACTAGTTAATAAACGTGAGTAAAGAAGCCAACAATGGCATAAGCATAATATTGTTTAAAAATAGGACCATTTGCATGCTTCAACCATTCGGGCTGCCCGTTTGACCTGAACCATCCCATGAATAATGCGTTCAGTTAACCTATTAACACTTAACAAACTAGAGCAGATCAGTTGCCATTGCTAATGTGTGTGTTTGCCTGAACGTCTCATGAAGTTTTAGGTTAAAATGCCAATAAATTTTAACTTGGATGATCTTATTCATTTTAGCAGTTTCAACCTATAATGGATTTCTTTTCTCTTCGGTTCGTCTTCTAGCCATTATTTGTTGCTCTCCCACCGTCGATTAGTCGTCGAGAATATGTCACAACTATTCCTCTGTTTGTAGTCAGTTTTGTCTACCATCATAGATATCTCTCTTGATCTCTAAAAGATTTCTTTACTGTGCAATTTTAATTGGTTTTCATTTATAGATTTATACAAACTTTACATACATTGCAAATGGTAAGGGAAACTCACTGAAGAGAGAAAAAAAGACTACAACTCCTAATTTTCCTACATATTTACATGTGCATGAATGCTGGCACAATTTCATCCCATTGACTTGATCCTTTCTTTCACTCCCCCTCAAGTTGGCATGTGCAGATTCAAAACACCCAACTTGCTTATCAACTATTGTAATCTATCTTTGCCTAGTGCTTTTGTGAACAAGTTGGTAAGCTAATCTTTTGTTCATATATTTTTTTTGTCATTATCTCTTTTGTCTAAACTCATTCTCACACAAAATAGCAGTTCATTTTGGCATGTTTTGTTCTTTCATGATAAACTAGATCGGCAACTATGTGTGGAACTGCCTGATTGTCACAAAACAAGTTTGTTGATCCTTTTTGTGGTGCTTGTAGATCTTTTAACAACCATCGTAACCAAATAATCTCACTAACTGTGGTCACCATTGCTTTATATTTTGCTTCAGTTGAAGACTAAGACACGACAACTGTTTCTTCATTCTTCATGAAATCGACGAGTTTCCCAACAAAATTAAGTAGCCTATTATTGATCTTCGTGTCATAAGGCATCCGCCTCAATCAATATCACAATACGCCTTAAGCTCCAGCATCTTTGATGATGGTAACAATATTCTTTGTCCTGGATACCTTTTTAGATAGCATAGCCTGGTTTACAGCCTTCATATGTTCTTGCTTTGGTGCGCTAACGAACTGACTCAATATGTTTATGGCATAGCTTACTGCTTATGTTTGATCTTCTGATGTTCCAGTATAATAGCTGACCAATTGACCTTTTATGTTGGCTTGGATCAGCTTCTGTTCCTTTACTATTAGTCCTTAAATTGTGCCTTTGTTCGATAGGGAACTCACTCGGCCAACACCCTAGTAAGCCTGTTTTTTAGAGTATGTCCAAAGTACACTTTTGTTGTCTAAGAACTATTTCATGTGGTGATGTTGCTACCTCAATACCTAAAAAATACTTCAGTTGTCCTAGATCCTTAATGTAAAACCTGTTGTTCAAGTGATCTTTCACATTTACTATCATTTTACCATCATTTCCAACTAGCATAAAGTCATCAACATAAATTAATACTGCTATAAGCTGATCCATAGCTTTGTGCACAAACAGTGAATGATCTGTTTTCAATTGCTGAAAGCCAATATCCAACAACACTCATGTGAACTTATGATACCAGCTTTGTGAAGCTTGTAGTAAACTATAGAGTGATTTCTTCAGTCTACAAACTCTGGTCTCCTTCATTCGTGCAAAGCCTTATGATATCTTTATATATATCTCATCTTCAAAATCTCATTGTAGGAATGCATTGTTGGCATCCAATTGGTAGAGTTCCTATCCTTTAACCACTGCAAACCACCAATAAATGCAGTACAGTAACTAACTTAGCCATTAGTGCAAATGTTTCATGAAAATCTATTCCCTCTACGTGAGTGAATCCTTTAGCTACAAAGAGTGCATTGTATCTTTCTATCTCACCATTCAGTTTATATTTGATGTTGTATACTCATTTTGAATCAATGGTTCATTTTTCTAAGAGGTAGTTCTTGCAAGTCCCATGTTCCATTCTCTTCGATGCCTATATTTCTTTTTGCATCATGTTTTTCCAATGTTGATGTTGTGATGCTTGGAAGAAATTCTTTGGCTGATCATGTGACATGATGGCCGCTAGGAAATATTTATGTGAGAGTGAAAATTTTTCTTATGAAACATAATGCAACAAAGGATATACCGTTAAGTTATCTGAAGGAGTGAACGCTACTGGTGTGCAATAGCGGGTGGCAAATCAATTTCATAAGCTTCCAAGTGTTTTGGTGGCCTCATTTCTCTTTTACTTCATTTTATTTCTTCTGAATTATGTTGTCCCATGTTTTCTCCACATTGTTCCATGCCTCTTACACACTCATTCAGGTTTCTTGATATATCAACGTCTTGTTCTTCTTTGTTGTCAATTATCGGCCTATCTCTCACTGAGTTTTCTTCCTCGATGGCTTCTATCATTTTCTCTATGTTGTTCAGTGTCCCCTTTTCATGAGGGTCATCCTCAACTCCATTGGTCCACAATAGTCCTCTTTTCTCTAAGAGCTCCTCATTATGTAAGTCAAGGTTTTTTTTACTAAAAAAAGAATTGGTTGTTGAAGAAGGCTACATCTTTTGTGGGTGCATTTTCTGACTTTTTAGATCAAAGACAAGATACTTTTTTTGACCATTTGGGTAACCAATAAAAATGCATGGCCTTCATTTTTCATCAAATTTATCCTTGTGTTGATAATTATTATGTGCATATGCCAAGTAGCCGAAAACTCTTAGGTGATTGTACATTGGCTCTTTGCCAAACAAGAGCTCAAATGGTGTTTTGCCCTTTTATCATTTTTGAGGGCATTATATTGATCAAGTTTGTTGTTGTAAGCACACATTCTCCCCAAAACCTTGTTGATAGCTCTGCTTCAAAACCTTAATGCTCTTGCTGTTTTAAGTATGTGTTGATGCTTTTTACCACCTCATTCTGTTGTGATGTGTTGGTGCAAGAGGATTGCAATTGAATTCCATGTTGCTAGTAATATTCCATCATATAGTGTAACTGAAACTTCACTCCATTGTTCTATCTTATTTGTTTGGCCATTTTTTCCAAATTTTATTTTCTACTATGTTGCAAAAGGTCATGAGATAATGACTCACTTCTAAATTTTGCTTCACCAGGCATACCCAAAACCCTATCCTAAAATCATCCATTATTGTGAGAAAATAATGAGCACCTATTAGCGAAGCACTTTTGTATGCTCCTCATATGTCATAATGAATTAACTCAAAATAAGAATTTGACTTTATTTGACAATTGAGGAAAGGAAGCTTGGTCTGTTTGGCTATCATACAAGAATCAAAGTGGCTCAAACTCTCTAAAATTCTACTTGGCAATGATTGTATATGTTGGATCTTTCTTACTAGTGTATGTTCGAGCCTCCTATGCCAAAGCACCAATGGCGCACCTTTGCTTCCTAACATAGCTATCGTTCTACTTCGCACCAATTTTAGGTAGTATAAGCTTCCACAGTTTGTACCAACTCCAATTAGAGTCCTCGAAGGTGAGTCTTGTATGACATAAAAGTCTGACAAAAAGGTAAGTGCACAGTTTTATTCCTTTGTCAATTTGTTAACAGATAACAAATTGCATTTAAAATTTAGGATATATATAGCACATCTTTCAGTCTTAGCCTGTGCAATTTTGCTTCCCCTATATCTTTTACTAGCATGCTTTCTCCATTGGGTATTCTAACGCTGAGACTTTGATGTTTGCCTTTTTGGCCTTTAAGTATACTTTCATCACAAGTGATGCGTTCTATTATTCCGGAGTCGATTATCCAAGGTCTATTAAAAAGAGTCTTACTAGCTATATTGTAGCTGGTTGTCTGTCTTGATAAGTCACCTTTGTTGTATCTGGCTCATTACTTAGATATTGAATCATCCTCTTATATTGTGCTTTTGTTAGTCTTGGGATAGGGCTCACCTCTTGCCACACCTTAGCTTCAACTTATACAGCCTTTGGCTTGGTTTTTTTCCTCTGATTGCCTCATTTTCCACTCGTGTTCTAGCCAGATGGATAACTTTTGATCTCAAAGCAATCTTCCTTAATGTGGCCCAATTTATTACAATGTGTGCATCTTGGAATTTTTCCCTTTTCAAATTGTGCATCATTCCTACGAGAGCTTGATGTTTGGAATGCAACTACTTCCACCTGTGTTTTTCAGTTGGCTAAAACCATCATTTGCCGCGTATTCTGTTTATGCTAAGTATCTGCATTTTAATTGTTGCGTATGTATCGTGAAGGCCCATAAGAAAATCATAGAGTTGCCATTTTCCTTTTATTGTGTAATTGTTGCATTCGCACTTCGGTCATGGTGCAATCGACTACCCTTCTTATCAGAATCCTTTCAATTTCATGTAGTATGCCGAAACCGACATATCACTTTGCCATATAAGTGTCATTGCTCGTTTGATCTTATACACTCATGGGCATTCCCTTTGTCGAACCTTTCTTCCAAGTTACTCCAGATCTTGTGGCTTGTTCACATGTATCTGACACTGTTTTTAACGTCTTTGTCCAATGCATTCTTCAGCCACCCCCCATTGACCATTGCATTGCACCTCATCCAGTTCATCAAATCTTGTTAGTCTTATGGAAGCATAGGTATTGTGCTGTCCATAAATTTGATCTTATTTTTGCCAAACAGTGCATTACTCATGTCATTCACCCATTCTCCATAGTTGCTATCATTTAGCAATTCACTAACATAGACTTGGCCAGGGTTGTTCGATGCATGAATGTAATATGAAGACATTACATACACGATATTCTACTGGTCTTGCATGAGCATGACCTCTTTGCCATTAACCTTTCTTAATTGTGTCTTCATTAGACATGGTGTAATAATAGGTGGGTTTAGGTGTTTTAGGGGTTTGGGTATCAAATTGTCTGCTCTAATACCATGAAAGATTTCTTTGCTGTGCAATTTTGATTAGTTTTCATTCAAAAATTTATACAAACTTTACATACATAGAAAATTGAAAGGGAATCTTATTAAAGAGAGAAAAGGAAACTACAATTCCTAATTTTCCTACATATTTATGTATGCATGAATGCTGGTATGATTTCATCCCATTAACTTGATCCTTTTCTTCAATCTCTGTCTTTCTTGCTCTGTCCTCTAGTCGCTTGCTTTGCCACTCCAACGGCCCAACATCTAGTGTCTTCCCCTTCCAATTGCCTACCTTGCTACTTATGTGGCCCATGTTTCGGCCGTCTTCCCTCCTCTACTGCCTGCCTAACCCTTATCGGCCTCTCCTAATTTGTCATAAATAAATCCACTTTTTTTTTCTGCTATTTGATTTTTGCCTCTTCTAATTTTTTATTACATAGTTTAACCTTTAATTGGATTACTTGACTGAAGCAGTAGACCTCCCAATCCACTTAGCTAGTTTTACCTCCCAATCTTCTTCAGACTCTATTCCTTAAACTAGTCCTCGACACCATCTTTAACTGGTTTTGATTTTTATTTTCCATATTCAACAGATGGTGTGCAAAATCAATACTCTGATATGGCAGAACAATGAATGATTTATTTTTTTGTTCTTTCTCTTGCTTCTACAGTGGTGAAGCTTCATTAGATCATTACATGATTAAGATGGGTTAGAATTACCACTTCATCTTCTGATCTCCACTGGTTAATTTTTAATTAATTCTTGATTTCTTTACTACATATGGGTTGTGTGATCACCTAAGATTCTACAATATTTCTAATGGTCAACTTCAATTTTGAGCCAATTACTTCTCAATTTCTTGACTACATATAGGTTGTTTGATCACCTAATATCATTTAAAATTTATGTGAGATATTCTTGCAAGGAGCAATTCAAGAACAAGCAAGGGGAACAATTCTAGACACCTTCAATGAGATTCAAGAAAGACATGATGTTGTTAGCCTATGAAGGACTTGAAGAAGAATCTCAATTTCCTTGATGAGAAAATTCAGGCTTTTCCACATAATGAGAGTTAAAATTGTGAAAAATGCAAAAGAGATCATCCAAATTACAATATATTGGCATTTCAATCCAAAACATATATGAAATGTTTAGGTGGAGATTGACAAAAAAGCTTAAGTGTTCCTATTTAGTGAAGTTTGAGGCTTATGTGTGCTAAGTCAACATTTGAAAGGCTATTTATCTGTTTTGATTAATAAAGGATGGAATATAAAGATGTTAAGGGGTGAGTTTGGGCTGGATTTAGCTATTACAAATCTCTCCAAAAAAATAATCAAGTTGAAATAGTACTCGTCTTATGAGTGTTCAGGTATTGCCCTCCAACCTATTTAAGTCATATGTTTAATCTTTAAAGACTTCTTATATATATATTTTCAAAAGAATATGTATATTTATGATTAATTAATAACTAAAAAAATTCATAAATTGAAGCAATACCCCCATTCATCCCCAAAAAGGATGAAACATATTTTTTTAGTCATCCTAAAAAGGAGAAATTATTTTTTTAGAAAGTTTCTAACATCTAATCTACCTTATTACTTTCATTTAAACATTTTCTGTACAAAACCCCAAAAAAATCTTTTCTTTTTTAATCTTCATTAAAACTCTCACTATACAAAAGACAAAACCCCAAAAACATACTTCCTCTGTCCCAATTTACTTGAAACGTATTCCTTTTTGGGAAGTCCCAAAAGGTTGAAACGTTTCCTCTTTTGGAAAAGTTTAAACAATTAAAGTATCATTTTACACAAAACTCAATAAAGACTTTTTTTTTTAATCTTCACTCAATTTCTCACTGCACAAAACCCAAAAAAAAAATCTTTTATTTTTTAATCATTATTTAAATTTTTACTATATAAAAAAATAACACAAATTACATACACCTTAATCTCCGTGCCCAGACCAATGTTTCAACTAAAATGGGACGGACGGAGATAGTATTTTTTTTACTCATTATTGAAACTATTAACACACATTACCAAAAAGGAATGTTTTTTAATTTTAGTTTCAGGGTGCAAAAATAGAAAAGAATATCATAAACTACATGCACCTTAGTCTATATACACAAAGAAATAAAGGATATAGAGGGAGTATATGATTAATTATGTTAAATTATAATTTTATTTTAAAATAAAATTGTATTTTAAATATAAAATGCACTAATTTCAGGGGGATGTGAATAGGGTTAGGTAAGATCAATTAAACTAGTAAGTGGTACACTTTATATGGCTTTGCAGTTAGAATCAGGTTTAGGTTTGCATAGCTGGGTTCAGTGAAAATAGGGGCAGGTCGGGTATTTTTTGACAAATGGGAGGAGAATAGCAAAAGAGAGAGAATGGAAGAGATGAGTTATTTTAGAATAAGAAGAATGCAAAACTAACGAATAAGCCACTAAATTTTTTGAGTTGGCTCGATTTAGTCACTAATATTTTTTTTTTCAAATAAATCACTAATGTTTTAAAATTAGCCCCAAATAGGCCATTGGTCATTAACTTGCCAACTATTTTGTTTCAAAATGGAGAATATTCCATTAAATGAGGATGTTGTGGCAAAAAATCTACCATTTTAGTTCTTAAACTTTTTTAAAATTTCTATATCAGTCCATAATTTTACATTTTTCATGCATATGAACATAAATCGCCTCTGCCGTCGCACCCGTCTCCGCCTATCACACCCACCTCTGATGGCGAAATCAGAATAAAATCAAACACGAAATGGAATAAGAAAATCTAGAATCAAATCAAAAGAGAATAAAAATATAAAATAAACGATTTGTTACCCAGAACAAACAAATTGGATTACAAGAGTTATATAACCAGAACAATTGAATTCGTTATTCAGTGATGAAGAAACGAAATCAAAGTTAATCAATAAAGAAGCCGATGAATTAGAGGGGAAGCAAATTGAACTCGTGATTTGGTGAGACAATCTAGAGAATAAGTGTAGAGAGGCTTGAGCAGCAAGGAGAGGGCAGAGATAGAGCGTTGAGTAGCGAGGAGACGCAGAGAGAGGTAAGGAGGACAAAATGTGGGGAGGAGGGCGGAGGAGTGAAAGATGTAAAAAATTTTAACAGAAATAGAAAAGTTAGCAAAGTTTTAGGACTAAAAATTAATTAATCTTAATAGTAGTGGGCAATTTGGACTAACTCAGTAATTTTAGTAGTTTATTTGGCCGAAAAAAACATTAGTGGGTGAATTGGGCTAACTGAAAAATTTAGTGGTTTATTTGTTATTTTTGCCTAAAAAGAAAGAAGAAAAACTTTATAACGGAGGAAGTAAGTCCTCAACCTAGCGTCCCAGGAATCGATTGCAACGTAATTGGTGACAACGTAATTGGTGACAAACAAACAAGTTCTAGACTCATCAGTTTCTCGCTGTAAGGAATGGGTTGGGTGTGGAGAGACGAACAGGACGATGCCGTTCAATCGGCCGCTCGCGATGGCGACCAGTGCTCGACGCGGAAGGTGGTCAGGTCGCAGTGCAAGACGGAAGAAGTCGAGCGCGGGAAATTCGTCCGCAAGTGCGAGAAAACTGAAGAGGTCCTTCGAGACTGCCTCGGCAAGTAAGCCATTCCAATTCCAATTCTCTTCGAATTACTCATTCGATTTGATTTTCTTTCCTTTGGCCAGGGTTTCGTAATTATTGCTGGTTGATTAATTATGTTTTGGTTCGGATTCTGCATCTATATATCTGTCCGTTTTCGCCGATTTGGGTACGGGAGAAGTTGGGACTCGTCTCAACTTTTTATTGGATTTGGTGACATGATTACTTAATCCTGGTAACGGGAGGGGAAAACAGGTCCGGGTTCAGGTAGGGACTTTCGGCTTAGTTTTCATGCATTGAAATCTCGACATAGGTTCCTTCTCCTCTCCAATTTAAGAGCTTGATTGACCAACTGATTCAAATAGCTTATTGTTCGTTAAGGGAAAATGATACTCCTTTTGACCAAAGAAGAATGACATTCCCCCTTTTCATAGTTTAAGGATGTAGCATATGGAGATGTTTCACTTTCACTCACTTATTTCACTGCATATATGTTGTAGTCGGTAGTTTATGGATCATGGGTGGAGTTTGAAAAATGTAGTACCAATATGTATTTTCTTTCGGGTAATTTGTAGTTATTTTTTAATTCCTGGCATGCCATGTAAAATTGTTTGGTTACTGGACTTTTATCATGTTTGTTTTTAAAGCCCTATATTGTGTCTTTCTTTCATACTAGGTAGCAAAGCTGCAAATCAATAGAGTAATAGGTAATGATTAGATATTGAGGTAGGATGTGTACCGTCAATTGAATGCTTACTCTCAATAGGGTGGAAGCAAAAGCTTTGATATGTCTTGGAAGAATTAGATAATTGAGGTTTGTTAGTGGATAATTTTGGATCTTGTGATTTCATTTTCTTTTGATTTTGAATGATGGGATAACAAGAATATTGGGGGAAGAAGCTCCTCATCCATAATACTAGTATTTTAGTACAATGGTGTTTAACATCCTATGTCATTACCTATCAAAAGAAATCCCCATGCCATTACGCTGTTGATTTTGGGGATGAATATAGATGGCTTTTCTTGCTTTTGTTCCTGTTGGGCCAGGGAGTCTTGCGGACTAGCTATGACACTTATTCACCTGATCAGTGTTTGGTAAAAGTTTCATTCAGTTTTCTGAACTGGCAATCTTTTAGAATTGGTTTCCCTTCATATTGTTATATCTGCAAATAGCATGAATGGAGAGAAAATTTGATCAACAGAGGAAAAAGGATAGTCTAATTGTTCCAACTAATCTTTTGCTCTGCTAGATGTAGATACTACTAGGGATTTTGTTCTAAGTTCCAATCCTTGGACTGGACAAACTACAATTTTGATTTGGAAGGTCTAAACATCAAGGATGCTTTCAAACTAATGCCTCTCTTCTTTCATTCTACCAACTTAGAATTACTTTATTTGCTATAAAAGAGCCTACTGATTTATTCTTTTTGGAAATTCGTCCCTACTAAAGGCCTTCTCTGGGGAATAATATTAAGTAGAGTTTGACAAAGAGGATCATCTGCATGGATATCATCTACTTTCACAAAGCCATATGCTTTGGAAAAAGCTTGTACAGTTTGGGAAGGAATTCTGGTTGATCAGAAAAAGGAATCTACTTCAGCTGACATGTGTTTGAGTAAAAGCAATGTGATTCCCAAATCATGCTACATAGAAATCATGTTAGCAATTGTAATACAAACTCTTATAAGGTGAAAATAATTCCAATGTAAGTTGCATAGTTTGAGATTATGAGTTGCTGAGTGGGAAAGAAAGGAAGAGAGATGAGACAACGAATTACTCAGTTTTGCATCAAAAGGTTATCATTTGAGCTCGTGTCATATCTCTCATGCTGGAAGTGACCGTTTAATGCATGAGGTTATTGGGAGTAACCATTTTCGGGCAAAGAATGACTTCTTGGTTAAGCTTCCAAGGTAAAGAATGGCTTCTGAGAAGGAAGAATGGAGTTGAAGCATGAATTGCTAGTGAACATTGGATATGCTTTCCTTGGTTTTGGTAGAAGGTGGTAAACCTTAGCTACTGTTTGGAATTGCTATCATTTCTGTAGGAAATGTGAATGAGAGAACTAACTTTGCTTTAAAAGAAGTAAGTAACCTGACTCTGGCAATATTTGAGTCCATCATATACATTGCTTTCTGATTTTCAGTATACTCTTTTCCAGATTGATGGACAAGTGCAGGATCATTCCGTTTGAATCTAATGTGCAGGCCTTGCATTTTCTTGGCTTTGAATTGAATACTGCATGGATCAATTTAGTTGATTTGGTGATTTATAAATTGTTCTGGATGTTTTAGGCCTACTGAAGTGGTGGAATCCATCAGGGAGTACACTGAGGAGGATGTGACAGACCAGGTGGTTAAGGGGAGTGTTTCCTCAGGATCACTTGAGAAAAATCCGTTTGAATTCCCTGGACTACATAGCGACATTGAAGCTATTGAGCGTCACTTCTTCAGTGGGATTCATCGCTTCTTTGACGCAGCTGAGGATATGAAGAACGGTTTGTTTGGTGCGTTTGGGGAATTTAATGGAAGAGAGGCCCCGTCATTTCCCGATAGGAGGCGAGGGACGGGCATCAGAGCCCATCCTCAAAAGGAAACCCCTCCGAAACAAGAGTCTGGCTGTATTGATCTGTCGGGTATGGCCAGAGATGTTTGATTTGGTGCTCCGGGTATTCAGCAATTACGGATTTTCTACTGCCCTCCTTGTTGTCTGCATAATGTAATTTATAGTGCTCTGTGTCGACGGGAATACCATATTAGTCGATATATGCAGGACTATAGCTTTTTTCCCCAATTTGTACGCCTTGGCTTGTAATTGAGTTCAGTCTCAGAATATTTATGTTAATCGGATCGTAAGTGCATAAGCCCCCAGCAAGTTGGCATTAATTGAACCTTTTTTCTTGGCCCGCTTGTATTGAGCATGGAGCTGAAACATTGTCGTCATTTGCTACCTGATGTGGCCCCTCCCCATTGTTGCACGGGGCGGCCCAGCCAGCCTGCCATGACAAACACATCATCATCATCGCCACGAATCGAGGAGAGCAGAGCAGATTGCGAATCATGCAGGCAACCCGCCTAAGCCGAACCAATGAACAAACCAATCTGCATCTAGCCGCACCCAGGTCTGCTGGCCAAGCGAGGAGCCAGAATATGAGCTTAGAGGGATGAAAGCGTCGCGTGAGTAGGTTGTTAATATCTATAAATTTACAATCAATGATAAAAAATATTAAATAATATTATATATAAACACATGAAATTTGATAGTTTATAATAATTAAATTTATTTTAAAAGTTTATAACTTAAAATTTAATAGATAGTTTAAATATATAAACACATGGAATTTGAAAGTTTACAATAATTAAGTTTAATTAAAAAATTTAATTTGAAATTAGTAGTTTTTTTTTCATGAATAAAACAAGTTCAGTTTATAGAGTAAAAATGGTTATTTGAATTTTCTATTAATTATTAAAAAAATTATTATAAAAATTAAATTTATTATATAACAATTACTAGATAGTTCAAATTATGATATAAAAAATTGTTATTAGACAAATACTTTGAATCAACAAATTTCATGTAATGGAACTAAAATAAAGCATTTTTAATAGATTTATGATTAAAATAAAATGTTTTTAATACATTTAGAATCAAAACAAAATGTTTAATAATTTAGAGACTAAAATGAAATAATAATTAAAGATTATGGATTATCATGCAATTTTTTTAATAAGAAAATGAAAGATTGTATTCTGAGACCTTAAAAGGATAAAAGATACCAGAGCCCCTTATTAATTATAAAATTTACAGATACATACCTAATTTTAATTTTTCTACAATTTTATCACATATTCAACAACCCAATAAAAACTTTTAAAATTCGAGGGCGGCTGCACCTTCCACCCCCTAAGAAGCTACGCCCCTGCTTCTGGCCGAAGAGAATCACAGGAAAAGGCCGTCGTCTGGTTCACGTCTACAAAGACACGTCATCAAACACACGATGGTTGTGTTTGGTAGTCGACCGCACGTTTTGTTGGACCATATCACTTGTCTTTCTAGCAAGCTGGACGATCGAGTAGGACTGCTAAGATGAGAATAATTTTAATTAATTAGGCTACCAAATATTGGCTCTTGGCTGGAGCGGGCTGGGAACTATCCCTCAAAATATTCTACAACTGCTAGGGCGCTATCCTCGAAACAACTTCGTGTTAAGTACTTAATTAAGTAAGTAAGTCTGAGTGTCCAATATCTTTCTTTAATTTCTTTTTGAAAAAAAAAAAACAAGAAAAAATCAACCAGTATGCGTAATGCAGATTGCCAAGTAAACTTCTGGTCATCAAACAAACGTGTTTCTTCCCCTTCCCCTTCCCCTCCTTTTTTTTTTAATGGACCACAGAAACGTGTTTCTTAATCGCTAAGCCAGTTTTTTTCCATCCTTACCCGGTCACTTGATCCACTTGACCGGCCCGGCTGCTGACGGCTGCATGTGATTTCCCGACATATTTATGGACCGGCTCATCACTTACACCAAACTATGTAAAATCCGCAAACTTGGCATTTTCTCCACTTCCCTTTCCCTTAAAGAATTGGTTGTTTTACAAAAGTTCTGATAATGAAGATTCCTGGAAGTTTAAGATACATAGACCCTTTTTCTTTAAACAACCTATGATTATTATATTGATTACCATTTCAAATCCCACGTGGCTTAATAAAGGAATTATTGAAATTTTATATTGTCGTAAAGTCCTTTAACTTGTTATCAATTTATTTTAAGTTGGATACTTTAACGTACGAAAATCTCAATTAGTTAGCTTGAATATCTTATATTACAAATTGTATAATTATATATACATCTTAATCTAGTAACACAGCGACCATATAAAATTCATAGACTATTAATTTTTGAATGTTAGTTAATGTTATTATGCTGTAAATCAATACCCAAGAACGTAAAAATATATGACGCTCTGCATTTACATCAAACAGTGTAATCGTCAAGAGGTAAAATATTTGGCAAGACAGTAACCAGATTAAATCTCAAAATAACATACATAAAAATGATTCGTTTCCATAGAAGGTATGTATTATAATCATGAGGTGGTCATAAATCAAGATAGTTTCTACATTCATCTTGAAAATGGCATGGTGAAAGTCAAATTTTTTTATTTGTGAAATATTTGGGCTAGCAATTGGTAGTCTAATATAGAATATGTACCAAGTGTATGTAAAAAAATTAAAGGGAATAAATACTTGAAATCTCGAGAGCAGAAAGAGGGAATATATAATATAGCTAAATAAAACAACAGAAAACGAAAATACGCGGGAAACGTTGAGCCGTTAAGTGAGAAGGATGGTTTGGTAAACGGAGCCAGCTGTAAATGCAACGGAAAGTAAGAATCGAAAAATCTGGACTGGAACGCGTCAGCGCGTACCTATTTGAAGCTTTCCAACGGAAAAAACCTGCCTCTCTTTCCTCCTCCCCCTGTTTTTTCCCTCGTCTCGTCTCGTCTCGTCTTCCCTCGTGCCGGACGAACGAGGGAAGGCAAATACCAACGCGCTTTTTCTCTTCCTTTTTTTTTTTTTTTTCTCGAACCCTAATCGCTCCGATTAGACCCAGTAAATGATACTTGTTTATGCTGTCAAATCAATCTTCCCCTGATTCCATCCGGCAATTTAGATTTTTTATGCTACTGGGTCTCCCCAATTTCTTTCTACTCTGTCTTTCAATCATCAATTCCACTTCCTTTCCTCTCTTGCTAATTTTTTTGGGATTCAAGGATTTGAAAAGTTCCTTGCTTTGCATTTGGGTATCTGTCTGACCCTGTGTCCATATAGCTGGACCAAGTTCCGTTCGGTTCCCATTAATTGCTTTGAGTTGTTAATTGCTGGGTAAGATTTCATTTGTTAGAGGGAAACGAGATGGATTATTTATAGCACTTTCTGTACAATGCTGGATTTTAGATTTATGAAGCGGACAGATTTGTGTATATAGAATAGATTTGATTACAGGAAGATAGACCTGACCAGTTTAGTGTGGTCAGTTACTGATGGGGAACAATTGTGCTGGATCAAGGGCTTCGAACGATGGGTTGTTTCAATCAATCACGAACTCGCTTTGGTGTCCTAAAGATTCAGCTTTTGGTTATCACTCTAGCAAAGGCTTTAGCAGCGGTGATAAGGCTGTGAAGAAAGAGGCAGAAGCTCCTCCGGATGTTCAGAACAGGCCCCCGGAGCAGGTCAAGATTGTGAAGGGAGAGGGAAAGCCTCATCACCCAGGAGAGCCTCAGGTAGAGATCAAGGTGAAACAGCAATCTTCGCGTCAGGCCTCAAGACTAAGCTCCAGACATTCGCAAATGAGTCAGAAGCCTCGAAAGGCTGATAAGGTCAAGAGAGTGTCAACCGCAGGGCTAAAGGCTGACTCAGTGTTGCAGTCGAAAACAGGTCATTTGAAGGAGTACTTTAACTTGGGGGACAAGTTAGGGCACGGGCAATTTGGAACAACGTTTCTTTGTGTCGAGAAAAGCACCGGGAAACAGTATGCCTGCAAATCAATTGCTAAACGGAAGCTTATAACAGATGATGATGTTGATGATGTGAGGAGGGAAATCCAGATACTTCATCATCTGTCTGGCCAACGTAGTATTGTTCCGATAAAAGGAGCGTATGAGGATTCTGTTGCAGTCCATGTTGTCATGGAGTTATGTGAAGGCGGTGAATTGTTTGATAGGATTGTCGATAGAGGGCACTATACCGAAAGGAAGGCTGCGCAGTTGGCCCGAACTATAGTTGGTGTTATAGAAACCTGCCACGCCATGGGAGTCATGCATAGGGATCTTAAGCCTGAGAATTTTCTTTTCGTGAACAAAGAAGAGGATTCACCCCTCAAAGCAATAGATTTTGGATTATCAATATTCTTCAAGCCTGGTATGTCCATCATCGTTTCAGTTCATCAATATGAATGTTTTCTTTCATTGTTTGATATCTTATCATATCTATTTAGTTATGCCCTTTAGCAACTTGAAGCAAATCCTCGAAGAATCTCTAACAGACCTGGTAGCGGTTTTATTACATTTTTCTTACAACAGACGATGCATTGTGATTTAAATGTTTAGACAATTTCTTGTGGTCATCCAGGATAGTCTTGTTTGAGACTTAAAGGAATGGGTTTTCCATCTTGGCTCTAAGTCTCAAGCTGCGAAGATGCTTCCAACACATTGATAAAAGGGGCTTGATTTGCCAAAATATTACCAAGATGTTTATACACGCTGTGCGACCTGGATTACTTATATTGGCTAGAGTAGTTTACTAATGAGATTCCACCTTTATTTATGGAGCACTTACATGGTACATTACATTTTAGTTTCCTGTCTGCTTGATAAACTGCATAATGTAGGAATTAGAAATTTACTGAGGACTTGTTAGTTAGCTGTCATGTAGGAGAAATTTTAAAAGTGCCAGTTATCTCTTCTATGTGTTGTCTCAATGACTTTCCAAATTTTAGGGGATATCTTCACGGATGTGGTTGGAAGCCCATATTATGTTGCACCAGAGGTTTTGGGGAAGCGATATGGCCCGGAAGCAGATGTCTGGAGTGCAGGGGTGATAATTTACATACTATTGAGTGGAGTTCCTCCATTTTGGGGAGGTATGAAGTTTGAGATTGTCATTCATTAACAAATTTAGACTAATAGATCTTTTGGAAAATCACGTAGTTTGGAAATTGGCATCTTCTCATGGGGCCTTATATGTTTGTGTAGAAACTGAAGAAGAGATATTTCAAGAGGTCTTGCATGGTAAACTTGACTTCACTTCAGATCCTTGGCCTCACATTTCTCATGATGCGAAGGATCTAGTTAAGAAGATGCTTGTAAGAGACCCGAAAAGGCGGATAACAGCGCATGAAGTTTTATGTGAGTGCTTGTTTCCCAAACTTTATATTCATCTAAGGAATTAGTGAAAAAGCAGCAGTGTTTCTTCACACTGATACTAACATCCTGCTACTTTTATTTGTAGGTCACCCCTGGGTTCAGGAAGACGGAGTGGCTCCGGACAAGCCTCTTGACTCTGCTGTGTTAATTCGCTTGAAACAGTTTTCTGCCATGAATAAGCTTAAAAAGATGGCCCTGAGGGTAAGATCTTATTATCATATCATAGCCAAGACTCCCTGCAATTGAAGGTCTCCAAAACTTCTGAATTCTTGGATTCCCCCTTCTCTGGTGCTGAACTGGATGTACTCTACCAGTATGTCAATCCATTTTGCCTCACAAGCCTTTGGAACCTGTAGGTAATTGCACAGAGACTTTCTGAAGACGAAATCGCAGGGCTGAGAGAGTTGTTCAAGATGATAGACTTGGACAATAGTGGTCAAATCACTTTCGACGAACTAAAAGTCGGACTGAAAAGATTTGGTGCCAATATTGATGAGTCCGAAATTCATGATCTAATGCAGGCGGTAAGTGGCATCGTTGAACTCCTCTCATGAAGGGCATAGCAACTCATAGTTCAATTACACATGAATGCCACTTTGCTAGTATTGCATCAGGGGGCTTCTACTGTCATGATAATAATTCATGCTTCACTGCTCATGATGCTTAAGCTATCCGATCGTTATGTTTATCCCGAACTGAATTTGCAGGCAGACATTGACAGAAGTGGTACAATTGACTATGAGGAGTTCATAGCTGCAACTCTGCACCTGAACAAGGTTGTGAGGGAGGATCATCTATTTGCAGCCTTCTCATACTTTGACAAAGATGGCAGCGGTTATATCACCCAAGATGAGCTGCAACAGGCCTGTGAGGAGTTCGGGATAGAGGACATTCGCTTGGAGGAAATGATCCGAGAAGTTGACCAAGACAATGTAAGCACCTAGCTAGCTATATTCTTTATCAATCTACTCTAAAGTTGAGAAGAATATGCATGAACAATACATTAATTCATAGTTTATATAAAACTAACCGTGCTCTATATATGTACAAGCAACTGATAGGAAACATTTGTGACTGTGTTTGGCCAGGACGGACGGATAGATTATGACGAATTTGTGGCGATGATGCAAAAAGGGAACGCTGAATTGGGTAAGAAAGGGCAGAAGGGTAGAAGTTTTAACTTTCGTGTTAGGGTGCCTGTTTGTTGATACATACGTACTTTAAGCAGGTTTTTCTTTGATTCTCCTTCTTCTTCTTCATAGAATCAAGAGTTTTAGCAAGCGAATGGATCAAAATTGTAAATACAAAGTCCCCTTTTTTCCGAGTGACCAGGTGTTTGAACTCCCACAAGTTATTGGTTTCCTTCCCACAAGGAGTTGCTCGGATGGTTTGGCTGCATATCTCAATATACTGCACAGTTTGGCGCTTCCGTTTGATGAACATACAGTCCGAGGTCAGAGTAAAAAATAAAAATTATAAAAAATAATGGATTTTAACAAAATAAAATAGCCTAAGAATATTTTTGAAAATTTAGAAGTCTGGACTTTAGGAAAAAAAATGGTATATACAAAAGTAATCACTTTTAATTTATTGTTTTTGAAGGTCACTTGTGTGAGTGTATAGTGGACGATACCAATTTTTTGAGACCTTAAGCATCTTCATTTGCAGATTTTTAATTATTCATAAGTTTACGCCGCATTTTGCATATGTGCTAAAAAAAAAGGTACATTTTTTTGAAAACTAATGAAGTTGGGAAATTATATTATATTATATTATTTTATTTTAATTGAACCGATAATGATTTTCCTGAGTTTATAAATATGTGATTAATCTTTGAAGCGATAAAAAACTATTAAATGGATATCCGTTACTTTAGATAGACAAAAACAATATACTCCCACTGAGGATTAAAGTTGAATTTGACTTCCAACGGTAGGACCAAATTGCACAATTTTCAAAAGTTTGAGGGCAGAAATTGGCTGATTTGGAGTTAAAAGACTTACTAGTGCAATTTGTCCAAGTTCGAGTGCGGGTTAATTGCATCCATTGCCCATAACCTTAAAACCTTATATAAAAAGACCTCAACTTTAATTTTTTATTATATTTTAGACATTTTAAGAATAAAAAACATTAAAATTGATGAAACTAGCCACATGACACGTCAAGATGGACTATTTGTCATAATTGCACTGATGTAGAAAAGGAAGAAAACCGGAATAACAGGAAAAACAACAGTTTAGGTCCCTAATTTTTTGCTTCCTTCCACCAAAAACCTAACTTTTTATCAACTGGCGCAGTCATCCCTCGACTATCGCTCCCCCTGCCTGATGCCATTCTAGCCACCAGCCCTGGCATCGCTAACGATCCTAGCCCGTTGTCCCTGCTTCGCCCACAAGCCGCCTTACCTTTTCCCTGCGACCACACAGGAAGGTGGCGCAATGGACCGTCCGCCCTCCACCTTTCCCCGTCATCATCGAGCCCCATACCCATGTCAGGTCCATTAGGGTTTTTTTACTATTCGGGCCAAGGGAAGTGACAACGGAATTAGGCGGCAATTTTGACAACGGAATTAGGCAGCAATTTTTCTTACTCCTCCAACGCTGCTTCAAATGGGTCCTTCGATTGCATCATCTTCTTATTTGGAACAAGAGCACACCGAATAATCTGATTGTGTCCTGGAAACCTTAGAAGCACCAATTTAGAAATTTTGAAGCCAAATCGATAGATTCCATGAATTGTTTTCTTTTCTAGATGGCTGGGAGATTGAGGTCGCTGATGTGGTTTGAATTCTTTTCTTCGCTACAAGCGACTGGCAGAAGGGCAGATGGTGAAGGAGATTCGCGGACGGCAGGAGGGGCACCGGGAAGAGGTAGCAGAGAGGCAGGAGGAAAAAGGAAAAAAGGGCCGGCAGAAGAGGCTGCCAGTGATGCGTTTTCTTTCCTTTTTTCTATTATTTTCCTTTTTTTTTTGTTAGTTTTCTTCCTTTCTACGTCATCATCAGTATTTAATTATTGTGCCACCATAAGAAATTATTGTATGCGATGTGCATATTTATGTCAATTTTAACACTTTTTATCTTAAAAAATATTTAAATTAAATAAAAAATTAAAATTAAGATTTTTTTATGTAAGATTTTGATATTAAAATTCAATATAAGACAATAATAAAAGAATAGGGTCATGGCTACAAATAACCGTGCACTCAGCCTTAAAATTTCTTTCTACTGTCCAAGCTCCAAAGGTCGACAGTAGCTTGGGCTCTGTGAGAGAGACTATAACCCACGACGAAATTTCCCCCTACAAACCCGGATGCGAGGATGTGCTTTTTGAAAGAAAAAAAAAATTAATCCACCTCGCATGTATTGTTGGACAGAAATTTGCTTTTATTTTCTTCCACCTTTCGCTGTTCTTTTAGTTTAACTTTCTATTCTGTCAACTAGCCAAACGAAAAAGAAAGAAAGAAAGAAAAACCCCTCCTCATACATATGTAAGACAATAAACCATTTAAAGGAAAAAAAACACATTATTGAAGTGATACAAAAAAAAATCCACCTCACATGTACTGTTGGATAGAAATTTGCTTTATTTTCTTCTATCTTTTGATGTTCTCCTAGTTTAACTTTCAATTCTGTCAACCAGCCAAACGAGAAAAAAAAAAAGGAAAAAAAAAATAAATAAAAACCCCTCTCCATACTTATGTAAGACAACAAAACCAATTTAAAATTAAAAAAAAACACATTACTGAAGTGATTGTTAAGTAAAGACACTTTCTCTTTTTTTTCAGGCACTTAGAATTATAAATCTACCCTAAATCCCATCCCACCTCACTCAACTTAAGCCTACCAATTTATAATAAAGAGGAGAAACCTCTTGCATAAGATAAAATTTAAATTTTGACATATTATAAGAAATTGTTGGTATCATATCAATTTGTCAAAAGGTTATTAGCAGCAGAGATACTATTAATTTCAAATGACATTCATTCTAAAAAATGGAAATTAATTCTTTTTAAAAAAAAATTAGATACAATCCGGAAGTTTTCATTTAGTAAAGGCATCAGTTAGGTACGAAGCTTTGAGTTGAGATATCCAAATGACAAAAGATAGTTAGTTTTGGTTAGAAAAACTCAACTGAAATCAATAGGAGTATAATAAATTAGCGGTTTAGGAGATAATTTTGCATGATATTTTTTAAAAAATTAAATATAATAATTATTAGAAATGATTTTTTGATATGGTAATTATCTAAACAATCAACATTGTACTAATTATCAAAAAGAATTTTGGTATACTAATTATCAAAATAATAAATATGGTAACTTTTTTTTTGTCGGAAAATTTCGTATGTATATTACTACTAAAATTTCTCTTTTACATCAAAATAGTTAGGCATACCCAACTTGAGATCAGGATCTTCCATCAACTCTTTCATCCACTAAGATTTACGGTTCTTGAGTTTGAAAACCTATTGATATGAATAAAATATGATAATTACCTAAAAAAGATATTATTGAATTTTCCTTTTTTGCTTCAAATAATCATATATTGGGAGAGTTTCATTAGAGTTTTTAAGAAAAGGTTTATTTCATAAAATAGGAACTTAGTTTAGTTTAATAGGAACTCAATTACATATATCAGCATCTCAATCTCGTATATAAGAACCCAGTTTTAGTTTTGTACATCAAAATCTCAAATTTATATAGTAGAAACTCCGCACTTAAATAATAGGAACCTCATTTCGTATAATAAGAATTCCACATTTATACAATAGAAAATCAATTTCTTATATCAGCTTATCAATTTCATATCATAGCAATTCATTTTCATACATCAATATCTTAATTTCATATAATAGAAACTCAATTTTCATATACTAGCAACCCAATTTTATGCAATAGTAACCCGATTTTGTATAATAGGAACCAAATTCTATACTATTTTCACCCAACTTGGTACAATGGGAACCCATGTATGTGGGTGTGGGTGTGTGTGTGACCCAACTTTGTACAATGAGAACCCGTGTGTGTGTGTGTCTATAGAAAAACGCCGTTAAATGGAGTATAAACTCCATGTGGATGATGTCAGTTTCGGGGATTTTGCTTTTGATAATGGCTAATTGAATTATTAAGGAATGAAAGCTGACCAAATGGATTTGTACAAGATGACATATGGCTACGCATAATTCAGTCAGTGTTTTATAAAATTAATGGCTTGTTCGCAATATTAAGGGTGAGAATAGGATAATTTTTGTTTGGAATTAGTATGAAACTTGGAAGGCATGGCACCGGATCTTATTGTTTCAGTCCATCCAACAATGAGAATAAGGAGAGAGTGGTGAGAATTGGTACAATAATTATGTTCTTTCGTTTCGAAATTATGTGAGAGATTTTTTTAACGAAATATGCATGAAATTGTGAGAAAGAATTTTGTGCTAACATTTTGGAGTTCACTTTCATGTTTCAAACTTCTATAGAAAAATGCCGTTAAATGGAGTATATACTCCATGTGGATGATGTCAGTTTCGGGGATTTTCCTTTTGATAATGGCTAATTGAATTATTAACAAATGAAAGTTGACTAAATGTACATTTAATAGGGTCATCTAAAAACTGGCTTAATAGTTTATCACTTTCCATCATGATATTAAAGTAATCAAGGCACTTATTTGGCAAACTTTATCTTTTTTTTTTTAATCAATCTTGTAATGATTTGAATGACAGCTTTAATCCCGAATTGACCATCTGCCAGCAATTGCTCTTAGAACAAAAACTCCCCCAAATTATTTTCTTCTTATACATTGAACAATTGACAGGTAATATTTTGCAATTGATAGTATGGAACCCTTATTATTATGTAAACAACTTATTAGTCTGCAACGAAAAATTGAGCCAAAGCTTGCTTAGGAGAAATGATCAATATTGTACAAGCAATGCAATACCCTTTTCATAAAAGAAAATTTGATGGTAGTATACAGTAATAATGATAGACGTACATATATAGTAATTTCCATTGCAGACACATGCTATTTGTCTTTAATAGAAGATAGTAATACATACAAAATCCCAAATAATCTTACATATACAAAAAAAAAATGCTAGGTAATTCAAAGAATGAATTGGCAACTAACATAAAATTATTACTTTTTCACTCATAAAATCATGGGGTTGGAAAGATTTATAAGCGAGTATGCTAGAACTACAAATAAATTAAGTACCCCAAGTTTAGAGCTCGTCTATAATTCAATCTATTAAAGATATATAGAGGCATAACAACACAGTTTATTTATTTCTCAAATCAAATTTTATTGAAATATGGATACTCTACACAACTATTTCATTTTACTTTAATGGGCATCAAACTCAATCAAGTTGGCTTCAAATAATTTATTATGCAAACAAGAAATAGTCTAGGAAGGAACTAATGATCAATTTTTTTCTTTTATAATCAGTTTATGTTATCATTTAAAAGGTTATACTTAGGTAAAGTTTATGATGTCAATTATCACATACTATCAATTGATATGAAATCCACATAATTTAGGAATTCATTGTTTGATTGACAGACTGCAATGACTAACAATCATTATAAACCATTATCCTCTCATTTTTGTAATTTAAGTAAAAATGATAAAATCATGGTGGTTGCCTACAGAATTAAACCAAGATTGTATTATTAACATTGCAGCTGTCATGGAGTCAACCATATGTTGCTTCGTGATGCTAGGTCATACCAAATAAAAGGGGACATGTCCTTAAGCATTTGAGGGCTTCTTTCTTAGTGCACTAGTTATGCAATTATGCCTTTGCCTTTGACCATTCATCAAAGTTCTTGATTTTACAAGCTAACACCTTTACATATCAAAGGTAATTGCATAAAAAATATTTAGCAGGAATTGGATAATAGCCCATAACTCTCCTTTAGCTCCTAAACTTGGTTGATCAAGATACTGACCCTTTGAACTTCAACTCAGGCCAATCAGCTCGAACTTGCTTAAGTGGATATGTTAACTTATTTGACTGATCCTTGCATATCATGTGATGCCGGCTTCACACACATTGTTTGCCTTTGTTTGCCCCCATTTGCCCAACCCCCTAAACCATCACGTAAACTCATAACTGACGATGTCAAACACATTTTTTGTGAGACTTGAAATTTGTTGGCCATGAAGAAGCAGCAAAAAAATGAGAGAGAGAAATAAATAAAGTGACTTTCACCGAGTCTAAGCTATTCGGGACTATTGGCAAAAATGAGACATTTTTCTTTAGGAACAACATCATTAAGAAGGGTGACTTTTCCTCATCAAACAATTCAAAGCCATTCTGCCTCCTACGCCTATTGTCCTCACTTTTCCCTTCACTTGCCACTGCTTCCATAGACTCATAAGTGCCTTCCTTCATTATTTTTATAACCCTTCTTTGCCATTGTTTCTCTTTTTTGTGTATGATCTCTAGACTAGGCATGTTTATTATTTGATAACTTCTTTGTGAAGTTCAATAAATCAGGGTAGAGTAACAAAAAATTGGAAAGTTTGGGATAAATTCTATCATATTCCTTCACCATAAAAAATTACAAATTTACTTCCAATAGCTCATCCAAGTTATAATTATGGCTATGAATACGTATGTGTCATTGAACCGTGGAGGATGAATTGTGTTATGCTTTCAAAATCATGTGACAACATGTGCAGGTCAAAAAGGTTAACTAACTCACTTTACCAAGTTCAGGGGCTAAGTTCGCCCGAGTTCAAGTTTAGGGAATAAGTATCTCTGTCAACCGAGTTCAAAGTTGAAAGGGTATTTTTACCTTGGATAATTCTCTTGAACATGATTCTAAGTTTTCCAAAGGGTATTTTGGCCCATACACTTACCAGCTTATGTGCATAAGTTCATAACTCAAGATTCAGTAAATTCGTGTCTCTGAACTTTGTAAAATATTACTAATTGGTCCATGAATTCAAGTGTTCGGTGGAAAATTTATAAAATTTGCCTATTGTTTCTTCTAATTTGTTAGCATTCTTAGTTAAAAATGTTCAAATAAGCTTATACACTCATTCAACTCGAATCAAGGAACAGATTTCAGCAATTTAACTCACAAACTTGGTGCCCATTGAAGTAAGGAAATTAAGTAATTTTTGGATACTAAAGCTACTGATAGTCAATAAGCCACCAAGATGGTTGTTCTCTTGATCAAACACTGTTGCAACCTTCTCCTTCTCATCACTCTACATAAGCGATAACGATTCCACATTCCTCCCAAAATTTATTATGCTTAATGAGTGTGAAAAATATTTCTCATGTGAATCCAACTAGAAATTTGTAAATTCAAGAGTGGCGCCAGATACATGTACCACCCTTGCTGTAGATTTTCCATCAATAGAGTTTCACACTCTAAATGGTTTTGTCCTATAGCATGGTTCTCCTTGAATTCAACCAAAAATTAATTTGTGAACTGAACACTTGAAGAGCCTTGAACATAGCTGATATAGAAGCACCCAAATTCACTATCTTTTTACTGCATAAATCTGTAGCATTCCAATGGTTACTCATCTACATTGTTAGTCACGAAGTCTTGGCCCAGACCGAGCCCTTTGTCTTAGCCAAAACCCAAACATTTCAAAAGAATTACACTATAATTCTAAATATCAACATTGGTACTGTTGGATGAACAGTAACTCAGTTTTGTGCTGGTTGAGCCCAGTTAGTTTTGAGTCATGGTTCAACAGTTTTTTTTTCTTTTGACTTCTTTTTTTTGCTTTTTTTAAGGATATGATTTACTCTTTTTTTAAGTTTTATCTCATTTCGTAAGGCACTTATGATGGCCTAAGTTGCAATTTTTTCGATTTTCCTCTATCTCACATTTTTTTCGGTTAAAACGCGATTTCATTCCTTAACTTTCTAATTTTTTATTTTTTGGACCTAATCTATGTCAGTGTTACATTTTAGTCCCTAAATTTTATAACTATTTAATTAAATCTTCTATTTGTTCTCTTGGCTCCCAAGTTTTTCTTTTTGTTGTTTTTATATACTATCTTCTAAAGTAAGACATTAGTGACCATAAATTGTTTATTTCTTAGTTAAAATTTGATTATTTTTTAGTTAAACCGTTTTTTTCTTCATTAAGTCAATTGTTAAATCCTTAATGACTAAAGTTTTTCTTTTTTTTTTTGTCTTGATCCGAACTTTTTTTTATTGATTTTCTTTATTTTTGTTTTCTAAAATGAAGGTTTAATCATTATTTCTATCATTATTCTTTTATTATTGATTATTAAGACTTGTAGCATCAATTATTTATTTTAAGTTCTATAGTTTAATAAAACAATTTAGTCCATAATTGTTAAATTTGAGAGTAAATTTTTATAGATAAATTTTTCATCGATATCAAAAATTAGATTTTTTGTTAATAGGAGATGAAAATTTTTATTGAATTGTTTTCAATTAACAGATCAAATATTTATTGTTTTGAAGCATATAATATATTATGTGTCACACTGTTATTATGAAAATTTATTACAAAAAATATTCACTACAATATATGGGTCACCAAACCTCTCCATTTGTTCTTTTTGTCTATAATTTTTTTCTCATTTTTTTATTGTCTTCTAAAGCAAAATATTGGTAATCATGATTTGTTTCTCTTATATTTTTAGTAGTAGCATTTTTTACTTCAGCCTCCATCTAACAAGGCGTGAACATGATTTTGTTCCAAAATTACAATGGCTGAAATTTGAAAGCATATTTTTTTTGCTATATCAAGTCTTTACATCTTTCTATAAATTTATGCAATTATCATATGAACTGCCGCAATATGTGTTTTGCATTCACCTCCTATTATCTAAAGTGCTAAGTGCTAATGTGACATTTTGAAGTACAACACTTTTTTTTTGTTTGCGTTTTGACATTTTTTGGTTGGATGATTTTTTTTGTTTGGGGTTTTTTTTTTCTTTTGAGATTTCTTTTGGCCTGTGTCATGTTAGCTACAATCCACTCTACTTCAACAATATTTTTTTTTGGTTGATTTTTTTTATTTTAGTTTTTCTTTATTTGAGTTTTTCTTTGGACCTGGGACGGGTTAATTACCGTACTTACTCTGTTACAGTAACTTTTTTTATACATCTGATTTTTTTTGTTTGGGTCTTCTTTGGGTTTGGAATGTTGTGAATAACATTACGCTCTACTTTAGGTTTTTTTTATACTCGATTTTCTTTTTGTTTGGGTTGTTTTTTAATTTAGTTTTTTTTCCTATTTGCGTTACATTACTAACAGTAAAATCGTCTACTACAATACTTTTTTTTTTTTGCGCTTTGGCCGTTTTTTTTTGTTGGGATGGTTTTTTTTTCATTTGGTTTTTTTTTATTTGACATTTCTTTCTGCTTGGGGCATGTTAGCTATAGTACCTACTCTGCTTCTGTAATGTTTTGTTTTTTGTGTCTTTTTTTTTTGGTTTAGGTTGAGTTTTTTTTCATTTGGGTTTTTTTTTTATTTAGGTTTTGTTTGGACCTGAGAATGTTAGCTATAGTACATACTCTGTTACAGTAACTTTTTTTGTACATCTGATTTTTTTTCATCTGTGTTTTTTTTTGTGCTCAATTTTCTTTTCATTTGAGTTGTTATTTTCATTTGGATTTTTTTCCATTTGCGTTGTTTTTTTACCCTATATTTTATTCATCACATTTGGTTTTTTTCGTTTTCTGTTTTTCTTTTCTTTTTAACCCTTTCCCCCCATCGATTGTTTTTCAAGCCTCTTGAGAATACAAATGGTCAAATTACACAATAAATTTTTCATTTATTTTAGATGACATTTTTTCCGTCAAACTTTAAAAATAGTCCTTTTTTTCCCCTCAACACTTGACAGTACTCACATTGTTATAAAGTCATAGGGTATCCAAGCATGCAATAGATCCTCTGTTTGTCTATAATGATATTTTTTCATGTTCAAATTTTAAAACCATACATTTTTGCCACTTTGTTCAAACAAACTTAAATGATGTCCTAAATTTTTTTTTTCTTTTCACTTCAGACTCTTGAGTATGTATAAGTTATAGTCAAAACCCCAGTTTGTGCTTAAATACCAAACCTAATTGGTTATCAACAATTTTAAAACATTTCAATTTTTTCTTAAATTTTTTGAACTGATCATGACTTGGTTTAAATGAACACCTTTTTAACTCTATATAAATGTAATCAGCATAAAAATTTTGTTTCTTCATTGATCGACCTGCAACGAAGTGCGGATCACTTACTAGTTTACTACTATTTTTCTTCAATTCCAATAAAGATAGCTTAGGGTTTTTCTATAGGTTTTGATCTAGGTTCTAGATCTAAGGGAAAGAGGATGATTCAATGGGGTGTTTGGCTTTAATTGAAGAAGTGAAGAACAGTGGACTTGTTCTGTTTTTTTTTTTTTGCAACAAAAAGAAAGAGAACAATGATGGTTAATTCTTAAACCAAACAAAACAATGAGGTCTTTGGATGAGCTGAAATTGCCAAAAGTTGAATGAGGAGGTAGCGTATTTGAATGTTCTTGAACTAAAAGTGCCTTTTCTGAAAAATTAGAAGAAATTATAGGGTCGTTTGTAATTTGGGCACCAAGGTGTCTGTAATCATAGACTAACTCGTGACATTTACAAAGTTCAGGGAGTAGAATTTACTGATTTCTGAGTCATGGGCCAATTCGTGTGTATCAGGTAAGTTTGAGGGCCATTTATGTAGTTAATCCTTTCTTTATAAGAAAGAAAACAATGAAATTCATTTGGGATGAGGTAGGCTGAGCGGGGGCAGTTTGGTCATTCGAAGCCGGGCTGACGGGCTCGTCTTACTTGAAATGAAACTCGACGTGCGGACCAACGTTTACGTACTCGAAGCAGGGTGCATCATTAGCCTCTCGACTGAATTCTCATAACCCATTTCTCTATCTAAATCTTTGGATCCGAATTTCGGCACTTTCCTGCAACTTTACCAAATAGGGTGCCATTTTTTTTTTCGCCCTTGTTTGAAGGTTCCCTGCTTTTCAGACCTTAACAGTTCAACTTCAACCCGTCTTTGCAAGGTGGGATTTTGAGCTTCTCTCTGCTTGGAACTGTAAGAGTTCTTGTCAAATTGGATTGCTTTGTTTGATGTTATATCCTCGTGTTGAGTTTATTTTTCCCCTGGCTCTATTGGTTTATGAAGTACATCTCTTCTTTTGATGAGTTGTTTTTGACAAGAACAAGATGGATTTTTTCAGTAATAAATCACCTGCAAGATATTGTTTACCTTGCGTCTGTAAGTTGTTTTTATTTATTTATTTTGTTTGAAATGCATAAGGTCCTCGGTGCATTTTCAAGTTAGTGTAAAGAATTCTTTAAATATATCTGACCAAAATCCGCTGATTGACTTATGAATAATGGATCTCGCTGTTCTGTTAATTTTTGTCCTTTTGGTCAACTTGAAAGAAGAAAATAATGGTGCCATACAATTTTTATTCCCTGAGGAAACCATGGTCCTTACTTTTTATTCCCGGTTCCAATCTCGATCTGCGTACAAGAGTTGTGATTGTAGGAGTGGGACTTAGACAAACTGAAGACATATAAGTCTGAATCTGTTAGGCTGATAAGCTCATATATTTTGTGAATTGCAATGTAATTTGGGCTCTTCAATTCAAATTTACTTTTGCCACATGATGGAATGTTTTTTTTTTCAATTTTTTATTATGTACAATGTGGAAAATGGCATTATAATGGAAGGTTGCATTAGTGTTAAAGATGGAGTTGTAATTGCAATTCCTTGGGAGTATGAAACCCGAAAATGGTATAGAAGGAGATTGTATTGCCATGGTGACCTGTTTGGAAGAATCCGCTCAAGATGCATACGAAGGAACGAACAAGAACAACGACCAAAAGACCTTAAATGCAAATTCAACTCCCGACCTGGTTGCGGAAGCCAGAATTCTTAACTATTCTGGCTTGGCGGATGTAGGTTCTGCAAACAACTTGGGAAGAAAAACCTCTCAACCGATGAAGGTACCATGTACGATAAATTTAATCTAACAAAGAGCAGAAAATTGGTGAAGGAAAGCCCGGTTCTTTGCTCTCTTTTTCATCTGATCTGTCTGTTTGTATTTTAGGAGTCTGCTACACCATCTGGTGCTAATCCAAAGAACAGAAAATCGGTGAAGGAAATAACTAGTCTAAGAAGTGCAACTTCATCCTCTAGAAACCAGAGGTAATTGCTGTTGCAGAATTTCTAATTTCCATCTATAGGCACTCAGACCAATGCATGACAGAATAGCTCCACCAATTTTTGCCCCAGGAACACCGAGTCTAAACTGAGCCAAGCAAAAGACAAGAAAGCCCATGTCCAGTCTTCTTCCCGTGGTTTTATCACTTCATTGTCCCATTCCAACCAGGCCAACCAGCATGTCTCCACTGGTTCTGTGACAAAGAGATCAAATTTCAATGGTGCTCGAATTTCAGTGAAACAAACTTCTTCACTATCTAACCCTGTAAGAGCTGCTGTAAGAATTTTCTATTCCATTGTTGCGTTTTCAGCTTAAGTTATACCAACACAATTTAGTTTTCTGGCGTTCCACTTTTCAGGCTGCAAAACCTGATTCTGCAAAGGCGGCTGATGATTCCAATATATTGCAGTAAGTGTAGGCAGCATCACCAAGCTTATACATCTGCTATGATCTTTTATTTGTTCTGACTCTCCAAGGGACTCAGAGAAGTAGACCATAGGTAATTGAGAATCTCGTTGTTCTGACCATTTTTTAATGCTGTAGATCAACAAGAGTCCAAGATTCAGAGCTCAACCCAAGTGTAATGACAAAAGATGATGATGATGATGATGTCTATTCTTCTACATTGTACATTCCCTTTCTCGCACCATTGCTTGTTGGCTTGAGCTGCATTCTCTAAAGTTATATGTTTTCTTAACATGCTTGTGTATTTTCTTGAATAATGACAGAAGTACGAGTTTGCGTAATCAAAGCAATGGTTCAGGGTTCACCTTCAGATTGGAGGAGCATGCTGAGAAGAGAAAGGGGGTAGGCACTTGCAGAGTGAACCTTCTATTTGTCAATCAGTTGATAGCTTTAGCTTTATGACATAGCACTGTGTTTTGGTAGTCTCCCTAGTTTTCCTCAAAGCTGGAACTGAAGATCCAAGCTCAGGAAATGGAGAGAAATAGCCAGCTGGAAAAGTCAAAGGTCTTTGCATTGGCTTGTCTAAGTTGAAAGAGTATTTGTTTCAACAAGGCTTAGCCTACTGATTAAACTTGTGGTGTTACACACTGGTTTAAATCCCAAAACCCTGCTGCCTTCCTCAGTGTACAAAAATAGGAAGAAAGCGTTTTTGTTTCAACGTGTTTGCTTTTCATGCTCCAGAGTCTAGCTTCTCTTCCTTCAATTAATTCTTAAGCTTGATACCTGGTGCAGGAGACTGAAGAGGCAGAGATTAAGCAGCTGAAAAAGAGCTTGAGATTTAAAGCTACTCCTATGCCAAGTTTCTACAAAGAACCTCCTCCAAAAGTTGAACTGAAGAAGGTGTGCATCTCCCTTAAACTAGTTTAGAATCTTAGATGTTGTAAAACTCATCTTATTCCCTTAAAGCTTGCCAGATTAATTTTGGTTGGTTCTGTAGCGTTTACTACCTTTATGCATCAGGCATTTTACAAGTCCACCAATACATAAGTTTTACCATAACAGTGTAAACCATCTTTGCTGATTCAAAAGAATAATCTTCATAGTCTATCATAGAATTCTTTTTAATTCATTTTTCAACTAGGAACTTCATTGTTCATGATATCCCACATCAGAAAGTTTGTGTGTATATGAATGCTTTTTATGGTCAATAACTTGTGAACTTGATCCCCTCATCCTTCTTTTTAGAAACCTATATAAGTTGTTAAAGAAAGGTGATTACTAATTCATGTTTAAATCAGCCAATAGATGGCTTGTGTCCTCTCTTTTATAACCGTTTGATGCCTTTCTTCTGGTTTCAGTTAACATTCAAGGAAACTCTAGATAATTCTGCAATATGAGGTATCTTATGAAAATCAATAGAAAAGAAAACAAAAGAAAAAGGGAAGGCAAACCTACAACCAGCACGTAAAAGGATTGCAATTACTCTTAATGGTGTCCTAAAGCAAAGGCAATACAAAACAGCTTAAACATTAATTCTCCAGTATATCAATTGAACATTAAACAGACAGTATCTGTCAGATAGAATCCGAAAAGTGTTCAATCCTTTTCTCGAAAATTTGGTGAGAAGAAGTTGGTGCAAAAAATTTATTAATACTTCTTGTAGGTGACTGCAATTCTTACACTTCACGATGGTGGTAATCTAAGCAAGGTCTCCTACTAAAGAAGTCTTTTATCATTGCCATGTTAATTATTCAGCTCTCAGGAATTGGCTGCCATCCTAATCTTTAGTGTCTCCGTGCTATAATGTTGTTACACTCATTGGCATACAATACTTATCTCATGTCCGCTTGATACTGTACAGAGACCAACCACACGTGCAAAATCGCCAAAGCTTGGAAGGTGCAAGAACTCCAATGCAGCGACAGTGGACTCCTCTGAAGGTGGTGCTCCTTCTTCCAGTCCACATCTGAACCAACAAAAGAATTATTCAGGCAATCATAACAAAGCCAAAGAGAAGAAAGTTGCCATTACCACCACTCCAAAGACGGCTGTCAAGAAATCCCATCTTAAATTTCAAAATAAGGACACTGAAAAACTCGAAGACAAGACTAAGAAGCCAAAAGCTGCAAATGTAGTTGTCAAGAAAGATTATCTGGACATTGGCGCCGTAAAACATGAAAAACAGATTGATCCTTGAAGTCTGCCAGCTGCAAGGATGCTGCAGATCTTCTAGCTGATAAGAACACTGCCTAAAACAGGGGGACAATTCCATTTGACAGAGAGATTATACCTCAGAACATCTCAGTAGGAGGTTGAAGATACGTTCCATTTCTCCATCTGTTTAAAGTTTCCTGCAGCTGTGAATAATGATGTTGTTAGTTTAATCAGCATTCTTTGAGAGGGTTACTGCTACCCTATTATATGTGTTTCTGGATCAATGTAAATCATGTTTCCTTCATTTCCAACAGAGGTTATAGGTGGAGTTCTTAGTGAATTAATCAATAGGCTGAAACTGAATCAATATGTTGGCTTGATATGAATTGCTGTACATAGGTCTGTATCTCTTGCTACTTGGAGTTACCTTGCACCGTACTTTCACTAGCTTAGCGGTAAAGAACTTCGGTTTTGAATTTGAATGTTTGGAGTTTTTGGCCAATTCGTTTTAACTCAAATTAACTTTATTTAAAATGATTTATTTTTATTTTTTTAACCGAAACCAATTTTATTTAAAAGCTACTATTATACAAATATAATAATCCATTTTAAAATAAATTTTCATGATGTTATTAAATTTTTATGAACTTTTCTATCTTTATGTATTAAAAACAAAAAAAAATCGTAAAACTTTAATAAGATTATAAAAATTGTATTTTCAATGGATTATTACACCAATATAATATTAACTTTTAAATAAAATTAGTTCCAGGAAAAAAAAAATTCAAAAAGATTACCTGCTGCTGTGTAACCCAAGTAAATATATTGGCTTTTCATGTGAAAGAAAAAAATTCTCTCACATAATTGATATTTAGCAAAGGCAGTTTATTTATGAATTCATTTTGTTTATGGTTTCCCGCCAAAACATGAAAAAATTAAGAAGCAATATCCACCATAATATTTTTATTGCAAGTATTAACGACTAAGTTAGACTTTGGTACCTTAAATGAGAGAGAACCATTTAAAAGAGAAAAAAAAACCATTTACTCATGGTTTTTCAAATATTAGGTTAGTCAAACTATTGCATTTAAATACTTATTCATGTATATTTGTCAAATTATAGATTAATAAAAAATCTCGAACATTTTTATTTAACAAGTTACAAAAATCTACAAATTGCACTAAATTAGAAGAGGATACTTATAGTAATAAAAAAGAGTAACTCTTATTTAGTCAAATTATTTAATCCAATGGCTTAATGGATCCTTCCTTGATTTAATAGAATGCGGAGAGAGTTGAGAATGTAGAGCCAACACAACTCCGCAACAGAAATGAAAAGAGAGCGCCATGTTCAGAGGTTGAGCAATGCATAGTCACTGAATCATAAACGACGCAAGCAAAAACCTTTCTCACAGACATAGGGAAAAAAACAACACCCAGCAGAAAATAAGGATCCATATTTATACAGAAAGGATCCAAGTTTTGACAGAAAATGGAAGAGCGGGAAGACGAGGGGAGAGAGAATCCAACTCCTCTTCATACCTAGAATAACAGAACTACTATTGCCAATAAAAGCTAACAGCTTTTTCTAACACCTGCTCATGGAGGCACTGCTATGCTAGCACATCTTCACCATCTGGTTGTTCCAAGATGATCATTGCCCTCAAAGATTGAATTCGGGAAACCGAAGCTTTACTCATAGTAGATGGTAGATGGTAGTTCGACCACTTACCAGAACCTCTGATTCTGCCTTGTCATTCTCCTGTGCTGGTTCTGGGTGAACTTGCGCTTCTTCATTCACCTTTTGGCTGGAAACGAATTCTATTTGTTTGGCTAGTTGCAGTGCATGCAGCAGCGTCCTTGGCGTAAGCATTCTCACTTGATATTGGATCTCCTCCTTCAGGCCACCCAAGAAAAAACTCACTGCATGTTCCTCTGACATAGAAACCTTGTTCAGAAGAGCATCAAACCGGTCCATGTACTCTCCCACGGTGCCATCCTGTCTGAGTTTGATGAGTTCTGCCATTGGACCAAAAGCCTCCTCCCCGAACCTGATCTTGAGTGCTCCAACATATTCATCCCACCCAAGTGTTGCATAACTCTTCCCTCTCATGAAGATCTGATGCCATGTCGCAGCCCTACCCTCCAAGTGAATTGATGCCAATCTGATTCTGGCATCTGGAGGAGTTTCGTCCACCTCAAAGAATTGCTGGGTCTTGCAAAGCCACTCATCCAGGCCATACCCATCAAACTTGGGGAATCGAAATTCAACACAGCAAAATCTAGTGGGCACACGATACTCACCAGGACTGGGATGAGCAACGCCGATACCTCCATTAATCGAGCACCAAGCTCCAGGGTGCGGTAGGTGGGATCTCAACTCTTGAGTGAGCTGTTGAATTGCAGAAGAAGTAGCCCTCGATTCTTGAACCATCTTTGCCACCATTTCTTGCAGCGCTTTGAGTCCCTCATCCATCTTTTCAAAATCAGCCTGATGGTTCATCCCCTCTGGTTCTGACATGGGCACCGGGTTCAGAAGCTTGGCTAAGAACTTTAATCGAACACCTGGTATGCAGCAGAGACTGAGAGAAAATAAAGAATTGTGCCGATCTGATTTGGGTCGACAAACGAAAGTTGTACACCGTAATTTTAGTTATATTACAGAATAAGGAAGCGATGCTAACCGAAACTAACGGTTTTTCCCGCCGTTAAAACTGCTTGCTGAGCTGGCATTCCATCTCTATCTTCATCCCTTTGTCCCCCTGAATTGAACTTGAATTGCGCCACTTAAATTGCGGGCCTGCGGCCTTTTCTTTCTGCGATAAAAATGATGCGGCAGAGAGGGATCAAATCCACCCATAGTCCCCAACCTTTTCTTTCTCTTTTTTTTTTTGTTTTATCTTGTTTTGGTTCCCACATCGGAAATATAGCTACTTGATCCCGACCTTTTAAAATGTCCTATTGTAGCCCCTTTTTAATGGATTGTATGAGAGTTGACACAGAATATCATGCCGGCACTGATATTGTATATTTAGCAACTTGCATGCCAATAAAAACCTAGGGAAAAAATAAAATAAAAACCTAACATTAAAAAACAATTCGAATTTCATTGGCAATACGGAAATTATCAAGAATTGTAATTATAAAATTTTATAGCATAAAGGTCGATTGCAAATGGTGATATTAACTGGATATGCAGACAAATTCATTTTGTTTTAGTTTGATTTTTTTCCCCCAACCTTTACATGACATGAAAATCACAATCATGCGCACCTAACTAACTAGTGCTACCATGACATTTTTCCATTAACTCTAGCTAGCAAAATATATTATAATAGCGACCAAAATGATAGGTTTGTAAAAGCTCGGGCCGGGAAACAAAAAAAAAAATTGCATTTTGTAATAACTCTCTATTGTAATGTTGATGGATTAATTGGTTGTTGCTAAACCAGCAGGCTGGTGAACAATTACTGGTATTCTCAAGGATTATCTATTTAAAACTATTGTAATTTTTTTTAAAGCTATTGGAGTGGTTGACTTAAATGTGACGGAGGTTTTAGATTTAGGATTGCTGGTAGAGAATGTTTGTCTTTTTGAAGGTTGTGGGTGGAAAGTGATTCTAAGGTGGCTGTGTCTTTGTTTTCGCGATCTTAGAGAATGTTTTTGCTAAAACCAATTAGCTCATTGAAGTCTGGCTCTGGCTTGGATTGTTCTGTGCGTCATATTTTTAGAGAAAGGAACAATGAAAGCTGATTGTTTGGCCAAACAAAGGTATTGGGAGGTCTCATCGATCCATTAATGTTGTGGTTCTGATTGCTAGGCTTCTGTATTTTTTTTTCTTCGTTCTTTCCTTGTTTTGTTGTTTCTGCTGCTCCGCTGTTGTACTGGGATCTTGGTGGCATTAAAAAAAAAAAAAAAAACACCCAGCACCAAATTGTACTTTAAAAAATATATATTTGGTGAGAAAAGAATTAGAATGCCCATGTTGATAAAACACATCAAAATCATAAAGGTAGAAGATATTTTTTTGTGTATGAAATGAGAAAATGAGAATGACTATTTTTTTCGGCACCTAAAAAATACTCAAATCAATATTTAGAGCATCATGCGAGGAAAAGTTGGGGCTGTGTCCCCTTAAGGCCTTAACCATCATGCCGAGTGTCTGGGGACTTGACGGACCTCAGTTCAATAGACTTAAATATTGACTTTTGCAAAATTTAGAGGCTGACATAGGTACAGTTGAACTTAGAGGTCCAACTTGCTCGATTTGTTAAAGTGTAGGGGAAAATGGCGAAGTACAGCCTTCTGTGTCAATTCTCGGCTCAAGTCCAAACTATTTTGTCCGAGTTAAAATGCATATTTATGTTAACCGAAAAATAAACATATGACTCAATGCATTCGGTCGCTTTCCTCGATAATCCTAATTTTAGATACTCCATTAAGCCCATTGCATATATGCACAAGGACACAAAGCCACCAATGTTATTTTTGTTGGTTAAATTACACCTATGGCCCCTAATGTTTTATTATTGTCTTATTTTGAACCATAACCTCAAAATCTTGTATGTAATGTCCTCAACCTCAATTTTTTATTTCATTTTACACCTTTTGAGGGACGGAAAGTGTTAAAATTGATGGAATTAACCATGTGCCACACCAATGTGGGCAATTTGCCACAATGGCATAATAATCAGCTGCTGGTGATGATGTGGTAAGAAAGAAAAATATTAAAAAAAAACCTCCCCGCCACTAGGCTCAGCCTCCTCCCTCTCCTGTTGCCTGTTCACAAAATCCTAACAAGGTCAAAACCAAACCTCGCTGCTATTTTAATCATGCTGGTGAACGACCAGCAAGGCTACTTTCTTGGCCAAATCAACATCTACCGGAACCAAGTCAATGTCATGGATGGCAGCCATGACCAGGAGCTCGAAGACCTCGAGCTCTTCCAAAAGCAAGTCTCCGACCGCTTCTCCGACCTCTTAAACCCTTATGCTGACGAACTATACACCTCTTCCATCATTCCCCTCCTTTCCATATCCTGGCTCCGGAAGATTCTCGATGCTTTCCTCTACTGCAACGCCCTCTTGCTCATGGTTTGTGACCCTTCCAAGATCTCCAAGCTCGCTTTTGATCGCTTGATCCTCGAGCTCCTCGACCAAGTCGTTAAAGTTCTTAACATTTGTAATGTCATCACAAGCGGGGTTGAGGCCGTCAGACATTCTTAGAGACTGGTGGAGATTGCTATCTCCGCTTTAGAACAGCAACCAATCGGAGATGGGCAAGTGAAGCGGGTGAGGAAGGCTTTGAGCTCACTAATCGCCTCCATTAACATCGACAATAAAGAAAGCTCGAATTTCAAGACCACGAAGCGAACATGGTCGTTTAGCCGGAAGGGTAGTGTGTCCAATAAGGAGGTTGGAGGTGGTGTGGGAGGGAGGAGGCTGAGCCCAGTGGCGGGGGGATTTTTTTTAATTTTTTATTATGTTTTTTCATATTTTTATTTTTTATTATTTTTCTTCCTTGCCACATCATTACTAGCAGCCTATTATTATGCTATTGTGGCAAAATCGCCTATGTTGGTGTGCCACGTGGTTAATTCCATCAATTTTAACACTTTCCATCCATCTAATGTCTAAAATTGAACAAAAAATTAAGGTTGAGGACGTCCCATACAAGATTTTGAGGTTAGGATCCAAAATAGGACAATAATAAAATGTTAAGAGCCACGGGTGCAATTTAACTATTTTTGTTGCACTTCAAACAATAATTCCATCTTTGGTGGAATGACTAAGAGTGGATGGAAATGTAGTTGGTGGCCACGGGTCCCCCCCCTTTCCCTTTTCCTTTTTTTCCCCAGTTTTCCTTTATTTTATTTTATTTTATTTTCTTTTGTATTATTCCCAATTTTCTTGGCCTTTTCTTTTAGGGGTTTTTTTTAATGTTTCAATTTTATTTTTTGTATTCTTTTTATACTTTTCTTTTTCACTTTTCACTTTTCTATTTTTTCTCTTTATAACCCTTTTCCATTTTTTATCTTATTTTTATATTTAACTTTATCTGTAGTTTCTCTCCATTTTTAATTTTTTTAAATTTATATACATTTTCTTCTTAGTTTATTTCACTTATTTATTTTTTTATATTATTTTTTTTAAACTTATCAACTAGAAAAACAACAAACATCTTGTTAAGACAAAAACACAAACAATTACTAGTAAAACAATGGCTAATTCATCTAAAGGCACTTTTGGCCCCTGAACTCGTGTGACATAGACACATTACCCCTGAACGATGAATCGGTCCAACTCGCCTCCTAAACCTGTGAAAATGGGACACTTCACCTCTTATGGATCACGTGCAGCTCACGTGATGGATGAAAACACAAGCATCTCTTCTTGCCGTTTCCTTCTCCACCCTCCACCCATTTGACTTCGATATGACCTCTCTTTCCTCACCGGCTTCGGTAGCCGCGCCCCATCCTTCCTCTCTGCCTACTCCGATCTATCTTTTAGTTTCTCCTCACCCCATGTCCGAAGAAGTTCAGTATATGTTGGCGATTAGGGTTTTGAAGCAGACAGTATTATTGCTTGGGGAGCTCTGACATTGGGAGTGGCAGAGAGCTATAAAAATGCATTTTTCAATGATTTATATGAATTTGGTGTTTGAGATGAGGGAATCGGTTGATTGATGGATAGATGATGTGTTGGTATTAAGCAATTTTCTGGTTGCTTCTATTGTTTGGTGGTCATTACAGTAGCAATTTCATGCAGCTATCAAATTGATTGGCTTAAGTTAATAGTTTTTTCTTGCATTTTCTACTATTTCTATTGTAGTTATATGGAAAGATGAATTTTGATTTTCATTGTTTGGTTGTTATTTGCAGTATCTTTAATTCAATTCTTATTGTGGCTTTCTTATGGATGGTGGTGGACACTGTCGCGAGAAGGGAGAAAATTGGTGGTGGCAAATGCCACATATTCTGGGGTAAAGGCGTTGCCGCTCTACTTCACCGCCTCTTTGTTGGTCCTGCCATTGATTCTTCATGCTTTGCTACCTTTACAGTCTCTCATACTACTATTCCTCCGCATCACCATTCCAGTCCTCATCATGTGGGAGAGCGTGGAGGACAAGGCGAAGTGCGTAGAGGGGGAGGAGAGGAAAGGGGGGGCAGGGCTATAAGAGTCGCCAACGACATCGAAGGAGGAGATGCCATCGTTAAAAGTGTAAAGCGTGGAGAACAAAATGGCAAGAAGTGACAACATTTGTTTCCATCTATCACGTGCGCTGCACAAGGGCCAATAAGGGGTAAAGTGTCCCACTTTGACAAGTTTAGGGGTTGAGTCAAACCGGGTCATAGTTTATGGGCTAAACTGTCCAGGTCACATGAGTTCAGGGACTGAAAGTGCCTTTAGGCCAAAAAATAAATCGATACCAACAAAATAACAAATAAAACATCTCACTTTTTATTTTATTTTACTCAATTTTATTTTATTTTTTTGTTTTCTTATTTTAGTTTTTTTTTCACTTTTCACTTTTTTTTTCACTTGAAAAAAAAAAACAAAGATCTTGTTGAGACAAAAGAACAAACAGTTAATGATAAAAGAACAGCTAGTTCTTCTTAAAGAACAAATACTACTGATAAAAAAACAATTAGTTCTTATATGTTCTTTTATCAATTTTATTTGTAATTACATCAATTCTTGTTTGATCTCTTATTAGTTTTTTCTGTTCTTTTGTAAATTTTATTTATTTTTTATCATTTTTTAATTTATTATTTTTATCTAATCTTATTCTATCAATTCTCATTTATTTTTTTATCAATTTTATTTGTTCTGTTATCATTTTAATAAACCATTTTTTGTTCTATTATTATTATTGTTATTGTTGTTGTTGCTGTTGTTTATTCTTTTATGAGTATCTGTTAGTTCTTTTAGATAAATTAATTATTATTTTCTTAGTATATGTTTTTTCTTTTTTAGGAACTATTTGTTCTTTTATCTGTAATCGTTTGTTCTTTTTATTAGTTGAAAATTCTAAAACAAAGAAATTATGAAAAAAAAAAATAAGAATAATGTAAGGAAGGAAATATGGAAATAAACTAAGAAATAGGTATAATTTTTTTTTTAAAAAAAAGGAGAAAACTGGAAACAAAATGAGTGCAAAAGTAGAAAATAAAAAAAAATGAAAAAGAAAAGGATAACTAGGAAAAATGAGGAATAGAAAATAAAAAAATAAAAAAAAAATAATAATAATACTGGAAAAAGAGATTAAAAAAATGAGGAGATGCAAGAGAAATAGAAAAAACTAGTTTACATACCCGGCATCACCACAAGGTTTTGAATCATATAGAATATATGAAAATAATAGATATTTTAAAATAATAAAAATATATTATTAAGAAAATTATTCTATTAAACTGTCAATTTCAAAAATTCCAAATCCATCCTAACATGGATCTTGAGTATCATCAACAAATTTAACCATTAACATCGGATATTTACATTAAAAAAATAGAAAAATTCAAGTGGATAAATCATCTTTTCCGCTGTATTGTTTCAAGTAAATAAAGTATTAATTTTCAAAAGAAATAAGTTCTTTATAAATAAAAAAAAAAGAAAATAAGTAATTTTGTTTCTAATTGGTTACTCTATGCCCAATGAATACAGGCAAAGACTTGAAATTTTATCAGCTTGAGACCTTAAGCATAGATTTAAAAAAAATTGTTGGAGCCTTAAGGTTAATTTAGCAAAACAAAATAGATGAATGGTAGAATAGTGATTTTAGAAATCCTAAAAACATTGTTCCGTGTCCAAGATTTTAGAAATCCTTGTTCTATCGGAGTTGGACATACCATTTTTTGTATATTTGGCCTTAATACTAACTAACCCTAGCCCCTCCCACCCCCTCCCCCACATTTTTTTGTATATTTGGGCTTAGCACCAACTAACCCTAGTGTGTGGGGGCACATATACATACATACATACATACATCATGCCTTAGCCCTCCCTCTCATCCCTTGTACCCGCTGCCCACATCATCTCTCTCAACTCTCAGCCAACTTTCTCACCGTCTCTCACTTCTCTCACCTTAGCCTTTCCTGCCCTAACCTCGTTCGTTTTTCTCACCGTCCCACCATTGTTTATATCTCCCTTCGCCATTCGCATCTTCATCCTCCCTCATCTGTCATTTCTTCATCGTAATCTCTTCTCAATCGCCTTTTTTCCGCCATTTCTTTGCCTCGTCTCGATATCTTAACTCGTCGCTAACGATGTGAGTTTGGTTTTGTACATCCATTTTTTTGTCATTTTTTGATTTCATGTTTGATTTTGTAGATTTGGTTTTGAGTATGATTTTGTAAATCCGGTTGTTTGTCATTCTCCTCGCCTTCATTGTTCGTCATTAGTTCCTGTCAGTTATCGTTCCTCACCATCCAAATGCTCTACTAATTTTTTTTCTTGGTTGTCGAATGCTCAATCTAATGAATATTGTTGCGCCCATTGTGTTTTTAAATTTTTTTAATTTTGAAATTATGTTTGATTGTTGATCTAGCTTTGATTCTTAATGATTTTAAAATTTTTGGTAAATTTTTAAATTTTTAATAATTTTTATTGATTTTTTAAATTTTTAGTGCATTTCAGTTAATTTTAGGAAAATATAAAATACAATTTTAGTAACTCATTATTGAATAATATAATTTTTTGTACTAATATAATCTTAGTAATTACAATTTTGGTAAATATAATTTTTTGTCAATATAAAATATAGAATATGCATTTTATATGTGTGTGTGTATGTGTATATTTAGTAAATATAAAATGAGATTTTAAAAATTTAAAATATATTTTTTGTAAACATAAAAATATAATTTTTAGTATTATTTTTTTTGAAAAAAAAATTCCAATGGCTAGGCCGTTGGAAATTTCCATCAATTTGAGTCATTGGTTTATTTCCAACGGCCTAAGCTATTGGAAAATCACTCAATCATTAGAAATAACTCTGTGTATTTAAGTCATTGATAATTTCCAACGGCTATCTCTAGGGCTGTTGGAATTTTTTTTTCCATCACTTGATTTTCCAACGACCTTATTTCCAATAGCATGCTTTTACAAATTCCAGATCTCCAACATAAGTCCATTGGAAAAGACTGTTGGAAAATTGCTTTTTTTAAGTAGTGATCAAAACTTTTGGGACTAAGTTGTCAAAAAATTGCTTAAGGACGCTAAGAAAAAATGCAATGGTTAAATCGAACAAATTTGAAGCTCTAGGATCATTTTGAAAAGCAAACAAGCATTGGGGGTTAAAATATCAAGAAAGTCCCTGCAATTTTTTTTTTAAATATGTAAAATGGACTTTTCATTTAGGATATAAATAAGAATAACTTTACAATTTGGCTCATTTTGTAAAAAAGGAACTCTCATGCTTTCGTAAGTTCATTAGTTGTGCTAACTTAGCCATGCACTGCAGTCTAGAATTATTAACCACCAATTTGTTTTAATTTTTGGCACAACCTACATGATTTTTCAAAAGGACAAACACTACTAAAAAATGCCCATTTTCCAACGACTTGCAGTTGGAAATTTTAAAGTTTCCAACACGAAGCCATTGGAAATGAAGTAGTTGAAAATTCGTTCGTTGGAAGTAGAACTTCCAACGGCCCAGATATTGGCCGTTGGAACTTCCAACAGTTAGCCGTTGGAAAATCAGCAGTTGAAAATTTCCAACAACTGTAATTAATTTTTTTTTTTGTGTGTTCCAACTTAAGCAGTTGGAGATTTTTCCAACTGTTTAGGCAGTTGGAAATGCGTCCATATTAAGCAGTTGGAAAAGTTTCCAACGACTTAGGCCGTTGGAATTTTTTTTATTTATATTATTTATCCCCGTGCTGGTAATTCTAATTGAATGTTTAGTTTTGACCATCAACCTGATTCAGTTCAGATATTTGTATCGTATGTAGTCAAATTTTGAACGATATTACATAAAAATATATATATAACGACATCAAAACATACACAATTGAAATTACTAAGTTATTACATAAATGAACTAATAAGTCCACATAAAAACATACACAATAGAAATTACATAGTTTTATTCTCCTAATAAATGTTTGTTTGTTAATGAACACACATAGTAGCATGATATACCTGATTTAGTCTTGATCCAATCCCGAGCCATCTATATCATATGCAGCAAGTGTGGGCGGGGGAATACCAATTGATGCACAGATGTAGTCCAGCTCAGCTCATTGTCTCCTCTTTATACGCTCCAGCTTCCGCTCATAGTATGATGCTTGTTGTGCAGTTTCCTCCGTTACCACTCGCTGTACTTGTTCAGTGAACTCTAGAGTCTGTGTAAGATCAACATGTGGTGCAGGAGTAATCCCCGGTCGTCGTCGTCTAGGCACAACATGTTGTTCTGATCCAAGGCCAAATACATGCCCTTTCTTCCTGCCACCAGCAGCTGTAGTGATTATCACAACCTCATCAATGTCATGTGCGCCTCCTTCGTCATCCATTTACTGCGTTTGTTCGTCAATCTTAGCAGTTATTATTGCCTTCATAAAGAGTAAAGATAGTTTATTAGTATCTGTATTAGAAATGGTATGTAATTTACTAACATGATAATTACCGACATTTCTTCAGTCCCCCTGTTAACATATTCTCCGCTCTTTTGCTTATGAATTTGCTGCATCACCTTGAACAAGCTAGGGCCCCTCTTCTCTGGATCTTTTTCGCGCTACATTGGAAACGTAGTAAGATTAATTTTATTACAACGTAAGTAAGTTGAATTATGTGTGAAAGAGGTTGATAATTTTACCATTCGTTCTCGGTGTTCAATAATTGAAACAGAGCCTCTTGCATAAGTAACACTACATGCACCTGTCGAGTTAGATGACTGCAATGATGATGCTCGCATTGTCTTACCCCTTGCCGATCGCTCGTGAAACTTCGTTGAAGCCCACCATTCCTCCATTTCTGCATACTGTGCGTCAGTCATAAAAGATGCCCTTGCTCGCCGTTTTGTCGGATTTTTCTCTGGGCGGATGTCACCCAGCGTCGATCGGTAGTGATTAGCCGCCATCATATGCCAAACGCGATAGACCTCATTATGGTGAGCTGGATCCCACTCACATAATCCCTGTACGTTAAAAAAAAAAATTATATGAGTTTAGTTGGCAACATGATTGCTAAAGTTAAGCAAATGAGAAGAAAGTGCAAACCTTAAATACGTGCCACCACGCCTGAATATCTGTTGGGCTTTAGCTCGTCCAATCATGATATCCCTTGAAGTGTGTGGTGAAGCATCTAGTCACCAACCGTGATGCTCTTAATGGAAAGAAGCTACATGAAATGCATGTTCCGACAGAATAAATATTTTTTTGAATGGCACTACACAAACTGTAGGTAACATAAACTAGTATGGCTCAAACAGGTGCATTACTTACATGTTACCGTAAGGTGTAATCCGTAAGCGTGCCTGAATCGGTGCTTGGAATACTGCTGACTGATTATTGGAATTCCTAGCACCGGGTGAAGCTACAGGGGCCGGAGTCGATCGACTAGCACTACAGCCGCCTGGAGCAATGCGAACATCACCTGTGCAAGGGTTTGGATGTGGAACAGCTGTTTATTCTGTTGAGGGCTGTGAAGCTGAATGACGGGAATGCAATTAGCCTGCCCTTTCATATCTGACAATTGGTTTTGCTAACACTTCTTTCATCTACTGAAATAGACCTTTCCTTGGGCAACGTGTATACATCGCATCTCCTTTAGGTGGCATCTGCATTATTTTAAAAAACCATACAACAGTTTACAAAAATAACATGGTTGGAATATATCTTGGTGTTGTCATTGCACCTACCACATTCAACTTGGACTTAGTATTTTAAATATTAAAAGTTATTCCACGTTCACATTACATTTTCTCAGTAACTGCACATTTACATTTCATCGTCCTCAGTTTGTGCCTCTGATTCGCTACTATCAGTATCCCCAGATTGAAATTCATCTTCTTCATCATTGCCTTCAAAGGACTCCTCATGGTTAAATTCATCGTTATGTTGCAAAGTTTCTTCCTTTACCGGCATGTCATCCTCTACAACTTCCCCTACTCCTATTTCAGCTAAATTGTCGATTGGGTCATCCATAATTATGGGAGGATTGTTCACACCGGCCAATAATTTTTCCTGAAATGCATCTTCAACTTCAGTTACATTATAATGAACTATGCGTCTAGGTTTGATTTTCAAAACGGCTAACCACCCCCATTTTTTCACGTGACTTTGTTGGGTAAGGAGTGTAGTAAACTCGATCAATTTGTGATGCAAGAATGAACGGGTCAAACTTCCCATATCGGCGACCATCACGGACCTCAACTATACCATATTGTTTATGAACCCGAGTGCCACGATCTAGAGTAGGGTCAAACCAAGCACACCTAAACAATACAACATTTTTGTGTGGCCATCCAGAATATTCGAGTTGAATGATTTCTTCTAACACCCCATAAAAATCACATTCAATCTCTCTTGATCCTGAAGTCTTTATACATACTCCACTGTTATATGTTGCTTTATCGCGACCTCAATCGCTAATGTGAAACTTGTACCCATTTATGAAATAAACAGGCCAAGTCTCAACACGACGTGATGGCCTACATCCAACATCCCACAAGAAACAGTATGTGATTGTGTTACGGTCATCATTCACCTAGGTACATGTATCAATAATATGAATATGTCTTCCCCTCGAAATTCAAGAGTAGGTAACTTACATAGTTTCTAAGCCATGTAGCAAAGTTATTCTCCATGTAGACATCCAAGTCTGACATAGCTATATTGGGTTCATGCATACACAATTCACCAATAAACAAACTACAAGATATAGATAGAGGTCGATGTAGCATTAACTTTATGAGTAAAGTATATAAAAACAAAAAAAATTTAATATTATAGTAGAGTATGTAAAGAAAATTTAGGTTATGGCACTTACTCGAGGTACGGCTTCACCTCCTTACAATTCAGTAAGACATATGCAGTTGCGACTTTCAATTCATTGTCATCAAGATATTGATATCTTAATACACCATATGGACGACCCGGGTATCTAAAGATAGACCACAAGGATTCATCATATGGTCTTACTTCACCATCATCATTTCAAGGTACTCTAGTTGTCATATGTGGGATATGAGATTCGAAGTAGTAAGAGCAGAATGTTGAGGTCTCCTTAATTAGATAGGCTTCACAAATTGAATCTTCTACTTGAGCCTTATTTGATACCTTCATTTTTAGGTCATGCATACAAAGCTCAAATTTGTACATCCACCTATACTGAACGGGGCCTCCAACCCTTGCTTCGTAAGGTAGGTGGACCGGTAAATGTTCCATCGAATTGAAAAAAACAGGTGGAAAAATTGTTTCCAACTTGCAGAGTATGACAGGAATATTGGCTTCCAACTCGACCATGTGATTCACATTTAACTCTGGAGAGCATAAATCTTGGAAGAATTGGCTTAACTCGGTCAACGGTTTTCATATATTTTCAGGTATCGCTTGAAGGGCTATTGGGAGAAGCCTCTGCATAATTACATGACAATCATGGCTTTTCATACCAGACATATGAGTTACATTACTGTCAATATACCTCCCAAGGTTTGATGCATAGCCGTTTGGGTGTCTACGTGTTTTAACCCAATTGAGCACATCAGATCTCTGCTATGTGCTTAGTGTAAAAATGGCTTTGGGTTTGAATGCTCGGCCGTCGGCTTGTGAAAATAAATTTAGTTCTGATCGACTGCACAGTATCTCAAGGTCCTTACGAGCCTTCATGTTGTCTTTAGTTTTATTCCACACATCCATAACTGTGTTCCATACATTATCAAACACATTCTTCTCTATATGCATCACTTCCGGATTATGGCGAAGTAAATTATTCTTCCAGTAAGGCAACTCCCAGAAAATATTTCATTTTGTCCAATTATAAGTTCCACCATAACCAAGTATGGTCAAAACCTGTCCATTCCGAACAACAGATGGCAAATGTGAGATGCATTCAAATAATGTTTCAGGCGAAAGACGCTCAGAAGGCAATAATTTCTTGACTTTTCCTTTCTTAAAGGCAACTCTGTTTCTTCTGTATGAGTGATCCAACTTGAGAAATTGCCGATGACAATCAAAGAATGAAGTTTTCCTCCCGTGCACAAGCTGGAAGAATTTACTATAATCCATGCAAATAGGGCAAGATAACCTCTCATGAGTCATCCATCCTGACAACATCCCATACGCAAGGAAATTATTTATCGTCCACAAAACTGAATCTCTGAGTTGAAAATTTTGTTTCAGTGAAACATCTCATGTTTCGACACCATCCTCCCACAGCTGCTTCAATTCATCAATAAAAGGTTGTAAATACACATCAATATTCTGACGTAGACTCCGAGGTCCCGGTATCAATGCAGTCAAAAACATATATGGTTTCTTCATACACATCCATTGAAGGAAATTATACGGAGTAACGATGGCCGGCCAACATGAATATTGTTTACCAGAGTTGCCAAATGAACAAAGCCATCAGAACAAACTCCAACGCAAACATTTCGGGGCTCCGTGGCAAACCACGGATACGTGGAATCAAAATGTTTCTGTGCTTCCCCGTCTGAAGGATGTTTTAAAACATTTAGCTCAGATCGATGCTCACTGTGCCACCTCATGTGCTCTGTAGTTGAAAGTGAAGCATATAGTCGCTGAAGATGGGGAGTTAGTGGTAAATTGTGCATGGTCTTTCTTGCTCTATCTTTACCCTTTCCAGCTTTTCTTGGCTTATACCGAGATTCACCACAAAAATTGCAGTGTGTAGCATCTTTATCATTATTCCAAAATAACATGCAGTCGTTAACACAAGCATCTATTTTAAGATGCACAAGACTAAGTTGTGAAACTAATTTCTTCGTTTTATACCAATTGCATGGAATCTTGCTGTCACTTGGCTATGTCTCTTTCATCAAGGCCGCGATACCATCATAACACCCTCTTGGTATGTGATATTCTACTTTAAGGTTTAACAAACGAACTGCAGTAGACAGCTCAGAATGCGTATCACATTCATCCCATAGAGGTGTAGTTGCCGAGTTCAATAACTCAGAAAATCGTACAAAACCTTCATTAGATTGTTCATTGACTTCAGTGAAATTCTAATGCGAACTTGGTCCGACTACATCAGATACCATTCGAGCAACTCAGAAAATCGTACAAAACCTTCATTAGGTTGTTCATTGACTTTAGTGAAATTGTGATGCGAACTTGGTCCAACTGCATCAAATACCATTTGAGCATATGGGTTTACATTTGAACTATACTCATATTGCTCATACCAATCACAATTTTAAAACGGCTGAGGCGAATGGTCATTAAACGGCTTCCCATGAGCTGTCCAGTTGGTGTAATAAGGCATGAAACCTCATTTGTATAAATGCACTTTCACGTCAAATCAACCCTTAAACCTCAAATTTTTACATCTCCTACACGGGCAACGTATTTTGTTTTCATCCATATGGTCTGGATTACTACGTGCAAATGTTATGAATTGCTCAACCTCTGTCTTCCACTCCTCTTTGCACCCAACTTGCCAGGGTAAAAAATGATTATTATACATCCAACTACGTTCTTGTTCCATGAAGTCCTACCAATGCAAATTATATTTTTATATTTACGACATCTCGAAAAGCATGAACTATACCATAAAATTAATTCCTTAAATTAAAATAAAATTAAAAATTAAATTCTTACCTACTTACATATATCAATACCCAACATATTATTTTCAACTGCTTGCATTAATATTTCACTCAAATAAACAATGTAAGTTAAAACTAAGTATATACTAAATTATAATTAAATCATTAAATCAGACAAATTGAAAAACCTTCTACAAAAATTATATATATTAATGCGTATTTACGATTTAGGGTTTAGTTACGGTTAATACTACTTAGGTTTAATATTGTGGGTTTAGGGGAATATAATTAGAGTTTAGGGTTTATAGGATGTTTAGGGATATAGGCTTATGGTTTGTATTTAAGGTTTACTGTTAATGCTTTTAGGCTTAAGGTTAATTAATTAGAGGTTAGGGATATAATGAATAATATATTAAAATGTATGTATCATTTATACTATAATGTATCATATATAATCAAACATTAACTTTTTATTACATATATGGTATATTATTATTATTGTTATTATACATATACTATATTAAAACTCAAACTTAAGCAAACAAACTTATATTATTATTATTATTATATTATTATTATTATTATTATTATTATTATTTATTATTATTATTATTATTATTATTACAATTACTATGACTACTACTAATAGGACTAGTATTATTATATTATTATTATTATTATTATTATTATTATTATTATATTATTATTATTATTATTATTGCTTCTATACTACTAACTACTATACTACTACTACTACTACTATTATTATTATTATTATTATTACTAATATACTACTAAGTACTATACTACGACTACTCTTCTTATTTTTATTATTATTATTTTCATTATTATTATTATAGTAGTAGTACTTTCTTTAATTTGTTATTATTAGAGATATTACATATATTATATTAAAAGTCAAACTTAATTCAAACAAACCTTATTTAAATATAACAATATTATACATTTATATTAATTCCATAACTTAAAAATTCTTACAAATAAATCCAATTAAACAATCTTACTTAAACTAACAATGTCCTAATTTCACACATAAATATACTGCCCAATTAAACTGTTATTTAATTAAAATGAATTATACCCTAATTTTAATTTAAACCAAAAAAATGCAAATATTTATCAAAATTGGAAAAAAAAATTAAAATATCAATGGGTAACCTAAATACTTCACTTTCAACCATCAACAATTACAAATCACATACATTTCACATATTTCAAACTAAAATTACTAGCAATTTACTATAATTTTCGGTCAAACAAAATTAAATAAATAATGAAATAAATATTATTATTTACTAACCTCAAATCTGAAAATCAACTTCGAAAACGGGTGGGAATCACTTCGAATCTGGCAACACAATCAAGATTTTTTACCATTAACATCTTAAACATATTAAACATCGAACTGTTGAAAATCCGAAATGAAAAAGAGAAGAAAAAAATGAAAAATGTACCAGATCTAGCACTTTCACCTCCGGAGAATCCAATGCCGCGTCGAAAACGTCCTTCGAAGCTTCGTCGGTAGTCGGGAGCATGTGGTGCTGTGTGTGCGTGTGGAGAGGGAGAGAAGGTCGCGCGACTGCTGTCACGAAAATAAAGCAAGCAAGAAAAAGGAGATGATTTAAAATTAAGGCCGTTGGAAAAAAAAAATAACAAAACGCATTATTTCATTAACTCCATAACTTCCAATGGCCAGAGCCGTTGGAAACTCCAACTGGCATTCTCCAACAGCCAAAGCAGTTGATAATTAATACTGCCACTTTTTCCAACGGCCCAACAATTGGAAATTTTCCAACGGCTAACGTCGTTGGAAACTGTTTACACAAAATAGCCACCATTTTGCAACAGCTAAGCCATTGGAAATTGCTGAACCTAATATTTCCAACAGCCAGGCAATTGGAAAAAAATCTGTTTGCTCTCCAACGGCTAAGACCGTTAAAAATTTTCAACATCCTGACCGTTGGAAAAATGGCAGTTGGAAAAACCGCTTTTTTTAGTAGTGAAATGTAAAAATCCCAGCCTATGACTTTATCCAAAATCTTCCAGTGCTAATAACACGAGACCAAAATGTGGGAATAGCAAATGACATAACAATCCCTTAAAAATAGTGGATAATAATAATAATAATAATAATAATAATGGGTATAGTCTATAACCAAACATGACAATGCTAATAAAATAGCATTATAGAAAGTGAAAGCTCATACACACAGAATTAAAATTACCTGATTTTAGCGATCATAAATATCAGTTTTTTATACCTGTAAGGTAAAAAATTAAACATTGATAGCTTAAGAATGAACAATTAAAGAAATATTATATCTTACTTATGAATACAAAAATTTGAGATCAAAATGTTTTAAAAAAATAAAATAGAACCTTAATTTGTGTGTTTTTGCCAAATAAATAAATATTAGCAAGATATAACTTTATGTTTGTATATGTAAGGACCTAACAGAAATATTACTTCATTCATCCTATCATGTAATTTTGTGTGTCTTAAAATATAGGCCATCATTTTCATACTAATAATTCTTTTTTAAATGTATATTTTTCATTGTCCGAACCCAATGTAGCGAGTTTTAAGAAAGAAAAAGAAATCTCCACTAATCAGGTATATGACTTGCTTGATTACCCATGTATCTGTTTTCTTTATTACAAAATATTAGAATTTAGATAAAACAGTAATATAATCTATTAAAAATATTAAAAATATCATTAAGGCTTAAAAAATATCTAGCTCTCTCCTTGAGCTAGTCCTTAAACAACAACCTTTTTGCACATATTTGATGATTTATGTTCCATATTTGAAACTTTTCTATAAAATTTTGCAGTGTTTTCCACTTAAACACTTTACCTGTTGGAGAAAATTAAATTGGAAAGTGTTGAAATTGTTGTGAAAGAGCAGGCATTAATATCTATTGATTTGTATGACTGTTTTGTGCATTTAAATAAGTAATTTGTGGAAGATACATATCTACATAACATAACCGTGATTGATGCACTTTTATTCCTATATTAATAATGAGGAAAGAAATCAATGTAAAGGATTGGTGATATTCCAAAAGTTGCTTAAAAAATTGGTACTTAGGATTTATTTATATATTTTAAAATTTTTTATTTTCAATTTATTTCCTTTGTTCTGAAAAAAAAGCTAATTTTCAAAAAAAAAAATGGAAATAAAAATCTAAGTCAACATTTTTTTATTAGTTCCTGCATGTTTTCCCAATTCCCTTAAATGTTGCTAACTTTTTGTTAAATCACATTTTTCCTTAATTTGAAGTTTAGTAATTATATTTTCACCTACAAGTTTAGAAAGCAACACTTTCCACGCTTGGCATTTACACATAGATTGAGATAAACTTTTTTTTTTATTTATACTATTGGCTAACCATAACATAGTCTTCTCGTGAATGAACAAAAATATTTTTAAAATAAATCCAAAAGGAATGGGGGTAATTGTAGATTTTCAAATCTCAGGGTAAAATTGCAATGAAAACAAAACATGTATGAAAAGAATGAAATATGCCCATGGTTGAACACAGTAACCGATTTTGGCAAAAAATAATGAGGCGGCTCATTATTATCTCAAAAAAAATAATTGAAATATGAATGTGGCCGGAACCTAGACTTATAATATATCATTGAAGTGATCTATAAGTCTACTTTAATATAGAAGAAATGAAATTCCATTTGGAGACTTAAGTAAGAAGTGATGTTGATTCTCGTAAGATATCACCAAAAAAAGAGCATTGCACGAGTCTGAAAATTTGGGATTAAACTGTATTGATTGGCTAATCTAAAAATTGTGAATGAAATATATATTATGTCTTGAGAAGTCTAGTTTAATAGAAATTTTATGGATTGTTATTTGAAATTTTCTACAAAGAGTTATGGTCATTCAAGTGTGAATATGCAATTTCAAGTTGAACTAAGGCTTTTGAAAATGAAATTACGCTTTAATGATAGTTAATACTATTTTGATTAGGTTCAAGAACATGAGTGATTGATGGTGGATGAGAGATTTATTTTGAATTGGGGTTTGTTACAATTGCAGAGATGAGAACGTGCAGGTGGGGTTGCATTGAGGATGTGGACTTGGGTAATAAGAGGTAAAATTTTGGGTGCAAATGATTGAAATAAAAAAACTAGATGACTATATTTAATTGCAATCTTAGTCCCAAAGTTATTGGTTTGCATAATTAAATGTCTAAAATTTTAAATTATGCAATCAAATGCAATTCATTCATATAACTGATGGAAAATGTCTGGGTTATCGAGTCAAGTGGGTAAAGTGCCTGGTTGTTAAAGTTCAGGGCTCGATTCATACTCATAAAATGTCCACAAGAGCGATCGGAGAGTCACTAGTATAGGGTTATCTGGGTATTTATTCCAAAATTTAATTAATGAAACCATTGAAAAGTTAGTCGGATGTAAAGGGGTGATTAAAACGGACTGAAGAACATAATGCAACAAATCACAAAATCAATTTTGTTCCCTTTTAAAACTCTACGAGGACTTTTAAGGAGACAATTAAATTCCTTATTTGTATTTAAAATTATTGACCTGCCTTATTTGTATTTAAAACTTCTAAATGCAAAGCTGAGTTTAAAACTGTCCACCTCTAGCACACTTTAGCAAAATTTGAATTAGTTTATTATTTCTCTTTTTAATTTTTTCTGCACAAAAATGCTAATTGTTTCCATTTTACTATATTTCAATATTGGAATATAATGTATAATGGAAAGTATAGATTGTCGAACTAAAATTGTTTCCATCAATGACTCAAATTTATTTTTTGGTTGATATGTATAATGCAAATAATTGTGTATTCAGAAATAAATGGTTTTGTACAATGGAAAGTTCAAATTGTTTTTTTTTTTTTTCCTTTGCTGTGACGTTTTTTTTTTGTTGTTAACTTACACCTTTTCCTTAAAATTCATTACTAAATAAAATTTTTTGTTAACTTATTGCCTTACTGTTCTTTACATGGTTTGCCATAAAACTTCTCAAGTTCTAATTGATATTGGTAGGTAACTAGAAGTTAGTCTATTTGTAGATGCAAGATGATTTCTTGCACTAGTTAAGTTGAAAAATGTGAGAGGTACTTCTAAGTTCCCGTTACAACTATAGTAATAAAAACCAAACTTGTCTATTTCTTGCTCTTCCTAATTGCCTATTTATTTTGCCATCAAACTCGACAATCATTTACAAACAAAAATAGACAATATTAATCACAGTTATCTGTTCAGAAAAACTCAATACTGATCACAAAAAAAAATTACGACATGAATCAAGAAGTTAGGAGGATTGAAATCATGGCAACCAATCTGATTTCCCGTATCGAATAATCATACATATTTCCATACACTTTGAATGTAAAAAATCAAGAGTTATAAATCTAATGACACATACATAATATCTTTTAATAAGCAAAAGAAATATAAGAATCTAGGCAAAGATAAAGACAACTCAGACAATAGTGAAAGTTAAATTTTATTTTGAAAAAAAAAAAATGGAAGCTAAAGTTGTATTCCTTACCTTCACAACCAAGTTACAGTATTAGAGATATAGGATGATAACAAATCAAGCACTTGGGCATCAAACAAAAAGAAAACTAACACAAAAGATTTCTTGGCTGCCACAATCTACTGTATATATAGAGAAAGCAACAACGGGATCTTGTTCCAACCTCTCCAAATTGATCTCACCTTGTAAGAAACGGCGCAATCCTATGGGCAATCGCTCATTCTCTAGAGCAAACTCTACTTGCAATCTATGTGCCATCGCCAAGCACAACTCGCCATCATTGATCACAGTTTCGTCTGGCTCCTTTGCCAGATGTTTATCAAGCATTAAAAACCATAATATTCTCAATTTACTCCCAACTATATTTAAATGACAGTTGAGTCCTCTAAATTACAGATAATGTACAAATTACAGACGAAGGATGAATATATGATCCAATAGAATAAAAACAACAATCATATATAGAAGGGTATGTATGTATGTTCACCTATATTCGATTAACACTGTCCTTTTCGCTTTGAAGAAAGAAGGTGTTTATTAGTCAGTGCAATGAAACAACATTTGCAGCGGGTGTAAGGCAAAAAATTAACTACGAAAAAAATGGATTTGATCAATAATTTGAATGATTTTCGTTAACATGGGAACCAGATGAAGATATCTTACTTGGGGAAAAGATTTCGGTTGGCTACCACTTGGCAACTGCATTACTAGCCCACTGTTCGTGATTCATAAATGTCTACAAAAACATAGTTAGTGCATACGGAAATTGCAACAACCAAATGGAAAATTCTTTACATGTTTTATTACTTTATACCAAGCAGAAATCCTCTTTAAGAGTTAGAGCAGTGAACCTTCGCTATAGCGTGTGTGAAGGCCATGAAGCCGTTGAGTGCAACAAATGAATAGCTTGCTCAAAGCCAATTTAATGGCTCCGTAAAAATTACTGATTTGCCTCTAACAAAGCTGTCATTTGTGCTTCTAAAATTAGAGTTAGCTGAGGACTATGTGAGAGGATAAATCAAAGAAGAGAGGTTAATGGAGGGAAATATGTGCAGCATACCCGATTTATTAGGTTGATGGGTTGACATTAGGGATTTTTACTCTTTCCTTATATATATAATTTGCAAATTTGAAGCGTTAGCTATTTAACTTAGTTGAATGGATTTGATTGAGTTAATTAGCAATATAATTGGCTTTAGGGGTAGTTTGGGTATAGAAGTGCACAAGACTACTAAATTCTTACCTAAAATGAAAGATCTACCACATGTCAGTACCATGTTACATTTGTCAAGTGAAAAGTTCTTTTACTCATTAATTGTATTCTTCTTTATATATATATATATATATATATATTTATATGTTACTAATAGATACCGTGTAAAAATAAAAAAGTTGAAAAAATGAAAAATAGGAAAAAAATGAAAAATGGAAAATCTAAATCAGGGGGGTTTCGAACCAGTAGCCCACCTTATTCCTCATCATGCTCGAACCATTCCGCCCAACGCTGATGATTGTCAGCCAATTGCAGAAAATATTTCTAAATATTATGCTGTATCGCACAGTTGCAATTGCCTGTTTTCTGAAAAGCGGGACCAAACTGATAATTGTTGAATTTTTCAGGGGCGGCAGATGGCATATGGCCGGCTCATCCAAGAGTTATTCATGAAAATAAACACAAAACTTGTTTTCAATAGTAATTGATTTATATTTTTTATTTTCAAAATTTTGGTATATAAGTGAAGAGTTTTTATAATTGATAAATGAAAATCTATAGTTTCTAAATATATTTTTTAAAAAAAAATTTAACTGATAATAATAATAATAATATATATAAATTCAAATTAAATTTACTTGAAAATATAAAATATGACAGAATATGAGACGGGAGGTAATTTTCCAAATAAATGACAACGGATTAAATTCAAGTGAAATATCACGGCTCATTTAAGGACACGTACCATGATTGAACACATCATTAGTCCCATTCCATCACTTGTGTGGGTACATTTTAAAGTGTCTTTGAAATGCAATATAAATGACCTAGGACTCCAGCGTATGTCTCCCCATGTCTGCCCTCTTACCAATGTTAATTGCTTTAAGTAAAGTGGGCTCTTGACTTGGATTTTTTTAATAGAAGATCTTGGTTTCGATCTAGAGTGAAAAATTAGTCCGTGAGAGTTTATCACTTATTAGATGAATGATACCCCTAAGTGCACTACGCCTAAAGTTTTTATTCTGCTTTTTAATGGTGGAAGCTCCCTTTCTACTTTTTTTTCTTGTTCAAAGTAGTTTACACATGGAACAAAGCAGCAGTAATAGAAATTCTATCAAAATTCTGTATGGCATAGTTTAATTGATTTCTAAGTCAATGAGTGATATTGGTTAAGTTTTGAATTTATATGTAGATATTTCCCCCTAAAATTTATTGCTCTTAGGACTTTTTCAAAGAAAGGAAACACTATAGTGCATAGTGGAGTAAATTTTATGGACAATACTAAATTTTAGATATTAACTTTTGAAATGTTTATTTAATTTGTTAGATAACTGTCTTATTATAAATTTACATAGTTAAATAATTTTTTAACAGTTAAAGGATAATTTAAATTATTAATTTTTCTTAGCAAATTAGGTTTCATGCATCACATTGGAGCATAAATGACAATTCCTGTTTGGGTTTATGAATTCCATTCAAGAATATAACAAAATGAAATGTTTTTAATAAATTTAAAAAGGTAGAAAATTAATTCAAAATGAAAACTTAACAATACCACCCATTTCCAAAAAGGATAGAACATATTCCCTCCGTCCCAATTTAGATGAAACGTGTTCCTTTTTTAGATGTCCTAAAAAAGTTAAAACGTTTTTTTTTTTTTGAAAATTTTAAACAATCAATTTACCCTCTTACCCTCATTTAAACTCTCAATACACAAAACTTAATAAAAAAAAAATTTTAATCTTCACTCAATCTTTTACTGCACAAAACCCCTCAAAAAAATTAATCATTATTTAAACTCTTACAACACAAAATAAAAAAAAATTAGTTACATGGGTAAAATTTAAAAAAATAACATAAATTATATAAATCTTAATCTTCATATCTAGAGAAATATTTCATTTATTTTAGGATAAAGGGAGTATATTATTTTTCCTGTCTGGTAATCCGTGCAATATTCTATATTTACTAAGCTTTTTGGCAACCAATGCATCATACTACCCTCATTTCAACTAGCTTTAAGATTATAATTTAGTCATTCAACTTTTAAAATTACAATTTGGTCTCTGTAGTTTTAATCCTTCTAGTTTTCAAGAAATTATAAAATGACCTCAAATCTTAAAAAAAAAATTAAATAAGTTACTAAAGTTGAAAAATGACAATTTAATAACTAACTTTTTCGGGGTAAAAGAAAACACAAATTTTACATACGTTAATCTCCACACATAAATTTTACATACTTTAATCTCCACAAGTATAAAAATATTACTTTCGTCTAAAGTTTTTTAACATTTCAGCTTTTTTATTTAAGTTTGATATAAATTTATTTATACTAATATTTGCTTAAAAATTTATATTTAAAAACTATAAATCTTATATTTTTAAAAAATAATAAATATTAAAATAAATAAATTTAAGTAAAAAAAACTGAAATTATGGAAAGAATTGGACAATTGAGTATTAAATATGGACGGATGGAGTAAGTAAAGATCAGAAACTATACGTGAAATTCACCTCACTTGTGGTCTGGTCACTGCATAGAGAAAGCCAGGAAAGGACGAAAAGAAGTAGACATGAGAGTGGGATCGGTCCCAGTGAGCAGAAGAAGCACGAAGCACGTGCAACTGGAAAAGGACTGTTTGCAATTCACCTGGAAACTCCAGCTGACTCCACCCCTTTCATCTTCCATGAAATCCATATTGCCCGTGCAAATCATTGATAACCATATTTTGGAACCAAATATGCAATTGACCCCTCAACTTACTCAACTCGTACGAGTTAGTTAATAACTCGATGCTCAATAAATATAATAGTTCTGAACTTTGAAAAGTTATGCGAGTTAATCCATAACTCAAAGCATTTAGCGGATGCTGTTATCCATTTGACAAAAGATGCACTCTTGGTTCAGAAATCATCCAAACATTGTATCTGTCACTTATTCCCACTTTGTCCGACTTGCAAGTATTGTTCCATTTAAAATAGGTGAAGATGATAATGAGAGCTTCCCAAATTCCGTTACCACCTAATCATTCCCAATTTTCTGTCACCTCTCACTTATTATGCCCACTTGGTCCAACCCTTTTCCCTTAATCCCCTCTTCCTCTTGCACTATCCATGTGTTCGATGAATTTCCCAAACCTGGTGGATGAAACAAATTGGAGCTCTTTTTTCTTCCTAATTACTAGGAGTGAGCATGAATTAAGTAGACCCAAAACCCAACTTAAATTACCCTTACTGAGTTAAGTTGAGTTAAGTAAAAATTGATCATGACTTGCAAGTTGGTTTTTCAAGAGAGAACTATCAGTTTTTTTATTGATTCTAGTTCTATACGAAAATCCCAATGCGGAACCAAACCTGAGATATATGTATAAATATATGATAAAAATTATGATATTACTAAATTGCTCATACATTTATGTATGAACATGTACATTACTAAATTGTTCATATATTTATATGTGAACATATATATTCAAACATGTATATTAAATATTATGATATTACTAAATTGCTCAAATACTAAGAACGTATACATTTAAACATGGATTAAGTTGTATATTATATTAAATATTTATTAAACCAATTATAGATGCAATTTTATCGAGTTACGAAGTTGTTAACTCTTATATATATATATATGATAAGAACAAAAAAAATTCAAAAATCAAAATTGAAAAAACTAGACCCATAGCTTTAATTCTATTCTATTTTCAGATTTGATAGAATTTTTTTTAAACCATCACTATTTTAGGTTGATTCGGTCTCACTAGAAAACTAACCTGACCTATTGCTCACCCTCACTAATTACATATAATTTGGCAATGAGTCGTCCGTTCATGACCCTCAATTCCAATGCTCGGGAAAATTCTAAGGGAGCGGTGGAGCTTGGGTCATTGTAGAAGAAGCTACAAGCACCATCATATTCTTTTGCCGAATAAGTGGGTCAGAATTGTTGTGCTGGAGGGTATCGTAATTGAGCCTTTGAGCTTTGTAGTTGGCTTTGAGAGAGTCGTAGCTAGTCTCTCTCCAATTACTTGGACTTCCACCGTGCTCGACGGTTTTGAAACTAGACAACTTTTCTTGGCTGTAGGTCGAGCTCTTGGGCCATATTCACCTTCCTCTCTGGCTCCAACTTGTTCTCCACCTTGAAGGTCTTCTCCGAGGCCTTGACTTGACCCACACTTAACGGCCCCTCAAGCATTAACTGTGTTCTTATGTTCAATTACCAAAAACATGATACGTAAGGTAAAACAAATATATTACTCCATCTGTCTCATATTCTTTGCACCATTCACTTTTTAGCAATTAATTTATAATTTTTTTGTTTCAACATTTTAGTATATAAATGAAAAACTTTTATACAAGAATGATAAATCAAGACATATAGTTTTTAAATATATTTTTAAAATTTTTTTTTAAATAAATACTAATATGAATAAATTCAATTCAAATTATATAAAAAAATCAAATGGTGCAAAGAATATGGGATGGAGGGAGTATATGTCTAGGAAGCATATGACGTATTTGGATTTTTCAAAATAAGAGTGCCTCTTCTGACAAATTATAAGAGATTATTGGTAGCTTTTGTAATTTTTCATACTTAAATAATGGAACTTTGTTGTGTTCCGTGAATCATCATGTACTAATCTGGATTCTAAGTTGCGATTCAACACATACAAGTTAGGTATGTTGGAGGGCTAATTGCATAGTTAAGTCTGAAAAAGGGTTGAAAAATTCACAGTTGGACTAAGCAAGTGTTTTTTTTTTTTTAACAAAAAGCCAAAAAAAAAAAGAGCAAAGATACAGAGAGAGAGAGGAATTGTACGAAACAACGAGTGGCTGTCCTGTTGTGGGGTCCCAGATGAGGTTTGGCCTTGAAAGGAAGGGTGAGGTCAGGTCAGGTCAGGTCAAATTCCGAGTGAGCCTCAGCTCTGTTGCTCAGTACTGGTCCCTCAACTCAAACGTGCACAAAGTCACCTTAGCCCCACTCTCTCTGACTCTTTGTATTTCGTCCAATCTCATCTGTCCCATGGAATAACCTTCGTTTTATTATTACAACCTTATCCTCTCTACTCTATCTCTACCTACAACTTACGTCCATTGTCCCATTTTAGCCCTCAACAATATTCCGACGGGATTATTAGCTATTGTTTTCAGTCTCAGGCAACTGAAAATATGCGGGAGTGCTATAAGAAAAACTGCGATAATTATGTAACTGTTCATACACATCAAGGCCGTATAGAGCAGTCATCTGTGTGTGAGCTGTTATAATAATATAATTTTCGTTAGGGAAAAAATATATGTTTCTTTTATTTTTCAAAGCATCACCATTGGCAATAATGTGGCCGGCGAGCTTTTCAACCGTCGAACAAAAGCTTAGGTATCGTTCAAAGCAAGTGAAAGGAATGCCAAGGAAGTACTTGTCACCTGTTTTTTTGAGCGTCTAAATTGGGTCTTTTCGTGAGTTTCACTGTTAAATCTTAAAAAAATGTTGATATAACATAAATTAACATTAAAACAAGTTTTAAAATAATACTTTTAATCTTTTAAATTTTCTTCTCAACAAAATTCTAAATCTTAAACTTATACTTTCTATAACAATGACCCACAAAAGCTGGAGCTACTTCAAGCCCCATCCATGGCTACCAATACCACCACCCACCTCGCTGCCCCCTCCTCATCGTCCCTTGCATCTGACTCCCTACAACTCTTTTTTTTTTTTTTGGCAAAAATAGAAAAAAAAACAACAAAATAAGAAAAAAAAACAAAATAAAATAAAATAACAGAGAATAGAGGGGTGGAGAAACAAGGCGATGAAGTCTGCTGCTGTGAATGATGCCAGATCCTGTGAAATCGATGGTCCATCTGCAAAATCAATGCGAAGAGCACAATGATGCTAGATCCAACGAAATTGATGACCCAGGAAATTATGTCGAAACCCAAAATGGAGTGAACCCCATCTGCTTGTTTCAATCCCAATCTGGTATGTTTAATGGCACAGACGCTTCAGCTGCCACTGCCATCATCGAGATCCATCTTGCTTGGGGGTCGCCAGCAACAGCTTCGTGAGTTCCGAGTACGTCGTTTGAGCTCCAATCCCGTAGCTCACCGCCGACGTCATTCCAACAATCTCCTCTCTTGATTCCTTGAGAATCTCACCAATGGCAGCACTGTCAGGTACAACGATTACCAATATGATCAGACTTCGGGCCCCAAAATTGACAACTTTCTAGAGAAGTACATGTTGGCTTCCAATGGTTATAGTGATTTGCAAGGATTTGGAGACAACAAATGTGTGAAGCAAGAAGAGTGAGAGTCGTGCCTGTGACCCAATTTGGTGGGTATTATAATGGTTCACATATTCTGTATTAGAATTTGTCCGAAGAAAATTCAACAAGCATTGGGAATAGTAATCTAGGAATTTCTTTTAGTCCTGTTTCTATGGGTTTAGAAAGCTTGCCTCAGCTGAAAATGGGCTGGAGTGGCTTATCACGGACTTCGTCCTTTAGCCATCAGAGCTTCTTCATTTGGAACAATAAAAGAGGTGGCCAGAAGAATGGGAGGTGGCACTGAAGAGGGAAAGCCGCCGCCGTGGAAGCTCCATGATAATAGATGTGATTTGGAAGAAGAATGGATGATATTAAGAATGTAAACATTAGTTTTATTAGAATTTTTAAGATTTAGAATTCTTGATTAAAAAAGTTTGAAGACTACAATTGGTATTTGAAATATATTTTAGTCTTAATTAATATCATGTTAGCAATTCAGTCCAATTTAATAATTTAATTGACGGAAAGGACCTAACTAAACGCTTAATATAGGGTAAAGGATTTTGACAAAACAACCTTATGCTGAGATATCAATTTAAAACATAAAAATATCATTATGATAAACTGAAAAAAAAAAACAAAAACAAAAACTTGATTAGGATGAAAATTTAAGCTAGATGACCACGCGTGCAATTTATCCAATCTCAATACGTTATTAATGTTAATCCCAACCAAACTATGCTTAAATTAACCCACATCTCGTGCCAATATTCTTCGGGTAGGGGAGAAGTTCTGGTGGCCGAGTAAGGAAATGCGTCAAACCAGTATAAAAAGAACACCAAAATAAGTCCAACATAGTCTAAGTAAACAATCCTACTTCGAACAAAATTCCCATTATCTTGACGAATAAAGGCAATTGGTGAAGGATTGCATGATATCGAAGAATTGATCATGTTCAACTTCCTCCACGTACGGTTGGAATCGTCTAATTAATGAAATATAAAGGAAAAAATCGATTGGTTGAAAATTTTTAAGCGTAGACGGAGCGGTACTCGTTGCGGTTCTCGTTGCTGATTGGCTCTTTCTGGGACGGACTTCTCCAGAAACCGGCGCCGTAAAATCTCTCCCACATCTCCTTCTCCAGCTTCAACACCGCTTCCTCCGTATCCGACGCGCTCGATTCGCTGTCAGACCTCACCTCCTCCACGCACATGATCGGGTGAATCCGGAAATCTGTTCCGTCGCAGAGGCAACGGCTTTGTCGTCGCTGCGGAGGCGGCAGCAACCCTTTCTTCAACAACCTCCGCCGCCGACTGTTCTTCAGCACCATCCGGCACAGCCCGGCCGGGACTTTGTAGACAACGAAGAGGACGAAGTTTGCCAGACCCAGCGGGCAGCAGCAGCACACTGCCGTGCAGTCCGCCATTGTCTCGCCGCACACCTCCAGGAGGGTGGAGCACTTCCGGCTGTCGCTTCTTCTACATTTGGCGACGGCGGAAGTGTCCGATCGGCTATACAGAAGTGCACGCTTCTTGTTGGACGAGCTGTCCCGGACGATGATCTGGGCTGCCATTGAATCGAATGAACGACTGTAGTCGTGACGGGGAATATTGATGAGCTCGATCGACGTCCGGCGAAGTCCGGTCCTTCAATCAATTTGTCAAGTTCTCAAAACCACCCAGATGATTGTTATACGGACGTTTCCTTTTCGGGCCAGAAGTTAACGGCCGCAAGAAAACTAAGAAAGACCGGGAGCTAGGTGGAAATGGGATTGAGACAATGTTGGTGTTCGTGGATCGCGTAGGAGGGTCTTGTCTTGTGTAAGAAATGAGGGAAATAGTTGAAGCAAGACCCTTGGCCGGACGGCGATCAGAAAAGGAAGGCCATTGCAAAATGAGAGTACTGCAACTGCTTGATCCGGCGGGGAAAAAGTGATGCCTTGACCGGAGGATTTAAAACCTAAAAAAAGGGAAACATTTTTCAGGCGACCTTGATTTCCGGTGCTAGCCAGTAATTTTAAGAGCAGCTTTTTTCCTGATCAACGATATCTGGCTCTCTTTTCTATTTTAGCCCTTTGACTTGCTCTTGTTTAATTTGAGACAGAAGGAAACTCAAACAAGAGAGATCGCCCAACACGCACGCATGGTTGTTAAAGTGTTGCCCTGTTTCCAGTTAGGGGTCAAAAGTGTTTCCTGTTTCACTTAGGTCACTGGAGTGGAGTGGGTTGATGGCTTCGCAGTTTTTTTGCAGAAAACCAGCAGGACGACAGCCAAACTTTTCTTAAATTTTCCACCTAACAAACACTATTTCAACTCGATGGAATTAGAGTTTTCTCTACAGGAATCTAGTGTTTTGTTGTCTTCCCTACAGGAATCTAGTGTTTCTTATATTTCTTTCAAAAAAGAACAACTTTCAACTCTATGGAATTAGAGTTTTAATAAAAAGTAGGAAGATACATGTTCAAGGCACAATTGTATATGTTAGATATTGTTTTTTTATCTTGTTTTTCCATAAAAGAATTTCATGTTAGATGCAAGACCAACTCCGTATGTAGATCTCATAGCTGATCTCTGTCGGCCGTAAGTAACGCTATATTAGAAGTCGTTACTGAAGTTATGGTCCATTATTAATTAAGTCATTGAACTTTTTATTTTACGGATAAATGTACATACAAAGTTTTATAGTTTTTTTTCAAGTTACACCTTCAGCTATAAATTGTGACTCTTCAAAAGTTCACTTAGAAATTTTCAAATTCAATTTGAAGTATTAATTACTTCCGTGACAAACATGCAAGTTGCAAGTTCAAGTAATTCGGATCGTACGAAAGACAAGTTCAAAGGATCTTAAAAACATTTCACAAGTACTCGATTATGCAATAATATACTCTCGACGTTCATAACCTAGAAAAAGATTATGTGAAAAAAAAATCAATTTTGTAAAATAAATAAACTCAAAATATCACATGATTTTCACTTAAATCGTTTGGAAATTTCTTCAACCGATGATGATATATGCCATTTTAGACCCATGAGAGAAAATGTAAAAACTATGCTTATTACATTAAATTGGGCCACCTATTTTCACTATGCATTTGTTTCTATCACTTTATGTGAGGTAAATTAAGTTTGAGTTTTCAATGGAACAAAAATAAATGTATGTATGTGAATGGCCAAAATAAATATTATTGAAAATAAATATAAACTATACCTACCAGTTCTAAAAAGATACCGAAACAAATCATCCCCAAAAGTTCCCCAAATACATAAAAGTATATTGAATTCCCATATATATATATATATATATATATATATATATATATATATATATATATATATATATATATATATATATAACCTTTCTAAATATCCTGAAACCTGAATAAACCTATAATCCCTACCGAACCAAGAACACAAGATTACTCACCAATAAATGCGGCCTCCAAGACCACCTCCCCCCCCCCCCAGGGAGAAATAAATCTAGTTTTTAATTCCTCATTCTAATTTTTTCATCTTGCATGTACAAGTTAATTCATCACAACAATTAAAGAACTCCTCAAGGAGATTAAAATATTTAATTCCCTAGATTATCATCACAAGATCCCAAATATCCTAAACTTTCCTTAACACGATTGGAGGATCTAGTATCTTTTAATGTCAAACATTTTGACGGCCAAACAAAACTCCTTAAATCCTCTATCCACAATTTGTCCACAACCTTTAAAGTTGGTGGGACTAAGGAAAAATTAAATAAGAATAATTTTTATTATTTGTTCCCCTAAATCAAACTCAGTAATGTTTAACCTCAAACTAGAAAAAACAAACTCATTTTTATCTCCATTGCTAAACCTAATAAACTCATCTAAAACTTCATTCTCTGGCCCACCATATACTTGCTTAGGTCCACCCGAATATTTTAATTTTTCTGGCCCAATAATGTTGTTTACCAGGCTCATACCCAAGTCCTTGGCAACAACCTCAGGCTGCCTACTTACAATTCCACCGCCACCTAAGGGGAAGCAACTGTCGCCTCGTTGTCTTTCTGGTCCACCTGCCCACCGTCATCGGCAACATCTCCGATCATGGCCACCTTGTCTACCCCAGCACCAAATGTCGCTCCCACTCCATCACCATCTTTGAGCATCCCTGACCCACTGTTGGCACTACGTGCTTCCTCTCCGAACACTACCGCCTTTCCGTCACTCACCCTCTTTACTTTGCTATCGAGTCACAAAGATCCCGACTTTCATGCTCCTTGTTCTTTCTACCTCCTCGCTCATCCTATGCCTTATTCCCAGAGGACCAAATCTCCTCCTCTCCTTGCTTCTCTAGGGTCTTTTTCAAACACCATACAAGCCCCATCTCCTCACAATGGCTACATTCATATTCGGCTCCTCCTCCCCTCCAATTCCTACTCGATAGAGAGCCTAGAAAACAATGGACTTGACGCCATCCCTGCAAATTCGCACCTTCTGGAAATATTATGTTTGTGCAACTTGATCTTTTGATTTCTGTTAGCTCTAGAAATTTCTCGATTGTTGAAACTTTTGTCTCTCCTTGTTTCCTGGATCGACACTACTTTCCTTCCAACAAGAGATAAACCACTTGTTCTCCTCCCGTGAGATCAATTGAATTCCAGCACTACCGCCCATTTTCGACAATTCTTACCACATCCTCATCTTTCCCTCATTCAACAAGATTGAAGAACATAAAATTCTCAATGAAAATTTTAACTTCTACATCGAATTTCATCCCAAATGCCCAAATTCTATCGAGAGAATTTCTTTCTTTCCAACAGACACTTTTTATATGGTCTTAGCCTCATATGTATATACAGAAATTCAGATCAGGAGCCATTGACAAACTGGCGACTCTCATTACTATTACAATACAAGGTGGAGGTCACATATTCTAAGTTTCAAGTTGAGAGGGCAAGATGTTCATCATTGCTTGACGGTGCCGGCACTTAGCCAGCAAAGGTTGAGCCCTGGGCAGGGTTCCACCGAGTCCCTCAGCCATGTCCACCATCACTTGGCCCTCCCTTTCCCACTCAAAGCATTGAATCAGTGATGCTAGGGTCAAACCAATCATGCGAAGAACCAGGCCTTTACCCCGGGCAGCCCCTTCTCCCGCACCCAAATGGCATGAACTTGAATCCCTCTCGGACCCCTCCAAACCCCTCAAACCTCTCAGGCTTGAACTCTGTTGGCTCTCCCCAATTCTCAGGGTCATTATGTATAGCCCAAACGTTGATCAATAGCATCGTGCCTGGCGCTACTGGAAATACTCCAATTCTACATTCCTTTGAGGACTAGCATTGGAGCCGCCGGGTACATGCGCATGGTTTCTTTTATGATGCCGTTAAGGTAGCAAAGTTTAGGTAGGTCGTCTGATTCGGTAACCAGGCGTTTGTTCCCAACAACTGCATCCATTTCTTCCTGTGCTTTCTTTAGAACTTTTGGATTGTTTAGAAGAAGTGACATCGCCCACTCCATTGTTCCATTTGAAGTATCTGCATGTTCCAGCACTTAACATAGCCTATGAAATGCAAAAATAGAATTCGGTAAAGTTTTTTTGGTAAAATAAAAGATTAACTGAAGTATAACGATTAATTAAAGTTGATATTTTTTTAACTCATTCTTAATCTTTATGTTAAATTCAAATATTTTAAATAATTTGAGAAGAAGATAGTAGTAATTTTGGATTTTATATTTACCCATATAATGCTTCGAGTAATGTTTTCATTATACTTCTCTGGTTCTTTCGCCTGCAGACCCAACAACACTTCCATCATCGTCTTGTTCGCGGCGTCTGATAAAGGTGCAGTCTGGCTTTCGACTTTCGCCATTCTCTCTCTCCATTGCACAAATCTATCTCTCTTCCCCATCAGCTCTGTGAATTTCTTCTCAATGCTCTTGTTCACCCATTTGAAAAAGGGCATGAAATCTCCGATGTTCGACACGCCGCCGAGGCTAAAGATTCCGTCAAGATCTCACGGAACCGCCTCGCTGCCTCTCCGCCGCAGTCTCCTTCACTGACCAACGTCCTCATCATCACGTTCAGCATCATCTCGTAGAATGCCGGCTCCAGTTCCACCTTTGTACCTGGATTCTTGAGCAACCGACGGAGCAATGACCTGACCTCGTCACTACGGACTCCGGAAAATGACTGAACGCGATTCGTGGAGAGGATCCACAGCGACGCCAATCGGTGCAGGTTCCTCCAGTGGTCCCCGTATGAGGACCAAGCGATGCTGGTGTAGTTGGCGCCGAGATATTTTCCGATGAGGAGGTTGGGGCGGTTGAAGAAGGTGATGTCGTTGGTGGAGAGGCATTCCACGGTGACGGCCGGCGTTGAGACGACGAGGAGGCGGCGTGAGCCGAAGTGAAGGAGAAGAACATAGCCAGCGGGGCGGCATTTGGCTGATATTTGGGCGAGGAAGCGGAAGAGGGGCTTCTTGAGAAGGTGTAGATGGCCGATTATGGGTAGAGCTGGCAATGGGGTTGGGGGCAGGTTTTGGACCTTTTGGAGGAAATGAGCAGCGAATGCGATGCTAAAGAAGGTGACAATGATAAGAATGTAAAAGACCATGATGGACGGGTGCGAATGCAAGTCATCAGAATTTTGGAGGACTAAAATTGCAAACTCATATGTTGGTACACGTAGTGGTGAGCATGAGTTGGGTAAACCCAAAACCAAACCCGAACCATCCCCATTACGTTGGATTTAGTTAAGTAAAAATGGACCATGGTTCACGAGTTGGTTCCACATATAGGAGAATCGACGTTTTTTTTGTTGGTTCTGATTCCATGTGGAACCAACCCGAGGTGGAACCAAACCCACAGTATATACATAATTATATAATAAAAATTATAGTATTACTATATATTTATTTATTTATTTATGTGAAGAATTGTGATTGTCATCTTCTGTTTTTATATTAAACTCTTAAATTTATGTCTCAAATTGAAACAACATGAAAATTGTAAGATCATTTACGAAATTTCTTCATATTCACTTGAATCACTTCGCTTCCTAGACCAACTACTCCTGGGTCATTTTGCTTTCAATCTCTCTATTCTAAACTACTCTCTACAATATAATCCTCATATTTTTTTATTTATGAGTCATGCGAAACTAGAAATTCATGACATTAACATATTTCAAGTTTTGATAATAAAAAAGATAATCTTAAAGACTCAGCTTTCTATATTAAATGTCGTGCCAATGTCGGAATCACTGGAGGAAAATAAACTAGTTGAGAAAGAAGATACTCTACAATCAACTGTTTTGAACCATTATGGTAATAACATCATTTTAAACTTTTTTAAATGTGTCTAAGTACATGTATTTAAATGTTAGTTTAATTGTATATTATGTTGAATATTTCATAAACTGGTTATGGCTGTAATTTTCTTGAATTTTGGTGTTGTTATATATATATGGTATAAATAAAAAAAACCCAAAAATCAGAACCGAAAAACCCAGAACCATGATTCTAGTTTTTTTAGGTTTTCAGTTCCTGTGTTGGGTAGAAAAATTTTGGAGCCGATACTATTTCAAGTTATTTTGATTCCACCATAAAACCGAATCAACCCAAGCCATGCTCACCCCTAAGTATTCGATATCTTGTTTCTGTTTATGAAGGCCAATAGAGGCTTTTAAAGTCCAATTTGGGTAATAAAATGGTAATTTTGTGCCAGAAATTAACAAGGATTCTTCTTTTTTTAAAAAAAATATATAAAGCTTGCCTGCCTTCCTCGTATAATAATAAACTGGATGGCATGGGAACGCAACTGATGAGCTTCTGATCACTCTGTTCAATTAATACCAGTAGTTAATCGGATGGCTACTTTTTGTGTCATTGATTGGGTTGGAGTTGTAGGATTATTTTCCTGATTAGTTATGTTTCTATCCAAAATAGTTTATTTGTTTGGGTTGCAAGAATTTGTAGAAAAAACGGTTTAGCTCAAGTGCTGAGGCGAATCTATATAGGATAGAGTGGTAACTGTATATTGACTCCACTTTTATTTAAACAATGTAAATAAAAAATATTTAAAATTAGGTATCAATCTCACTTAATTTATTTTTTATTGGAACCTACTATTCCAAATAAAAATCTAAGGAAAAAAAGTAAAAACAATAATATATTCACACAAAGGAAATTGTTAAAATAAAAATTTGAATCACTTATTGCAAACTACTTTTTTGTGTGCTTCTTTCTTTTCTTAAAATTATGGTTTAAATGTAAAATTAGTTTTTATATTTTACTTAGTTGGTTTAATTAACTTTCAAATTACGAGTCAGTCTATAGTTATTAAACTTCACAAATCAAGTTAAACTAAAAATGACAAACAAGTTATGTTAATTCTTAGCAGAAGTATCAATATCGTCAAAGAAATAGGTTAGTCTCTACTTGTTTCTAGAGTAAAATTATAAATTTTGTAAAGTTTGGATTATTATATTCTAAAAAACTAGAATTACTATATTTATAGGCAATTCACCTTAAAAATATAGAAACCACCATTTAATTTTTAAAGTTTGGAAATAATTTCAAAGTTCTTATTTAATTTAAAGTTAAAGGTAAAACATACGTATTTAGTGACCATATAAGTAATTTATTTTAAAAATCACTAAAATTGTAATAACTTACTTCAAGTTAAAGCTAAAGGTCACTCACAATAATATTTATCTATATGTATATTATTAGGAATTCACTTAAAGAATTTTTATTTAGATAGCTATATTTGTTTTTGTTTTTTATCCTCATATATTTACAAGAGAATAGTTACAATAAATATATTTTCCTTAGATAATTGTGTTACTCCCTCCGTCCCATATTTTTTGTACCACTTTCCTTTTTAGTTCGTCCCAAATTCTTTGCACCATTTCCTTTTCAAGTAAGTTTTACTAGATAATTTTACACTTATACCCTTTCCCATCTACTCTACTGTCAATTGTTTTGTTTTTTTGCTATGTTCCTCCAATCCCTTTGTTGGCCACTGCCGGCATGGGTGAGCCGGCCAGTCAGGGCGGCGGGTGACGAGGTGAGGAGATCAGGGGCGAGCGACGGGATGAGGAGGTCAGGCCGACCAGGCGACGGAGTGAAGAGGTCAGGGCAACAGAGCAAGGAGACTAGGACGGCGGGCGATGTGCGGCTTGCGAAGCAAGGACAAAAGCGTAGGAGACAAGGACAAAAGCGAAGGAGGCCGAATTAATTAGGGGAGGAGATCGGAGGAGGCCGAATCAATGAGGCGATGAGGACGACGAAGGCCGGCCACAAGATCGTCGTTGCTTGCGGGCTGCCGACGATCAAGACAACCGCCGAGATTCAGGAAGCGACGATGCAGCGCCAAGAACGGCGACGATCGACGACGGCAGTGGAATGAAAACGATGGTGGATCGAGGATGACGGTCGATCGAGGAAGACAACAGATTGAGAACGACGGTGGATCGCGAGGAGCGATGAAGCGATCGTGGACGACGGCCGCAGATCGAGGACGGCAAACCCAGCTTCCATGATTGACGTCGTTCACACTAGGCGGTGCTGAGGATGACGAGACTCGACAAGTATGGAGGGAAGTACCGGCAAGGGCGACATCACGGACGGAATCGATGGCCAAAACAAAGTCGGAATCACAGGCATGGATGGAATTGAAGATTGAATCGGGTTTGGTGGTGTTGCACGTGGGGAGAGAAAAAGCACAAATCAGGGGTAAAAAAGAAAAAATATACAACATTTTATCATTTCTTAATCTCCGTGCCAAACACAAATGGTGCAAACAATGCGGGACGGAGGGAGTATAATTTAACGTTTAATTTTTTAGCAATTCAATATTTAGAATTGATTATAATTTAAGTTTCGATATGAACTCTACTTTAAAAACATTTTAGATCTCTCAGCGCTCAAGTGGCATAAGTTATTACTCCAGACATGCAAAATTAAAAATTTAAAGTTTTCTTAAGGTTCTCAATATAAAAATACCTTCAAGTTAGCTACATCTGTCGATCCATGAGTGGGAAATAAGTCTGTTTCACTAATTGGAACCTCCTAGAGACAAAATAAAAATAAGTATAATTTCGTATGTGAGAATATATATGATTATTTTTTGTAATGACGGGTTCATTCCATACCATCTATTCGAATTTGATTTAGATCCCATCTGCATAAGGATTTAGATTATTTGTAATTCCAAAAAATAATACCAGCTTGTTATATAATTATGGTCCAAAAATAATGATAACAATTGTAGATGCCCAGGATAATAGGGCTTTATATGTATCGGCATGTCAAATTAAGATTCGCGAAGTGGGATTTCCACTCGAGGACAAAAGTGAATTGCAACTACTGCTGTATGATTAGTCTCCTAGATATATTCTCTCCAACCCAATTTTAAATTTAGACAAGATTGCAACTCAATTATAGTTAAAGTTTGATTAAATTGAAAATCATTCTAGGTCAACGAGTTACTAGTTTTGCTAGAAAATTATTAGAAGAAAATGCAAGTTTAAAAGGGTAATGAACTATCGCTAATCTTTTGGCCTAATGGTTAAAGGCTCAAATGGATATGAGGGAGATTCAGGATTTGAATTATGGTCTTCTCACTTCCTACAATTTGTTTTATAAAAGTTGATTCAGTTGTCATTCTGGTCCCAAAAAAGTTGGCATACCTTGTTACTTAATTATTATAATTGTATATCTCTTGACATAAACTTGTATGATGTTTATGAATACAAATAATAATAATAATAATATCTCTTCATACAAGTTGCTTTTTTATAATCCCAAACTCTTTTATGTTTTTTTTATGAAAGTCTTTTTTTATTAACTTGTATGCATTTACTAATAAGATACAAAACGTTGAACTTCATAGAGATAATATGCTCAACTCATGTCATTCATAGTGTCCATATGATACCATATTATATAGAAAAACTGTAGACAATACATAGGTATACTCAATATTCAAAACTACAAACTGGCAGAAAAAAAAATCCTAAAAAATAAATGATACAAATCTAGCATAATGCTTGAACTAACAAATGATAACTTTTGATCCACTATGAGAGAGCAGATTGGCTGACTCCTTTGAGTAGAACTTTTTGCTACCGCATCTTTAATTTGCAATTCTTCTGCCTCGTCTGTCAAGAAGAAGAAAATTGGATTTGACAAAAGCAAAGAGAAAACTCAACTGATGAAGTTGATTATTTGAATAAATAACATAAAAATTAAAAGTTACTAGGCAAATCCAACTAGAAAACCAGCCAGATTCAACTAATTATGCCAATATTTGAGAGACTTTTTCAAAGAGAGGGGAGGCTGGCATGTAACTAGGGGTTTTTTTTTTCAAAGAGGCAATGCAAAGATAATCACCAACTCTAATCATTGCCGCATTTTATTTTGGTTTGTAGAAATATTGCTCATTTTAATTGAATTGTTCCTTATTTTGTTTCAATTGGTGCTGGTCTTGGCCATTGCTTCTTAAGTTAGTTGATAAGTCATGGCTTTAAATAAAATAAATTGGAATAAGATATTCATAGATAAGCAATAAAGTCGATGTCAAACATGTAATAAGATATAGTTGAATCTATACAAACATCATCAAGGTTTGGAGTAAATTGCGTAAATGGTCCAAAACCTTTAGTCATTGTCTCCTTTTAGTCCCTAATTATTGAATGTTCTGTTTTGGTCCTAAACCTATTAAAATTGTTTTATTTTGATTTCTCATCAAATGAAATTTATTATCTCAAAATAATTGTCTGACATAAACTTTTAAAATTCTAATTTAAATATTCAATAACTATCTCCTAATAAATTTAAATAGTTTAATATTTTTTACAGTAAATAGATGAAATTTAATATTCGATTTACAAAGAGAAAAAAAAGGGTGATTTAATTTTTTTATTAACTGAAAAAAAAATTGTTATACAAATCAAATTTATTGTAAAATAGTTACATATAGTTTAAATTATGATCTAAAAAGTTGTTATCAGACAAATACTTTAAGTTAACAAATTTCATCAAAATTTGGACTAAAATGAAATATTTTCAATAGATTTAGGACTAAAATGAAACACTTTAATAGGTTCAGGACTAAAATAGAACATTCAATAAGTTAGAGACTAAAATGAAACAATGACTAAAGGTTATGGACCATTCATGAAATTTACTCTCAAGGTTTGTCTTGTCTTCGTGTATCACAGACATCTTCCAGTCTAGAGGTGTAAAAAGGTTAGGTGGAGCCTGAGTCCATTGAGCTCATGCTCGCCCCCTTAGCTTATCAGTACTATCTAGGCCTGAGCTTAAATTGCTTGAGTCTGAAGTTTGAAATTATTTCAGCTTAAGTTAGACTCGAGCTCAGCCTTTTAGACTCGACAAGCTTGAATTACTGGTTATTGGGTATTTTTTTTGTTAAGGAAATTAGGAATGCAATGCCCCTTTAGGCTAGTTAGGGTATGTGAATATGAGATACTTTTAAGGTTTCTTAGACTTGTTAGGATACGAGTTAAGTATTATCCAGCTCAAGCTATGTCCTTGTCATTATTTGAACTCAATTTCACGCTTGGACTTGAGCTTGATAGAGCCTAGCTCAATAGCAATCAACTTGAGCTTGAGTTACTTGATAAAAGAACGACTTCTTTGCACCCTTATCCAAGTCAGGTCATGGATAAAAAATTTCTCAACAACCTAAAGGTGTCCAAACTGTTAAAATGCAGCTTGTAATGTTCCAAATTTCAAGAAATTGATAGATTATCTATATAATTCTTAAGCATTCCCCCATATCCTAGACTTTTGATTGCTTCTGAATATCGAAAAAGGAAAAGTTATGTTACTACTTTTTTTTTTATAGTTCAATCAGTTATTCCTAACCTGCTGTCTATTGGAAAAAAAAATCAAGTTGTTTAATACTCTATTCGTTCCAAT